>JZKD02S0056295.1:30224-57984 GCA_000966675.3 Picea glauca | reverse complement strand
GGGGTTAATCATAGGGGGGGGAGAGAGAGATATTTCATGTTAACAAAAATGCACACATGTTCATTTTCCTAATAACACAGTCATGCTTTAGGAATGAACATGCATTATTTTTATTTCATTTTTTTAATAAATGTGCACATGCTACTGAACACGTGCTTCTTAGGAACGTGTGTAATTTCATGTGAAGGTGAATGAATTCAAGGTAACATTCCTACTTGACTTGCTAAGTGGAGGTTTGGGGTTCTCCAAACCTATCACATCAGGAATATGTGCATGTTACTGTAAATGTGCACGCATTCCTATGGGTGTGTGTTCCTGATCACCCCGTTGCCACTTTATCATCCACCAAATTCATGCACTCACCCTTTTATTCTTCAATAAGTATGTGATCATTAGTAATCAAAAGACCACATAAATATTCAAAGGCATAATCCTTACCATATTCCTTATGTTATTTCCAATTGGTGCAGAACTTTGATACAAACACGTCGAATGGTGTTCTCAAGTTCATTAGGACCAACTTGATAGTTTTCCATCATTTTTATGATAGTTATTTCCACATTTATCCAAATTCAACTGGAGTTATCTTACACATGCCAAATAGTCCTCCATTCTATCAAAATAATGAGGATCGGGAGATATCAACTCTTTCTCCAACTGCATGACATGGATTTCGTTGACTCAATTGAACAATGACTTCAACTTCTTCTAGACTTGATGAGGGAAGTCAATTCCACTAAGGTGAAACTAAATCTCTCGTGAGATGTAGGTCATGATGAACCTTACAACCTCATCCTTCTTTACATCAACAATGAAATTTGCCTGATCCTTTGTTGGATCTTGAATTGCAACCTTCATGTACTGCAAAAATCCTTTTCTCTTTAGTAGGGTTTCCATATTTGGTTCTCATAATACACGATTTTATCCATTCAAAACAATGCGATCAATATTCAAATCCATATTCGATATCTAGACAATAATTGATTTGTTTCAATAAGTTCCAATTAGAAAACCATTGTCCTAGAGTCAAACACACAACAGATCCATCTCAACAAGGTTTGTAGATAGCAATTCGAGGTTTTAACCCATCGGCTTCGATACCATGTTGGGGAATTGGGTGGAACATGACATGAAATAGAGAACATAGTACTACAGATAATCAAAGAGGAAATTTTTTTTGAAGACAAAGGGTGGTGTCTAAAAACATTGTTACAACACTTAAGTAGGGTGCACTATGATAAGAACATCTCAATGCATGTTGTACATCTTTGTTCACGTTATCTATTGAAAAATAGCAATGATCTAATTGATGATAATGACCCAAGGGGTCTACTATTTATAGCCTCAAGATCTAACAAATTTCCATAGATTCCGAAAGATCTTGCCCACATGTAACCGTTGGTTGCTTGAGTTGACTCTGCCAAATCCTTTCTTTCAAGTCAAGTCGACAAGGATGCTTGACCTGACCACCTACATGTCAAAATCGTTGTCGATTTTTGGGATGGTCGATCCATTGCCCAACTATCTTCGATTGTTGTTCGATTGTCTGACTAACAGGCATGTCGACTACTTGACCAAATGGTGTAGTGTGTTGGTCGATCTCTCGATCAATTGTATCTAGATATAGGTCAACCTCTTGGCCGATTGAACCCAGGAGATGTGTGATGAACCATCATTTCTTGATGTTCCAACAAAAGGGATATTTTTAGGGTCTCCTTGGTCTCTAACTGGCGATATTCGACATTATGAGTTTTTAAACATTATGTGTGAGCCTTTGGAACCTAGATGTGGTTAGGGGAACAAAACCAAGAGTTAGGCTCTAAAGGAATATTATATGATTTTGAGGCCAATAATGATACCTTGAACCACCACAAATGACTTGTTGAAGGCATCCTTTACTGTTGTCCAAGTATAGAGGTTCCACTGTCATTCTTGAGCACTAGGTATGGGAATCAAGGCCTTAGACATGGAAAATAGAGGGAAAATGAACATTATGCATGCTACCCCTCACTTCTAGGGTAACTAGAGAATACACGTTTTCTCCAAGATCCACATTCCAGATAGTGGATTGGATGATGATATTACATATTCTCCAAAAAACAATTCCCATGGATTCCTTCCATTACATCATCATTTCAATAGGACATGGTGCATTTACATACTGAGGTACATCGTTATGACACTTCATATTGAGTGATACTATTAATACTTGATGAATGAAAATGGTGATCATGGGTTGATTTGGATAATGAATCATGATTCTTTAGAGTTATAAATTTTCCCTATCTCACCTTGTTGGTCATTATCATTTTCTAGTCAAGTGTTGTCACTCTTGTAAAAATATGTACTATTTGGGGGACTTAATTGGGGTAGCTTGTCAATATACCTTACCATGAATAAAAAATTCCATCTATCAACTATACATTTTCATTTTTTTTGGGTTGGTTGTTGCATGTATCCAAAAAATATTTGTTCTTCATAATCCCATGAAAAGAAGGGGCTTGAAAAATAGAGGTTGATTTAGCTTTATTAAAAAAATAATATAGAAAGAGAAAAATAACTAATTCAAAATGTGGGGCAAAGAAACAAACAAGAAAATTAAAGTATTAAAAACCAAGAAAGGAAAGAAGAATGAGCTCTACTCCCTCACTAAGAGGCCATAACCCCAAGTACTATGCAATTAATGCATATCTTATGAAAGAACTTGAAAAATCAAATTTCAAAAGAAAAATAAAGGTTGAAGCTATAAATAAAAAAGAAAATAGTGATTTGGAAAGACACATTGCCGAGGAAAGGGTGCCTCATTTCCTAAATGATCCCTCTACAAAGGTACTCATCAGGATGCATATTATACATGGCATTTTATGTCAATGACATCCATCCCATGAAGTACACCCCAATCCATACCACTACCATTGCACATACTCTTTGATGGGTTCCTCATGACATACCTCTTGGTTTAGGTACTAGCACAGCTAATAAGATGTTACGACAACCTTCCCATATCTAGACTTGGGAAATTGTATAATTTGTTAATCTAGTGTGGAGTTTTAAGAGGATATTATATGATATATATCTAATAGATTTTGTATTAATATAAATCAGTTTATATGTTGTGTTTAGATAGTGTACCCTACCTATAGTATTCATGATGCATATAGGACCACATGAGCCCCTCCTCAAATGATTATTGCACATGCTTCGTTGACACTTGGATCCTTTGAAGGATATTGAGGGGATAATACCCCACTTTTATGGAGGTCATCACCACCACTTGAGAGAGGCCATTCGATACTCCTAGGAGGACATTGGGTATTTTGATCGCATGGATCTATTCACGAGACACCCTATCACACATGGGCATGACTTTGATATCATTGATTATGGGGTGTTAAATTATTGGGGATGATGGTTTGATGGGATGTTACACCATATATGGAGGATGTTGGACCCTTTCTTGAGGACATTTCACTTGGAAAAATGGCATGTCACCTTTCCATGGATGATAACACCCTTTCATGATGGGATATTTCACTTTGATGATGTGACCTTTCACCCTTTGACGATGGGTCACCTTCATGATATTTTTTTGGCACCTAGGTGTGATGTTTGGGGAACCTTGGTGATGGTATGAAACCTTTTGATGAAATTTCATACCCCTTGGAGGCATGGGGCACCTTGATGTGATGTTTTGGGACTACTTAGAACCTTTTGATGAGACATCAGACCCTTTGGATAATGAAGACCCTCTTTATATGAAAAGTTTCACCCTTTCATGACAAATGTTCACTTAGATCTCTCATATAAATAGAGAATCATTTCTTATTTTTTAAAGCATTCATACTAGTGGATATTTATCACTCATACATACTTCTACAAGTTCTCTCTCATGAAGAATATTATGGATGGTTAACTAGGATGTCTTTTTTGGGAGCTATGTTTGTGGATATTCTACTACTACTTGGATGAAATGGAAATTAGGGTTTCTATTGATGAAATATTCTTTGAGTAAATGTTCCCTTTTCATCTTATGGTTATGTTCATGAATTAATTTTTAGATTAATTTTGTTTCTTTATTTGCGGTTCTTCATCCTCTTGCATCTTTCTTTAACAAACCCTTCTTGTCAAAATTCTTGGAGTTCTATCTAGTTGAGAAATATTATCTTGTATCATCCATTAATATCTTAGGAAGTTTGTCTAGGGTTAGTAGTGGACAACCTCTAAGAGTCACCCTAAAATAATCCACATCATTGTCCCCAAGAAGAATTTGAGTTTGACTCTATATGTCTGAAATAGTAGGGCTAGTAATATTCTCTAAAAAAATTCAATCATTACTATTGAATTTTACTATTTTATTGTTAGGTTTATAGTTTATTTGCTACAAATGTTCATTTAGAACCATAAAAAAGACTTCTAGGGTGTTTAGGCACACTATTGACTTAAAATACATTGTTGAAACACTAATTTAATTTTACGAAGTGTTATGACAACCATTGAAGGTAAAAATCTAGGGTTTTAGGGTTTATTTCTACTATTTAATTTTTATTTTGTTGTCAATTAAAACCCAAATTTAACCTAGCACATATACCTCTTATGTATTGGAGGAGCAAAAACAATAGTTGGGAGGAACATTGTGTGCATGATATATAAGATGGTCTTTGGTTTATTTGGTTTCCTTCACATGGTGTATCTACATCCATATTTGAGGGATGTGTTAGTTATTGAGAAGGATAGAAATGGAATACAATGACCATGGTTCTATGAAATTGCACCGAAAAATTATTAGTTGCAAGGAGGCTATTCAAACATCTCTTCATCAACATATGTAGAAAGAAGAGGACCAAAATTTCCCATAATTGATTATGCAACTGCAATTTTCATTTGACGATAGGCTTTGAATTGGACATTATGTAATTCTTCAGGTGTCTGTCAAGGAAAAGGAAAACAATTCTTGGGGTTTGTAAAAGATGCATATTGATCCTAGTCAACTCAATGTGTGAGCGCAAATTTTGTTAGAATTGACTATAACAATTTGCAGGTAAAGATCCTAGAAAAATATGTTGTGATGGAGACAAGACAATAAACTCTTGGTTGGTGGGAAGAATTGGTAATGATGCTATTTTTTATTGGCTTATGTTTTGGGCACATGATAAGGTTAATCTTTGTGTTGTTGTAAATTATTTTAAATATTTTTGGTACCTAAGTTGAAATAATGTAACAATGCATACGTGAGAAGCATGGGGTGTATGTTCCATTGTACCCAACACCCTAGAGTTTTTTTTTCCAAGTTGTAATGCCTATCCTTAAGCAAGTTGCAATCCAATATTTGTTGTAAACCCTGTTATTCAGATCAATTTGTGGAATGAACCACTTGGATAGGTACTTGTATGCTAGCTTGATGTCAGCGAAGATAAATATTCGATTAAGGGGGAAATGTTATTCAGATCAAATTTTTGAATGAGCCACTTGGGTAGGTACTAGTATGCTATATTGATGTCGAAGAAGTTAAATCTTTGATTAAGGGGTAAATGTGTGAAATAATATCAGAACATGAGATGGTTGGGACCAAGTTATGATTAAGAGGGAGTCAAACATGTTGTTGAACCATGCAGGTGAAAATGATTCCTATAAAATGGAGAGTACCGATGGTACTCATGTATCACTTTAGATGATTTCTTTTTATATGGACATCAATAATTAGTTACCCAAGTCAAGTGCAAGGGGGAGTTGTTGTGTTAAACTTGACTCTCAAAATGCATCAAATGATTAGGTCAAGAGTGGTGGTTTTTAGTTCCATGGTTTTGGTATCCCATGGTATTTTTCCCTTTTTTGATCCATGGTTTTGGTAGCCCATGATATTGTGTCCATGGATTGCATAATGAAGCATTTAAAAAGGCTTGAGATCTCAATTGTAAGATGTCTTGATTGACCTGCCTTTGGCAAAGACTAATAGATATATTAGGTGTTGGTTTTTCGTGTTTAGATTTCCACTATAAATCATGGTGTCTGTCTTGTCTTGTCTTGTTGATATTTCATTTTTTCCTATCTTATGCTATTAACTTTTCTTTTATTTCTAACAAATATTCTGAGCGAAAACTGGAAAATCGTTGTACACGTCGTGCCAAATAGCCTTGATACGACTGATCTTCAAGAAGCTACGCCATATTATGCTTCTGAAAAACCCTCTAGATCTCCAAAATAAACACTGCCGCATATTTTCCCACTTCTTCATCATAATCATATTCTTCTTTGAAATTCATGGCATCTCTGTTGTTTCCCTGCTATTTTGAAGATGCCCAATACTTCGATTGTGATATCATGGTGGACGACTCCCTTTATTTTCCACAAGTATCTCTCATTAGAATTTCATTTTCATGACAACCAAGTTGTAATGTAGATAGCATCTTCCCCATCGTACCGAAGAAAATGCAACGCTAATACACAAAAAACCCTTTTCAATCTTTTATCATCGTGATAGTTTTATCAATATATATAAAGACAGAGAAAAGCCACTCTCTTATAGAGAGTAATTGTATTGGTTTGTTGCATTCTTGGTTAAAAATGCATCTCAACTTGCACAAATTGCAGAACAAGAATATCGTGTGCCAACATACTTGAAAGGCCTAACGTACAAATTTTCAGATATTCTGACGTTCGTAACACTTGCATTGTAGACAATGATATTTTAAGTAATTTTATAAATTTATTTATGTGATTTTGCGACGATTATATCTAGGGATGATTTTAAGGATGAAAATTTATATTAAAATGTAGAAACATGGGCTAATATTACTAGTCCCTAATATGAAAAATGTAAAATGTTTGGTGATATTTTTGTAAAAATATTCAAATTTCTAAGGATTTTATATAGATTAGATAAAATTTTGGCGATTTTTGAGATAAAATAATTTTATTCTCTGGAATTTGGGCAAATCGTTTTTGGAAAAAATGGAAATTGGCAAATATTTTTTGGGGGAAAAACCATGGAAAATTAGCCCATTTGCGAAATTTAGCCTCTAAAATCATCTATGATTATATCTCATGTTATGTCTAAGATAATATTTTGAGATTTTTGTGGGTGATCTTTCAAAGTTGGGTTGTGGTATTCCAAAAGCGAGTTATATACCATCAAGTTTTTGGAAAATTTCTTCTTTGTGTTTCATTTTTGTTTTCTTGACCATAGTTTTACGCCATCGCCAAAGGGATTGCATGTCGCCTGACTTGAAAACAAGTAAAAAAGTTAGTCGTGCATTATCACTTCCTATTTTTCAAGCTTAAGTAGAGGAAACCATTCATGAAACAGAGCATGCACACACAAAGAAACTATGGAACTGTTCAACTCTTCTCTACATTCACATAAAATTGAAAATACAAAATGCATACTATGAGATAGTTCTCTAGAACACTCCATCCTTCACCTACCTAATAAATGCAAGCCTACCTATCTTTTATATTTAAGATTCCCATCCTCTATCATATTTGGCCAAACACCTAATGGACGAACTACTTCATTTAACACTCCCTCTTAATTTCGACCATTACAAAAATCAACACAAATTATGCCCAAGTGTTGTCTCTGAAATTCAAAAATATTTCTTCCCAATGGCTTGGTGAAGATATCTGCTAATTGTTCTTTCAAAACACAAAACTGTAGCATAATTCTATCATCGTTGACAAGCTCGTGGATGAAATGATAGAGAGTGTCTATGTGTTTACTCTTGTGGTGAAACACATGATTCTTAGATAATGCAATTGCTCAACTATTGTCACAAAATATAGGAGTTGGCTCATTTTCTAGATGTGCGAGATCACTAAGGATCCTTCTTAACCAAACTGCATGACATGCTGCTGAAGTTCCTACCACATACTTTGCTTCTGCTAAAGAAATTGTGATGATGGGTTGTTTCTTAGAAGCCCATGAAATCAAGCCTGTACCAAATAGAAAAACATACCCCAAAGTACTTTTCCTATAATCAACACTACCTAAAAAATCACTATATGTATTTCCAATAAGTGAATCATCTTCTCAAGTGGAATACCAAATTCCATAATCCGTCGTACCTGCAATATACCTCAAAATTCGTTTTCCAACTTTCCAATGAGATATTTTGGGATTCTCCATATATCTGGAAATTAAGCTTATTGCATACATAATATATGGTTGGGTAGATATAAGGTACATGATGCTTCCTACAAGCCTCTTATACATAGTATAATCAATTTCTATTCCTTCAGCTTGTTTACTTAATTTTGTACATGTTGCAATTGGTGTATTTGTTGTCTTGCATTTGTTTATTTTGAGCATTTTCAAAATACATGTGGCATATTTTCATGTCATCAACATAAAGACAAACTATCAAAATATTACCTCTCTGGTCTCTTTTGGTGTAAAGTGTGGGATCATTGTTGCACCTATTGAACCCATTGTTGAGAAAATAAGTATGAATGTGACTGTACCAAGATCTTGGAGCTTTCTTCAAACCATAGAACGCCTTCTTCAATCTATACACTTTGTACTCTCTACCTCTGATCTGAAATCTTGGTGGTTGATTCACATAAAATTCTTCCTTTAAAAATCCGTTTATAAAGGACAATTTAACATCCATTTGATAGAATGACCATTTGTTTTGAGTTGCAACTTCCAAAATTCTTTTGATAGTATCCAAACATTCTACTAGAGCAAATGTCTCTCCATAGTCAATACAGGGTTGTTGAGAAAACCCTTTTTCTACAAGTATTTCCTTGTGCTTCTCTACTTTTCCTTTCTCATTGAATTTTGTCTTATAAACCCATTTAACTCCAATGTTGGTTTTCCCCTTGAGGAGATCCACAAGATCCCATGTGTGGTTTCTTTCAATTGCTTCAATTTCTTCATTCATTGCTCAACCCATTTTTCTTTCTTTATTGCTTCCTGAAATTATACTGGTTGATAGGATAACAATGCAAAGTGTGCTTATTGATCCATGTCATCATTCTACTCATAAATTTGTCTCAAGCTTCTTGTTCTTTGGTTCTTTAGATTTGTTATAGTGGGATCTGAATCATTACTAGATGAAGAAAAATAATTGTGCTCTATTTGTTCTCCTTGGACTTGTACTTGCAATCTTGGAAGTCTTGGTGGAGAATACTTTTTTCCTGTAGCTTCCACCTACTTATCTTCATGTATAGAAGGTATATGTTCTACAAGTATTTCACTTGTTTGGTTATCCCAAGATTTATCTTCTTGGAATTTCACATCTCTTCTTACTATCAACTTCTTGGTAATAGGATTATACAACCTGCATGCTTTAGATTGTTCATTGTGTCCCACAAATATACATTTTTCACTTCTATCATCAAGCTTTCTCCTTAGCTCTTCATGAACATGAGCATAAGAAACACAACCAAAACATTTAAAATGAGAAATGCTATATTTAATACCACTCCAGGCTTCTTACGGGATTTGATCTTTCAGAGTGTTGGTTGGTGACAGATTTATAATATAAGCTTCACCCCAATATTCATTTGACAAATTCTTGGCCTTTAACATACTTCTGGCCATATTCATTATTGTTCGATTCTTCCTTTCAACTACTCCATTATGTTGTGGAGTGTATCTTGTGGTAAACTCTCTCTTGATTCCATGTTTCCTGAAATATGTTGTAAATTCCTTGGAGTCATACTCACCTCCTCGATATGATCTGAGTAATTTGATGTACTTCCCACTCTATTTCTCTATTAAAGATTTAAATTCTTTGAATTTTTCAAATGTCTCTTATTTGTGCTTGAGAAAATACACCCATTCTTTTCTACTAAAATCATCAATGAATGTTAGAAAATAAAAGTTGCCTCCTATTGACTGAGTTTGCATTGGACTACAAAGGTCTGTATGCACCAATTCAAGGTGTTATTTTTCTCTGTAGGAAGCTTTGGGAAAATTATCCCTTTGGTGTTTGGCCAAAATACAACTCTGACATGAGTTTTTATGTTCATTTATAATGGGAAAACCTTTGTCCACAGAATTCTTCTGTAAAAGACTAAGACTGTTAAATGGTAAATGATGATATCTAAGATGCCACAACCATGTCTCATTTGAGCTTGATACATTTGGGGAATATGACCATGACAAACTTACATTTCTCAATATCAAAGGGAGCATTCTGTTTTTGGTCATTTGTATTGAATCTATAATTTTCTTACTGGGTGGTTTGTCCAAGATTTTACACTTGGAACCTTCAAAAATGACCTTATAACCATGTTCATTCATCTGGCCTACACTCATTAGATTATGTCTAAGACCAGGTACATAATAAACATTATGAATATCCTTCTTTTAATATTGTTTGGTTAATACATAAATTATACCCTTGCTTGCAACTTTCTTTTGATAATCATCTCCCAATTTAATTTGAGATGTGATAGAGCTATCTAAACTATAAAATAGATCTTTGTTACCTGTCATATGATCGTTGCACCCATTGTCGAACAACCAGAGATCATGACTGTTGCTTGCTTCCTCTCTGAATTGACATGAAAAAAACATTGATTCAGATGTTCCTTCTTCAATGCTGGTAACATTTTCTCTTCCCCTATTCATATCTGCTTTCTTCTTTCCACATTCACTTTCATAGTGACCGAATTTCTTGCAATAATAGCACCAAATCCTTGATTTGTCAGTCCATCTTTGTTGATTAAAATTTCTTCCTCTCCCCCTTTGGCTCTCAGAGTGTATATGTGACTGTTCTGACTGTTAACTCTGTTCTGAACATTCTGAAGTTTATCTCTCTCCTGTTTGAGAGAGACTTTTGCCTCGTCTACCTCTGCTTTTATTCCCTTGACCTCTGCCTCTGCTTATCGATGCCTAAGACTGAAATGCATTCTCCAAAGATTCAATATTTCGACTGAACCTACTTTCATGGGTTAACAAAGATCCCATGAGTTCTTCAACTGTCAATTGTGACAGGTCTTTCGACTTTTCTATGGCGACCATGACCATATTAAAATTATAAGGAAGGATTTGAAGTACCTTCTCAATGAATTTTTTCTCTTGAATGTCTTCTCCACGGGTGCACAGCTGATTTGCGATGCTCGTGACATGGGTCATAAAATGATTCACAAAATCTGAATCCTTCATTTGAAGAGTCCCAAAACTCTTCCCGAGTGTCTGTAAATTTGCATTTTTTACTTTGTCAGTGTCCTAATAGGCTATTTCAAGAGTATCACATGCATATGTGGCATGATCTGCTACTATGACTTTGGGGAAAATATATTCCTCTAACCCTTGTTGGCTGAGCCATAGGGCTTTGTTATCCTTCTTCCTAAGTTCATCGAGGGCATTTCTCTGCACATTTGTCATTACTTGTAGATTCGCCAAACTTGGTTCCTGAAATCCACAACTTCCCAACAATCTTCAGACCGGAGGCAATTTTTCATCTTAATAGGCCATACATCATAGTTCTTACCCATTACAATTGGACCTCGTGTGAGCATTCGACTGTTGCTAGACACCATGAATCTCTTGTAAAAATCAACTCTCTCCTTTTTGGCGTAGATCTCGATGAAATCCTGCTACTTTGTCAAAATGGCAAAAAACCCAAAACTTCTTATGCTTGGATGCACCCTGTCCACAACAAGGAGTGTGTCCAAAGGGCATAAATTTTTTGCGCAGAGGCTCGAGTTATGTATAGTCCCTTTACACTAGCTTGGGGCGTCGTCCATCTTCCTTGGACGCTTTGTATACACGGGCACGAGGGCGTCTATCTCCAAAACTCAATGTTTTTAAGGGGTTTCCCAAAACTTAATTTTTTTAAAGGGGTTTCCCTGAAATTTTCAGCCCATAACAGCTTAGAAGTTGCTCCTCTTCCTGTTGTGGCTGAAAGAAGCTAAAAAGTGCTTTCCAAAACCCGGCAAATGCTCCCCAATCTTTGAAGAGTCTTTGTCTAGCTCTCATACCATGTTTAAGCTCAAGCAGAAGAAACCATTCATGAAACGGAGCATGCACACACAAAGAAACTATGGATCTTCAGCTCTTCGCTACATTCACAGAAAACTGAAAATGCAAAATACATACTATGAGATAGTTCTCTAGAACACTCCATCCTTCAACTACCTAATAAATGCAAGCTTACCTATCTTTTGTGTGCATTTAAGATGCTTATCCTGTATCAGAGTTGGTCAAAAACAAGTAATGGAGGAATTACTCCATTTAACACCTATGGCGGAGCTCTCGAGTCTTTGAAGATGGCAGCTACTGAAAACTCTATAACCTTTGAGCTCCAAGTCGTTTACGCCATTGAAATGTGAGAATTAGCCGTAGCAAGCAGCGTAGGAATTTGGAAACAGATTCACTTAAATAAGATATCGGACAGATGGGGCATCGCAGAAGTGGCTTTATCGTTAGGATTTCATATTGACCTCTAATAGCATTGCAGAAGTGACTTTAACATTTTATCATTGTGACTTCATATTTAAAAGCATTACGTATTGGCTTTAACATTACTTGATATTGACTTCTAAAATTTAGAACATTTTATTGAGTTTAATTTTAACTTCATGAGATTAAGATATACAGCACGACAACAAGATTAGACTCCTTTGAAATGAGAACAATGTTACATTGAAGACAATTTAATCATGCTGGATACCAATTTAATCTTTCTCGTTTCTAATCTGGCCACGTTTAATAATCTTGAAAGTCATTGATTTCAAACATACTCATATATTAATATCGAATTTACCCAATACACATTGTGAAATCATTCAACGTCATTTACATTATCCTGTAGGAATAAGGAGATATTGAGATATAATGAGAAGAAATCACGCCGAAAATACAGAAATATATATAGTTGCGAATATGGCATTATTTGATGGATAGAACAGGGCTAATTAGTGATCACATGGAGATAGAGAGGAAGCTGAGAACGAACATCATCAAGCAAGTGGCCATGACCACAACCTGTCCTGAGAGACGTTGATTGTCAGATCCACTGAGTGCAAGGCTGTTGACGAATGGCTGTCCCAACGTAGTCAGCTGGTTGAGGCCCGGCTGTACGTTCGCCAGTGGCTGGCTGAAGCCCGGTTGGACGTTTAGTGGAGAGAAGGGCTGATTGACGAACCCGGGTTGGTTAATCAATGGCTGGTTCACTAATGGAAATTGCTGGCCGATTTGAGAGTTTGCAGGCAGCTGATTGCCTAAAGGCTGGGCGTCCAATGGCTGATTGCTTAATGGAGTACTGGGGCCATCTTCACAGAAACCCATGTTCAGAATGTTCATGAAAGCTGACACCCCAATCAAAACATTAATGACTGCAATTTGCAAAGACTTCTCCATGGCAGATTTATAAACAATTACCCAACAAAACCTGCAAGCAAAGAGAATATATTGTATTTGTAAATCAGCTGAAGCTCCGGAAAAAAATCTGGTGATTTGTCCTCCTTCGGTGAACGCAGAAGAGCATATATATAGAAACACAGGTTTAAACAGTGCAATATTAGGGAGAGTTTTGGGTAAAGTTGATAGTGGTGCAGGTCGTTGGAGTGTCAGACGTGGGAGATTTGGTTCATGTGTTGCAGGTAATAGACCTTGTATTCTTCCATTTAAAAATAAAAATGGAGTCGGCACTGGTGGAATCATGGGTTGTTGGCAATATTCCTTTATTTAATTACATGCAATGCAGGATGATTGATTATCATAACAAATTTTAAAAGAACAGGTAGAGGTGGGTATTGTATGCACAGGTGAACGAAAACTACTCCACTTTGACGCATAGAGCTTTAACGTCTAGGTCGAGATGTGGAGGAGAAACTCTATGTCATTTAAATTTTTCCTTACAAGCGTGGAAAGGGCCATTATACATACTCAAATGACAATAATTAGCTTAACTCGGAAGGTTGGGAACTCAATCTGTGTCTCGAGGGAATAGTTGTTTTGGTTGGATGTTGGGATTGAATTGAATATTTTTTAATTTTTTTTTAATTGAAATTATATTTTTTGAATTTTTTTTTATTGATATTTGTGGAGTACTGTAAAATTAAAATGAATAGAGGGTAACTTTTGTAAAATTGTGCATGTTGAATTGCAAAATGATATATTATTGATTTAATGTATGAGAATACATAATATATTACATTGTAATATGTTATAACATATTACATTGTAGTATGTTGTTATAACATAGTTTTGAGCTAGGTCACAATGGTTTTTATGGGGTTATTGGTAATGTGGAAATATGTTAAGTGTTTTTGTTTTTAGAATAGATTGTGATTTTGTGTCTAAATATATTTTAGGAAAATGATATCATTTAGAAGATAGTTATAAATTAAATATTTCATGTATAGAAAGATGTTTAAGACATTTTCAATGTGATGTGGTCAAGTTGCAATTTGATTATAGTGTAAATAGAAAGCAAATTTTCTTAAAAAAAATTGTTTAAAACATAGAAGAAACTACATCCTCAACCCCTCATCTATGGAAAAAGAGAATCATAGTTGAGGGGAATGGAGAGGCACTTAAAGTTACAAATTTTACTTGTGTAAGAGACAAAGAATATATAAGTTTCTTTCTTATTTTTGGAGCAAGACATGTCCATTATATTTTATTTTTGTAAAATGTTCAAAAGAGAATGATGATGCCTTTCGAATACATGCTATAGATATGTTGTGTGACAGTGTTGTGAAGGTCAAACCTTGATGTTCAGTTCCTCACAAATTCTGCTTCAATAATGGAATGGATTGTCAAAAGGTGGGGCACTAATATGTCTTCCAAGAAGAGAAGTCATGGATTTACAAGGTTGTGTTGACAAATCCTTTCAATATGTTCTCCTCTCTTAATCTCAATGTTGAGCTCATTTTTAATTGTTTGAGGTTAAATGCATCCTCCCCCCTCCCCCCTTAAATATAACCAAATATGATGGAAGAATTAATTGAATCATGTGTTTGGTTCCAAGTTTACGTCACAAATATAACCAAATATGATGGGCGAGCTAGTTAAAGCATGCATTTGGTTCCCAAGTTCATGGAATGGGTTTGATTCACTAAGTATGCAGATTATAGTTTTGAAATTATTGTTTTTTGTTAACTTCTATCCATTATTTGTTTCAACATCCAATGTTGAAGATCATTGGAATGAATGTATGACATCCAATTGGCCAATATGTTTTGTAAGTAGTCAGTCAAGAGACATGAAAATGAAATCAAGCAAGGACAATATGCACAATATCCTTTAGTATATATACATGAAATTATTCCATTGACAATAATATTAGTTGAGGATCCATGGCCACCATTGAAAGGCGATTGGGTGTATTCTTATATCTTCTTCCATTGTCATATGTTCTCATCTCTTCCAAGAATGTTCTCCTCTCTTTGTCTAAATTTATTTCTATTTTCTTTCTTTCAATGCATGAGGTTTTCTTGGTATCTGATATGAAAATGATCTTTAAAGACTTGGTTTACTTTTAAGCATGTGTTCAATTACCATTTAGGAATTAAGGAAAGAAGAAGAACTTAATGAAAGAATATTGCAGCCATCACAAAGAATGAAGATCAGAAACTAAGCATAAATAACAACAAACCATAACAACAAGGTTGTTAATGGAGTTCGACAAGATTGCCTACGTCTCCAGGCCTTTGTCTCAGTGGGGGAGGCTTTCTTATTTCTCTTCAATGATTCAAAAGTACATCAGAAATGCATAAAAATAATTACAAACTAGTCTGGTTGTGTTCTGCTCGATGTCAAAAATCCAACACAACTGACAGAACTAAAAAAGGTTGAGGGTAGCTCCTGTAATTGGCCTCCAAAATTTGCTTCCCCAATCACTTCCCTGCATAAAAATGGCTTCAAGCTTCACAAATTCATCATCATTCTGCTAATATGAACCTCTTGGTCTGTCAAAAACCTTTGATTCGTATAGGATTTGAGTTGGTGATCCTATCCCAACTTCCTCCCAAGATATAGCCTCAAATCGGGATCCAAATCCTCATTTTTGGGAAAAAATCTCTGAAAATGAGCATAAAAAAACCAAAAAATCCATATAATATAGTTAAAAACCAAAATTGGGAAAAATATGTGCGTTATCCTCTGTGCGTTGGGCTCATGATCGTATTGGGCCCTGCCATATTGCTCCAGCCTGAGTGTTGGCGCGCTGGCCCCTAACTTCTAGGCCTGGTCATGTGTGAATGGTCGATGTGGCCATAGGATAACCTCTCCATGCACCCACCTTAGCTCCTAGTCTATAGCCCTGGACGTGGGCTAGCCCCCATCCGATCTGGGCCTATCCACAAAAAGTCACCCAAATCACCACATAAACCATGAATCTCGCATAGGGGATAAGCCCCGTGGTTAGCCCAATCGATTCGCCCCCTTTTGCGAAGACGTGGCTCATATGGAAGTTATGGGTTTGAAACCTTTGAAGGTGGAACACATTTTTTGACCCATCCAATATTGGAAAAATCTGGGGTTCTATGTGGCACCCTCTCATTGGGCCACGTGTCATCTTTGAATTGGCCCATACAACCCAGTCAACATGCACAGTCACCTACCACATCATTGTCGTACAACCATGTGTCATACCCTAAGCTTTCCATGTCAACATCCGTACAACCAAGTCACCTTCCAAGTCAACTACCACATCAGCATCTGTACTGCCCAGTCACCCTTCCACATCAGCATCCATACAACCATATGTCATTCATACTACCACGTGTTGGCCTGTCATTGGGCCACACCAACATCTATACAATGCCATGTGTTGCGTCTGTAGAATGCCATGTGTCAATTTTGATTGGTCCACACAAGTCCCTGAAAATTCCAAAAATGAGTGACATGTGTCAGCTCTTTGTGTTTCCATGTGTCCCTGTTGACGTCATCATGATGTCACCTATCATACTATTGACATCAACAGTACGACCTATTGACTTTGACTAGTTTACTTTTTTGCCTATTTGGGAAATCGATCAAAACTCAATAACTTTTGCATACGGTGTCCATTTATAGAAAACATTATATGGCCCAAATTGGCGCGATGAGCCCAATGCAATGGTGTTTTTTTTTCCAATTCCGATAAATTTGATTTGTAGGCCTTCCTGGATCCATTTTGGATCAGTATCGCTAAGACCTACAATTTTGTACGTGTTAGTGAATTGTATTAGTATTTTTCTGTTCACCTCTCCCTATGGATTATATTAAATTATTATAGATTGAAGCATGGGACCTCTCCGTCTAGTTTAGATTAAATTATTATAGATCAAAGAATATGACATATCCCTATGGTTTATATTGTGTTGACCATGTGTGAAAGAGAAACAAAAAATAATACTACCACTTATAACACCTTCTTCCTTGTCTACAAAGTTTTTCTACTTCCACCATTGTGTTCTTTCACTTGAATTGAAAGTCATGGTATATTTTTACACCACACAATCCTCCATCACAACAACTAGATAATAAATTCTAGACTATTTAGCTGATTTTTCAAAGATCAAGAACCAATTAGAAAAGAATGGTTGCAAAAGACCGTAGTAAATAGAAAGGACCAAAATACAAATTATGAGGCCAATTAAGTATGATAAGGAAAATCTCCTAATTGCATTGATTGTGATTATTAGCATAATATGATAGTTTAGTTTATGTTTTTGTGTGAAAATACAAACAAGATAGTTGTTGGTCTTAGGAATTTCTCATTTTGTTCAATAACACAATTTTCCTCTTTATTGAAGATCCCATGGCCCATGAACATATAAATATATCATGGTAAACAATATCAACTATTCACGATTAGTACTAAAATCAAGCAATTTCCCTCCCCTCTTCTTGCCATTTACAAGACATATTTTTTCAGTGTGTGGCTACTATTATTTCCACTATTCTGCACCCTAATTGAAATCCAAGAATGGAGTATTCATATGCATAAAATTATATTTGTAATTTTTCAAATCAAGTTTAATTCTCCCAAAGTAAAAACCTTCTTACCTTTATTAGGTAATATTTATTGACTTTTCAAATAATTTTATGGGTAGTCTTCGTTATTAAAAGAAAGTGGTGATACATTTTAATATTGTTGGCTCTTTCTTAGACCAAGGTCCACATAAGTGTCCAACAAGGCGTGTTTTGTGTAGTAAAAGAATTGTTATATTCAATCCCCATGGTGGGAAAGGTCTCACCCAAAGTGTCGTGCCAAGACTAGAGATTGTATAGAGATCACACAATAGGACTAATGTGACCGATCCTCACTAAATGAGGCTTAGTTCTCTTAACTTCTATGCAATACAGGATTCATCAATATTCAAATCATTGAAAAATATCAATGAATAGCAAGCCATTCTCATTACCTATATCATCTACTCTATAACATCCCATAATTTAGACTGAACCAGAAACATGACCAATTCCAAAACATACACATGTAGCTTACATATGCTCCATTAATTAACCTAGTTATAGAATAACAGTAAAAAACATCATCACAATATGAGAGAAATACAACACCCATTCTAAATAGGGGCATCATTCTATTAATGTACATCATAAGAAAATACATTCTAAAAAAATAGTTAGAATAAGACTCTTGTGATCACATTACAGGGAATATTTCGCATAATTGGTCACGAAAAACCATTACAAAGTATCACAATGGAAGATTAACATTCCCTTTGAAGATTAGCATTAGCCACTAGTATTTTCCTCTCCATCTTATATCGTCATCCAACCACTATTCTAATTATTACTTCCTTCAATTAGTTTAATTTTCTAGGTTGTAACTGGTCTTATCAAGGAAATGGCCTTGGTTATCACATGTTTCTTGATTTGTGCACCTGCTACTTATCATGTGCATCCTTTCTCTGCTCAAATCATCATTCTAGTTCATTGTCCCAAAATTCCTCTCATTTTCCCCCCACAAGTGTAGGTATCACACCTTTATTCTTTGTTGTTCTCTTTGGTTCACTCTCATCATTTAGCCCACAATTCTATATTTTGCTTACCAAAACCCAAGGTGGAAAAATTCTAGTGTTTATTTTATTTTTCGCATCTATGCCACCTTGTTGTGAAACCTTGTTATTACCTCTTGTTTCCCAACCTTTTTATACAACTTTGTTGGGCCGTCTTGGTTGGCACAATCTCATTATACTCAAAATCAAAAGGAGGGACCCAATAGGCCCCGATCACACTTTTTGACTCCCCCCATGTCAAATCCCACCTGCCTTGCTAGATTCTACATATGAAACTTACTTTCCTAGCATAGGACCTTCAATTCAAAAAAAGGGGCCCAACTTGAGGATCACATCCAAATATTTTTCTTTGAAGCTAATGAAGTCATCTAATTCATTGGATAATTTCCCTATCAAAATGTTGAGGCCTTCCCTGTAGATGGTAACTTGCTCAGTGCCAAGAACATTTGGTGTTTTCCCTTCAACAACGACCCATTCATACTCCCTTTCATTGTAGAGTTGTTGCAAGGAGTTGTAAGGTCCTAAAAATAGGTTTGAGCTAGAATGAATGAGATTGGACCTTCATGCTAGATTGAAACAATTGATTCAATACTTCATCATCCTATTGCATATCCTTTAACTTCCCATCTATTCCATCAGGTCAATTGACATATTCTCACATTCCCAATGCAAAATATTTATTCTTTCCTATATTTATCATATAAGTTGCTCCCATATTTTCACAATATGCACCCAATTTTGGGTGGTTACCACAATCTCTCGACATTGGTTTGTTGTAACCTAAATATTCTCTTTTAGTTTTGTGGTGTATTTAATCTACACCCAATTCTGAGCGTCTTCCACAATCTCTCGACATTGGTCTATCATAACCTAAATCTTCTCTTTTAGTTATGTGATGAAGTTAATCTACACCCAATTTTGGGTGGCTTCCACAATATATCGACATTGGTTTGTCGTCACCTAAATATTTTCTTTTAGCTATGTGGTGGAGTTTGTTGTAAGCTCCAGACTTTGCACTAATTGAACCAAATTTTTTGACTCTATTGATTTCTTTTAATTCCAAGTTTCTTTCATTTTTTTCTTCCCCTACTACATGTGACGAATTGCTCAATGCATTTGTTTGGTGGTAGAATGGAAAGGGATATTGGATTGCAAGTCATTGAGGGTTTCATATTCTTCTTGGGTGGTTGGACAAATCTTCAAAAAACTACCCTAGATTTCTTCCACATGCTCCTCAAGGGTATCCTTTTATTTCCTAAGGTTTCCTGCTTCTTCAAGCACATTGCCAAGCTATGTATAGAGTTGATTTTTCCCCACCTTCATATATGCTAGGTGTTTCTTTGCTTAAAACAACCTATGTCCAATTTTACTTTCCTAAATGAAGCATCAATGGACCAAGTATTGTGTTGGCCCTTGACTAAGTTTTGAGGATCCTTGGTCATGTTTGACCTATTTTTGGGACTTCGATAGACTGTCGAAGGAACAATGCAAGTCGAAGTGGAGATCGCAGGATCTCAACCCCTTTTTAGGGACTTTTAGGTTTTGGGCTTATGTAACGGGTATGGGGATGTTGACCCATGGGTTTACCCATGTTTTGGTCCTCTTTGTAATGTATAAATAGAAGTCTAGGAGATGTAAGAAAGAGTCGAAGAGGTTTTTGGTGCTATGATAAGTGCAAGCGATGATTGTAAATTCTTTGTGCATACTGTGTGAGATTTCCAAGGCTAAGTGCAAGTGATTATAAGAGACCGTGAAGAGGCTTTGTGCTATAACTCAGGGAAGGAGGATATAGCGGAGTGCACGTAGATCTTGTGTCCTCTGCGGAGTAAGATATCATGGCTCTATGCATGTAGAAGATTAACAGAAGGAAATAAAGAAGAAGAGTTGGTGGATGTAGCCCCAGGGTGGGGGTGAACCACATATATCCCGTGTTGTGGTTTCTTTGTGATTTATGGTTGTTCTCTTGTTTATGTGGTTAAATTCTTAGTGCATTGATATATGCTTAGAATAATCTAATATGGTAGCTTAGTGTTGAATAATGTGAATGAATGCTAGATATGATCTATGTTGGTATGCTTAGTTCTTGAATCTATTGGATCTGTGTGAATACTGCGTTGATCTATTATTAGGGTTTAGCTGCGCTATAGAATAAGATTGAATATTAATGAAATCTAACTACTAAGTGCTCTGTTAAGGTGTTACAATCACAGATCTATGTCCCAACTAAGGTTGCATACATTTGAGTCTTGCAACCACCCTTGCCTCTACCTCGGGTGAGACTTCATCTACTTCGCAGGTGTTGTCAAAAGGGACAGTATTTAAGGTTTTGTTGGTATGCAGTTATAAGCGTTGAGCCCTGGGTCTACCCCTATGCCAAAAAATGGTTCCATTGTCGGTACTTAGAACTGTGATTGCCGAGAACTACAGAAAAGAGAAATCTGTGTGTGTAGATATGTTTCTCTATTGCACAGTATTCTACTTGACCTGTGAAGCTCTGTGCTAAGAAGAAAAGTCATATCTAAAGAAAAGAGGTAAGACCTGAAAGATTTGTTCTATGATAAAAGTAAAGTAAGAAGTTTTGGTTAAAGAGGTAAGATCTTAAATATTTGTGCTCTGATAAAGGTAAGAACAATGAAAACTTTTGATTGAAAAGGTAAGATAAGTGGAAATTTTTGTTTCAAAAGTATGGATCTAGGTGTGTTTGATAAATTTTGTCCTAGCTTGAAAAGTAGGGCACAACCAGATGAAATAAGATTTGATATGAGTAGATCTGACAAAAATAGTGAAAGATATGTTATTCCTATGCATAGAAAGAATGTTTGGACTAACAAATGGATGCAGGATCCTAGAAAGAAATGTTTGCATGCTAGCTACTATGATCCTAGTGTGCAGTACAGGAAAGGATGGGGATAATTTCAAAGAAAGAGACAATTAACTCTTTGTTACAGTTGCAGAAGACCGGGACATCTTGCTAAGGAATGCCCTGGTAGAAGACTTAGTTGTATTTGTTGTAAAGCTATGGATCATGAAGTTTTAGTCTACCCTAGAATGATTGCTAAGCTTGACAGAATGAATATGAGACAAAAAAACCTTGGGGAAGGTCAAGAAACTGAGACCATGCCAGAACCCCAGAAAGAATCAGAGAATGTATTGCTACAAATGAAAGAAACTCTAAATGATCACAAAAATATCAACTTATCAGAGATCTTCAAAGAAAAATAATGCATAGAAGCAAGAATAGGAGACTTTGACATTGATTGTGTTTTGGATGAAGAAACAAAGGTAAATATCATGACAGAAAGAACTTGGGAAACTTTAGGAAAGCCTGCTATGATTCCTTCATTGGGAGGAATATGATTATTTAGAGGAAAGTTGATAACCCTATGTGGAAGACTCACCCAGATATCTATGAGTGATCATGGAACTTCGACAGAGGAAGATTTTGAGATTGTTAAATTTGTTGAGAACAATGCCCCATTTGCTATATTACTAGGAGAACCTTGGATTGAAAAGGATCAGGCCAGAAGGAAAGAAGAGGAAGTCTTAGAGAAAAAGAAGAAAGAATTAAAATATTTCATGACTAGGAGGATAGCACACTTGATAGAAGAATAGGAGAATAGATCGAAGCTACTTAGAACCAAAAACTTGGGTATTGAAGTTGAAATAACACATGTAGACTCACAGACGAGTATAACACCTACCCCATATAGAGAAGATGTATTAATCTTTGACCCTATGAAATAATCTCAACAACACAAAGTTACTATGCCAAAAAGAGATAAGAATCAGAATGGAAAAAGGAATACCAAGACGAAGATCACCGAAAAGAAGGCTAGAAATCTCAGTAAGAAGAGAGAAAAGATAGAAAAGTTGCAGAATGTTCCAGAGAGGACTTTGTAGAAGGAAGGTTTGCAAGACTGGAACTTTGTCAAGATATAAGAATAGCGCAACATGATGCTTCACCATGGCGAAGCAATATAGCCATTGAAAGCATTATAACCATTAGCCTGATGCCTCGAATGGTTAGAGCAACATTTATGGCTAGAAATATCTCCATAAGACAGTTGGGACTGGGCTGCAATGGATAAAAAAGCATTGATGAAGGCCTCTCATCCATTGGAGAGACCCGTTACACTGTTGTCTACTTATTGCGCTGACTGTTGCACCGAAAACACTTTTGTGAATTGTATCCTAGCCAAGTAATTTCTACCGCACTCTTTTTATTGAGATCGAAACATGTTCCATTGCATTATGCACTCATTCATCCACCCAATTTATCCAATATAATCATGCATGTCGAACGTGCTCATTGCCGCAGAGAAATCCATTGAAGAAGTTATCATCGATCTCATGTCCGAAAAAGTAGTGTCTACAGGTACTCAAGAGTCATCAATGAGAGGAGTGCAAGCGTCTTCGTCGATTGCCCGCGGATCTGGACCATCCTAACCGACAGTAAAGAATAGAACCAAGAACCGATATGACTTGGCAAATGCAAATTTAATATTGACCATCCTACCCAATTACATCCCGCCTTTGGCTGGCGCGGTGAGTCATGACAGTGTCTCGAGAGAATTTGATTACACCATGGTTACTGTGTACCTCCTGAAGGGGATACGTGTAGTTAGAACACAACAGGATAAGATCGCGACGTTAAAGTTCAACGACTTCAACCTAGGAGACCGCAAGAACCATAGTATGCTCACTCCTTACAAATACTTGACCAAGATGAAGGGAAATAACTCGAAAATAATCCCCCATCCATGGACTATGAACCTCCCACAGTCCACCCTTTTGAATGTAATGAATATCCCACACTTTGGAAGGAATCATGAGTTTAACGTGTGTGTTAAGATCCTACCCTCATGTTCCCATGGAGGCTACCTATGGCTAGACCGACGCATCACATTCGATTTGAAGTTGATCCATAGGATCACCGTATTGAGCATGCAAGGACCCGACCCACAGGACTTCTACCCTGGGAAGGCTACAGATCACACATTGGCATAGAAGATCAAAGACACATATGGCGATGTAGAAAAGGGGACACGAGGCTACAAGGTAGCTTCCATCCAGAATGGAGTAGTGCGCATGGCTTGCCAGTTGATCCTAGGAAATCTCGTGAGAAAGAAAAAACCTACACAGGTCACAGGATTCGTTGTTGACCTCGCTGGGAAATGTGTGGAAGGACTCCAGATGAACTAGGCGAAGTACTTGGTCAACCAACTAGAATTGGACTGCTGCGAAGCTCAGGATCAGGGCTATGAGTTTCACTTTAGTTGGCTCCTGATACTCATCGTATTTATCACTTGGGAGATGCTAGAAAGTGCGACCTTCTCGAACATTTATCCGTTCGAGCCACTTGCTGCGAAGTTCACCATGCTCTCATACTCAAGTGATATGGGAAAACTATGGCAGTTGAATGTAGTCTTTCATACATATTATCTCCAACTGAAGAGGGCTATCGAAGTTGTCCCTCACATGACGCCAAACACCCTGCATTGGTTTTGACCCCTCATGAAGTTTTGTGATGATCAACACTTCATTTGTATCACCACCCGCAGATATGAGCATAAAGAAGAGCTTCAGTGATACTACAATCTCACAGAGGAGGACCTCGAAGAGATAACCAAGGACTAGTCTACAGATCTCCAAATCCCTGTTGACCCTGTAGAAATGTCAGACCTTGAACTAATCGATAGCCCTGAGACCACTGATGAAGCAAATGATACTCCTAGACCCAACAGAAGGAATAAGAACAAGGAGGTCCAAAAATTGAGTAGTGCATCGAAATAAATTGCTTTAGTATCACCTGGACGAGGGGGTGATGATGAAGTAGATCAAGAAGAGACCAATGGAAAATAAGAAAAGCATAAGTAGGGAGAAGTAACACCGCCTAGGGATCCTGTTGATGAGGTTGATCCCTTGAATAAAAGGAAGGTTTCCCCCACAAAACCCACTTCCCAAAAGAATCCAGAGCCACCTTGACTAAGATGTAGACTTTGCTCACTATAGATGACTTTGACTTCATCATCGCAGCTGTAGCAAATGCCTCGCAGGACATCTTATAGAAAAATGAAGCCAAGCAGGAGGAGATGTACTACAAGATCGAGGTTGAACTCAGACGGGTACAGTAGGCCCTTCAATCTAGATGTGTAGTATCCACTGTGCCCCCACCATCAGAAGAACCAGAGTTGGGAGATGATCCTGCCCAACTCTGCTGACTAGTTGATGTGACCAAATCTCACCTTCGTCGAGCACACACTGAGAAAGACCAGGCCACAACGACTCTGAAACAAGCCCAAGAAGAAATGCTAGAGCAACGTCGGGTTGCACAAAAGGAGAAGGATGACCTTCAAGCCAATTTTGAAGAAGAGAGGGCGGAGGTCAAGCAAGAAAAAGAGTAGTTGCTCACAGAGCAACTTGGATTCAAAGAACTAGTCGACAAAGCACTTCTCTCTATGATGGGCTTAGAGCCAAAGGTATAAAACTGAGTGGAGAATCAAGTAGCACAAATCGCGGAAGCTATCCATCAACTTCAACAAAGAATAGCAAACTTAGAGCTACGAACAGTGCCCAAAACTCCGCAGGATGTGCGGGATCAAAGAGAAGCAACTGCTCGAAGCACAGTTGAGAGAATCAAGGCCCTCACCATGGAATGTAAACAACTAAGTGATCGTAGTGCCCAGACTTATGAGGGACTCATTGAGGATCCTGAATTGAAGGAACTGGAGTCATAGCTCCAGGAGGCAAAGAAACAAGTAGAAACAATACAGGCGCAGTTGAAGCCCCTGTCACCTGTTGAGAGGATGAAGTGATCCCAAGAAGAACACATTGCTCAACAACAGGTCCACACCATTCAGAGAAAAGTCATGGAAGTGACTCAAAGGCTCTAACCAACATAGGATGAGGCTTGCAAACTATTCGCAGAGATTGAAGGTCGAGGAAAAGATCTGGAGCAAGTCGTCACTGCGGCTGAACAGTGCTTAGAGGGAACTGTCAACAAATAAGTTATCCAAGAGTTCATCGAGAAGGAGGTTGTGGTGCAACAATAGGTCGAAGAAACTCGAGTCAAGCTCGAGGATTTTGAAGTAGAGCTACCCAGACCGGAGTAACTCGGGATGAGTCACAGGTGAGTCTTGGGGGCCTATTGGCCCTTGACCAAGTTTTGAGGATCCTTGGTCATGTTTGACCTATTTTTGGGAATTCGATAAGCTGTCAAAGGTGTAGCACAAGTCAAAGAAGAGATCGCGGGATATCAACCCCTTTTTAGGTCTTTTTAGGTTCTGGGCTTATGTAACGGGTATGGGGATGTTGGCCCATGAGTTTACCCATGTTTTGCCCCTCTCTGTAATGTATAAATAGAAGTCTAGGCGATGTAAGAAAGAGTTAGAGAAGAGATTTTTGGTGCTATATTAAGTGCAAGCGATGATTGTAAATGCTTTGTTCATACTGTGTGAGATATGCAAGGCTAAGTGCAAGTGGTTGTAAGAGACTACGAAGAGGCTTTGTGTTGTAACTCAGGGAAGGACAATCTGGAGGAGTGCCTATAGATCTCCTGTCCTCTACAAAGTAAGATATCATGGCTCTGTGCATGTAGAAGATTGACAAAAAGAAATAAAGAAGAAGAGTTGGTGGATGTAGCCCTAGGGTGGGCGTGAATCACGTATATCCTGTGTTGTGGTTGCTTTGTGCTTTATGGTTGTTCTTTTGTTTATGTGGTTAAATGTGTAGTGCACTGATATATGCTTAGAAGGATCTAATATGGTATCTTAGTGTTGAATAATGTGAATGAATGCTAGATATGATCTATGTTGGTATGCTTAGTGCTTGAATCTACTAGATCTATGTGAATACTGCGCTGATCTATTATTAGGGTTTAGTTGCGCTGTAAACTAAGACTGAATATTAATGAACTATAACTCCTAAGTGATCTGTTAAGGTGTTACAATCACAGACTTGTGTCCCAGCTAAGGTTACAGACATATGAGTCCTGCAACCACCCTTGCCTCTACCTTGGGTGAGACTTCATCTTCATCTCAGGTGTTGTCAAAAGGGACGATAGTTAGGGTTTTGTTGGTGCGTTGAACCCTGGGTTTGCCCATGTGCGAACATATTGCATCAATACTTGACTTATATCATATGGTTGACTCATATGAATGGAATTGCACTATTGGATCCATCCTAGCTAGAGGGGTGGTCATTGTTGCTTTGGTTGTGGGTCGACTGGTTTCTTCCATGTTTTCTTTCTCCCTAACACTTCTTAGATGGATGGTGGTGGTCTATATCCTTTACTTCACATCTATAGTAATATACTGCGTGATGTCAAAATAATTCTAGAATTCCTCCATAAGGGAATATTGGTATTCCATGTCTTGTGTCAAGCCCCTAATAAACTAAATGGTATTTTTCAAATCTAGAGGCCCCACCAAAACTACCATGAGAATGGAACTTGGTACCTAAGTCACACCAACATCTAGGGAAGACATCCAACATATGTCCATCTATGTGCATCTTGGATTCTTCCTACTATTATTGTTTCTCTTGTTGTTGTCATTTCTCCTTTTGTTGGTGCCACTCTTACTGTTGTTTCACTATCGGTGCATCATGTTCATCCTTTTTCTAGTGCATCCCACCACAAGGGTTTTAATTTGTTTTCTCACCTCCTCCTACTTTCCCTCTCTATGTTTCATGTTGGTCATCAGTAGGGTTTCATCCTTCCAGTCTCTTCTACAATTATTGGGCTTGCTATCCTTTTGGCGATCCTAGTGCATCCATTTCAATCCATGTTGCCGCCACTAGAGATGTGGGTTGTTCCTCTTGGGCCAACCACTTT
>JZKD02S0056295.1:9737-25089 GCA_000966675.3 Picea glauca | reverse complement strand
ATCTGGTTCTCACATTGTCAAAACCATAGAAGTTGTCAAATAGGGAACTGAAAATCCTCCAAGTCAAGTGTTCCTAACACCATAAGGCAAGGAGATACCCGTGAAGGGTTGAAGGACGAGGTCTGGTTGTTCTGTGTGTCCCCCCTTGAGGCACCCACCTCTTGGATGGGATCTAGCCCGTGACCCATTTCTGAGGCCGAAAATCTAAATGTCGCACTTTGACCGAGGTACCTAGTGACCAAATTTTAGGACATCTACCCAGGTGGCAATTGTGGGATGCAAATACACCTTGATTGGATTTTGTGTGGCTATTTGGAAATATCACCAACTCTTTTGGGATATTCTCCCTTTACCCCTCATTATAACCAATTATTTCATCCTTCACTAGTTTCTCTTCCGGTGACTTCAGACCCCACTGTTGAGTACTATTGGAAGGTCCAGTGCTATTTGAGAGGAAGGACATTACATATTCTAAGACACAAGAATTTGTTTTCTTTTGATTCCCCATGTGGACAAAACCCACTTATCCACATATACGCTTCTTTTTCAAACCACTTTATGTATGATACACTTCTGACTACATTTTGATTTGGATATATATATTGTGTAAATTTCAAAATTTGCAACAAAGGCTCTTGTTTATTTATTACTCTCACCACCATTTCCACACATTCACTCAACTAGTTAGACATCATAGGGGACCCACAGAATCCCCGCCATTCCCGACGCTTGCTAAACCTCCCTCCTATCTTAGGGGGAGTGCCTAGTCTTGCCCACTCATTGGCACCACCTTCACACACTCCTGTGAGTGATACTATTTTAGGATCATCTTTGCTTGGTTCCACATTACTTGGGTCCACTTCCCAAGTCCCATCGTCCACTCACTCGCCTTTACATGGAAGCAGAGGACCTACTTTCTCTCAAGGGGGAAGTACCCACCCACCAAACCCCCCCAAAAGGTCAGGTTCACACACCCCTTACACCCTGGTTTGAGCTAATCCCCCCCCCCCCCCCACTATAGATGCCATATTTGGCCTCTCTCAACATACTAGATCTAAGCAAACTCACCAATGATCATATATTGCATGACCCCACATGGCCTGCAATGCCCACCAAACTACCTTCAAACATACCCAAGTTTGAAGGAAAGGCAAGAGATGACCCTACCAACCATGTCATGACTTTCCACCTATGGTGCTCTTCTAACAACATTATGGATGATTCCATCAGACTGTGATTATTTCAACGCACACTCACTGGCCCATCGGTCAAATGGTATGTAGATGAAAAATCTGGATCCCATGCGACTTTCGAGTCCTTGGCCAAATCATTTTTGACCTTCTTCCAATTACCAATCCGCCATGACAATGGTCTGGAACTACTCTCTAATTTCAAACAAACCTCAGCCACACATATCGTTGATCACATTCACGAGTAGCATAGGTGACGTAGTTTGTGTAAAGTAGAAACCACCAAACAATAGTGTCTTGACTGGATTCTTAGATCACTTGTCTCTCTCCTCAGTAAGGATGTAGCTTCCACCTTTCCTCAATCAGAAGAAGAAGCCATCAGTAAGGCTCAACAATACGACCTCATCTATTCACAGCTAGGGTACTTGTACACTGTACTCCTTGATCTCCCAAAACTTGTCACGTTTGGCCAAGACAAACCTGGGATGTCTCACTCAGCAGACATATTGATTGATAATACCACTCACCATGGTCCACAACCCCAACCACCACCAATGTATGGAACACCTCAATACCCATCGGTATACGGGGGCACTTCTTACTACCCCCACCCCCTTATCAACAACCATACCTTGTTGTTATGCCTCCACCCATCAGTGGGCCACCACCGTCACCCCCCATACACCCACCTATTCAAACGAGTTCTGGTACCCCTTCTACCTCAGCTTATAGTACTAGAGAAAGAACCACACCTTCCTATGTACCTTACGGATCGTTACCCCCACGGAATCCGTACTTTCCTTTTCCTGGTCCCCCACAACCCATCACTCCCCCACATCTCACGATGGGGTGAATTTTGTTCAACCCTCTCCCATTCAGCAATATCAACATTTCAAACAACTGAATATGGAAAATCTGACCCATCCGTCGAACAATGCCAAAAATAAAGGAAGAGACAGGAACAACAATAACCTAGGTCAAGGCGGGAATCAACCCCAGCAGAACCAACCTACTGGGGGAAACCAACACCAAGGGAATCAGAACCCCCACGGGGTCAATAACAATAGGCATCAAGGGAGAAATAACAATAATGTTGAAACCAACTTCCCTTGTGCCCTTTGTGGTGAGTTCGGTCATTATACTCATCATTTCCCCCAAATCACTGATTTCACACGATTGAAATACTCAGGTGGTCTACCCCATCCTCTAGCACTGCCTGCCCCTCAGCAGGCACCACAAAAATACATGCAACAACCCCCTCCTGTCATGCTGTAGAATCCCATCCCACACCAAGGTGTGATAAACACCCAACATGACATGCAACCTCCACCACCTCAGGTGGGATAGTACCTCAATCCAAACAATCCAGCAGATCGTACGATCCTCCTCACTAGTGAGGAAGAAATCCTTCTGCAAACATGTAATCGTCAGTATCATGCACCCGCTGAGTCTCCTCCCATCCCTCCAGAGACAAACCCTGTACCGATAGGACCCCTGTTGGTGATCCCTCACCCTAACACAGAGCCAGCTCTTCGCATCCCTCACATCCCATTATGTAGGAATGTCCACAACCCACATGCTAGGGCTGCTAATAATTACAGTTTGGTTGATGACTTAGCACAATCCCCGACTGCCATGTCAGTCTTAGAAGTCCTTCAGACTTGTCTCACTCAGTGGAAATAATTACTTTCCGGATTGGGGGCAGTTGACCCCGCAAATACTCGACTCATTACATTTGATCTCGACAACGGAGAACCCTTCCTTCCCACCTTGATTGCTTTTCAAATCCGAGTAAAAATATAGAACATCACAGTTCATCGGTGTATCATCGATGAAGGTTTATCTACATGCATTATGTCCAAATCTGTATGGTAGAAACTTGGTTCCCCCAAACTCATACCCTCCGCCATTACCTTACGAGCTTATGACGGATGACCATCATCTCCTGAAGGGATCTTCCAAAATGTCCCTGTAGAACTCGGGGGAAGGACTATTCTCATCGACATTGAAGTTATCGACGCCCCACTCGATTATAATATCCTGTTCATTCGTAGCTACATGTATGCTATAAAGGAAGTTGCCTCTTCCATACTTCAAACAATGATATTCCCCCACAATGGGAAGATCGTTGCTATTGACCAAGTCTCACATTACGAGCCTAACCCATCTGCCAACATCGATAACATTCTCCCTCTCATCCACATGAGTCATGACGCATACCCACTCTTCAATATGGGTCCCAGAATTTTCAAAGATCCATCATTGTTAGGAACTTACCATGGAGCACCACTGCTCCTTCATCCTTCCAATCAAGTATGCATCGTATCATCTAACGGAACTAACATAGAGGATACCCTTCCTCCTAGGGAGTCTTCTATCATATCTGACGTCCCACTAGTCACAGAACTTCCCCCTCATGAGCCTCCTGTGAACTCGTCGACCCCACCAGTCCACGATTTCACCTCTCACCAAGGACATATCCCAGTTTGGGAGACAGTTCCCCAAGCCATCACTCAAATCCCCTTCTTTTACCCTCCACCTGGAATCAAATATTTCCAGGTAGCCACAACGCTTACCCTCCCTAATATGGTGTTAGCAATTCTAGTTTGATATTTACATCCACTAGAGATGGTCCCTCGACCATCCCTTTCCCCCCAAATGAAAGGAATCCCAATGACGATTCCCATACTTACTCCCACCATACCCTCTACACCCCCACTCACTACCCCCCCTGCCACAACTGGGAGTAGGAGAAAGAAGAAGGAGCCCATAGCTCCACTTCCACCATGCATCCAACCCCCTTTCGCGCTATGTGAGAAAGATGGACACCAAACCAACAACTACCCATCTTTACCAGTGTTACGAAATTTGATTCCACTCAATCAAACTCCCTCAATGCTTGCTATTACTTCTGCTACCACCCCCCATTCAAGTAGTAAAGAGTTGCGAACCAAATTCACTTCCACTATATGTTCAGAATATGGCCATTATACCCACCACTGCCCAGCATTGCCACACTTTTGGAAGACATTAGCTGCAGTATGCCAAAGCTTCTAGAGAGAACCCAATCCAACTATGTCATCCTTACCAACAATCACTAACATCCGTTATGTCACAACTTCAATCAATAAATGCATGAGATGCCCTTTCTCTCTATGTGAATCATTAGATCATTTTACATACCAATGTCCTATGATCATTGAATACAGGCAATACCAATTGACCCTGCTTCAAAGACCCACAGATTCGATAGTTGACCTTACCTCATCACTAGAGGTTCTTCATGTCATTTCTCCCGAACCTGAGGCCCTTCCAATGCCTCCATGGTTCTTGGATGAATTATCTGAGGATTCACCCCCCAATCCCCCCAACTCTCCCACTCATTTATCTACGAAAAGTTTACACCCAACTACCATGGGTACTCCTCACTACTTCAATATTTGGTTTATGTCAATTGAACCATCGCCATCTCCTTGCATTATTCCCCTTGCTTCTTCATCACCAGGGGGTAGCCACATGACAACAATAACCGATGTCACTCTTCATGACCCCTTGTATTCCCATCACTTTCATTGTGATGAGGAAATACTTATAGAGTTGAACAACCCTGACTACCCATGGGATGTGCTACATCACCGCGCACTCTTATTTTCACAGGAAGCCTCCACACCTCCTAACCAACACCCCATATACGTAGTTGAAACCAAGGATGTTATCCCATTAGGGCCTATAAAAATGGATGCAACATTTCCCCAACCATTAAAATCGACATTTCCATAAAAAATGGCGTCGTCGAGGAAATCACCGCCTATAAAGCCCTCTTCCAGGAATATCGGGATATTTTTTCATGGTCATATGCGGAAATGCCTTGCCTCGATCCCTCTATCGTCGAAAATTGCATCGACACCTGGCCTGACATTACACCAGTTTTTCAAAAACAATGATCACTACACCCATCCAAAGCAGTGGCCATCAAAGATGAAATTGACAAATTATGCACGGCTGGGTTCATCTACCCCATCGCCTATACATCATGGGTTTCCAACCCTATAGCCGTTAATAAAAAATAGGGCACTTTCCACGTCTGCACGAACTTTCGCGATATCAATCACGCATGTCCCAAAGACAACTTTCCAACACCTTTCATCGATCAAATTATCGATGACTGTGTAGGCCACGAGGCTCTATCCTTCATGGACGGTTTCTCTGGTTATAATCAAATTCAAATTCAACCAGTCGATCAGTACAAAACCACCTTCACTACCCCTTGGGGTACTTTTGCATATCGTGTCATGCATTTTGTCTTAAAGAATGCTGGCAGAACTTTCCAATGGGCGATGACATACATTTTTCATGATCTGTCTCATATCATCCTCGCATACTTGGATGACCTCACAACTCGATCCAAGAAACGCACCCAACATCTTGATGATTTACGAATCATCTTCCAACTGTGTCGTCAGTACAACATCTGCTTGAATCCCCTCAAGTGCGTTTTCTGCGTCACTGCAGGGTGCCTCCTTGGATTCATCATTTCCCAAAGAGGTATTACCATGGATCCCCTCAAAGTCCAAGCTATCACTGAAATTCCACCTCCCAAGAATTTACATCAACTTCAGAGCCTACAAGGCAAGGCTAACTTTCTACGACGATTTGTCCCAGACTACGCGATTCGCACACACGGTTTCCTTCGCTTACTACATCATGACATCCCATTTCACTGGGATGAACATGCCCAACAGTCATTTGATGATCTTAAAATGGCGCTCTCCAACGCCCCTTTAATTAGTGCACCTGAATACAATCGTGACTATATCCTCTACGTATCAGCATGAACTGTTTCATTAGTAGGAGTTCTCATCCAGCTAGGTGATGACAATCTTGAGAATGTCATTTATTACGTTAGTAAAAACCTCTCAGGGACACCCTTGAAGTATAAACACGAAGAGAAACTAGCTCTTGCAGTCATCCTCGTAGTCCAGAAACTGTGTCACTATGTTCTGCTTCGCACAACTAAGGTTGTAGCAGATTCCAACCCTATGCAATAATTTCTCAATTGTCGACAAATTAACGGAAAATTTTCTTGATGGATCATTATCCTTCAGGAGTACGATCTTGAATTCTCAACACCCAAGAGCAAGAAATCCATCATTCTCTCCGAACTTGTCACATCCCTCCCTTATGACACAACCATTCCCCCCGTCAATACCGACTTTCCCAACGAACACCTCTTTTACATCACTTCGGATGATCCTTGGTACGGTGACCTCATCGTCTACCTCTGAACTCAAAAGTTTGGTAACCTCCTTTCACGAGATGATCGTCGTCGTATTCGCCACCAAGCCCCCTGCTACCTCCTCATCGGAGACATCTTATACCAACGAGGGGTCAACACCATCCTTCGTCGATGCCTGACCATTGATGAGGCCAATAGAGTCTTAAACGATAGCCACAACGGTTCATGTGGGGGCCATCTTTCGGGAATATCCATTGCTCAAAAGATTATCCGAGAAGGTTACTTTTGGCCTACTTTGTTTCACGATTGCATTCACGCCATGAAACGATGCAAGAAAATTCAGCTTTACACCAACAAAGCCCAAGCACCACCTACTCTTCTTCATCCAGTCATCACTGCCAGCCCTTTTTGTAAATGGGGCATCGACTTCATGACTTGTAATCCCTCGTCCAACAATGGACACAAATACATTGTTTTCGTAGTCGATTACTTCACCAAATGGGCTAAATCTATGCCCACCTTCAACAATACGACTGACATCACAGTGCGTTTTTTCTTTAACCACGTCATATCTCGCTTTGGAGTGCCACTCCAACTTGTTTTCGATCATGGGAAACACTTCGAGAATGATATTTTCATCGAACTCTCATCTCTATTAGGATTCTCCCATGAGTTTGCCACACCATATTACCCTTAGTCTATCGGACAGGTCGAAGAAGTTAACGACATCCTCAAGACCATGTTACAACACATGGTTAATAAACATAAGACCAATTGGCATCATATGTTATTTTCCGCGCTATGGGCTTACCATATGACTGTGAAAGCAACTACTAGTTTCACACCATTTCATCTAGTCCATGTGGTTGAGGCCACTCTTCCCATCGAGTGCGAAATTCCCATCTTACGCACCGCAATTGAGCTATTACCCGACACTGCTGCAATGGAGTAGCGATTGCTGAACTTAGAGTCCCTGGATGAAGATCGTCAATCTTCATTACAAAACAATGAGGCAGCTAAAAAATGATCAAAGGCTACCTTTGATCGACATGTCAACCTTCGCTCATTTCGCAAAGGTGACCTTGTCCTTGCTTACGATATCTCTCATGATACCTTTGGCCATGGAAAATTCGAGTCACTATGGCATGGCCCATGTATTATCCAACATTTCCTCACCAAAGGCGCATACATCCTGACCTCTCCCGAAGGCCTCTCTCTCAAAGAACCCATCAACGGGTTATACTTAAATAATTTTTATGCTTAAACGTAGTCATTCTACTTTAAGTTATTTATTTTATAGTGTTTTTAATCTTTTTTCTATCCCTGACATCTAAACTATTATTTGTGCTATTGACAAATGCTTCCTCCACCAGCCTATCACATCAGTTACGCTGACGGCGCCAACCATTGGACACAAAATCTTGCTTCAACCGCTTGTGCTCTGTACACCCCCTCACATGAAATGCTCCATTTGAGCGGCATATGTTTGGGTTTAGCGACCAACAACCAAGCTGAATACACTATCGTCATTGGCCTCCTGGCCGATGCCTAACATCATCGTATTTGTCACCTTAGCATCTTTCTCGACTCTCAACTAGTCGTTCTCCAGCTCAACAATGTGTACCACGTATGCGATCCTTACCTCTTTTGCAAATACCTGCAGGTTAGACTTTTATCTCGACATTTTGATTTCATTACATTTACACATATTCCAAGAAAATTGAATTAAATTACAGATAACTTAGCTAATATTTTGTTAGACTGGCATATATCACATCAAGCTACCTCTACACATACATAAACATATCAACAACCTGTCACAGCATATACAAATTAGAAATCATCACCAAATTAACAAAACACACGTAAACACCACATAGATCTCAAAATGTATACTCATGTATATATAAAACAGTCCATAGTGCCATCCAAATGTTTACATACAAAAATACAAGTATCCGCAGGCCAGTGAAGCACCTCGGTATAAAATGGGCTCACCAACCTATATACAAAAATACAACAATACATAGAGCACCACTCAAAGTGTCTCTAGAGCACCACCTCCTGCCCCTCCCTCAAGCGGTGGCCCCCCACCCACTACTGGTCCCTCCTGCCCCATAGGTATTTGTCCAATCATCGCAACACCTGCTATTGCTTCCCGTCGTACCACGACCCACCATGGTAGAGGAATCCCCACACACTGCTCCAGGATACCCTCATCCTAGATGCAAGACCACATGCCCTCAGGCACGCCTTGTAGCACCGTCTCCAGGAGACGATGTATGTCCTCAAATCTGCTCTGGCATCCACTATAGGAGCATGTGATGGCCCAGCACCAGGGTCATCAAACCGACATCTCTTTGCTGCTCTCTTAGGATTAGCTGGTCTCGCCTCGACGCCCTCACACTGACGTCTCTCACCAACCCACAGCCCTCCCCGTGGCGGTCTCTTCGGCTCTTGATGAGTCAGCACTCTCCACAAATCAACCTCGTGCCTGCAAGGTGCCACATTTGCACATACAAACAAGCAACAGATAGTATCAACATCTATATTGTATACATATATCATGCTATCTTACCAAAAAAAAGAAAAAAAAAGAAAAACATATATATATAACTCATCAACATACCTCGACAGTCAAAACCCTGCCTTGGAGGTAACACCATGTCCGGATCCTCCTGGAAGTCAACCCCAACATAGGGGAGCTGCAATATCACCTACAACATCTGCCACCACACCTACGCCACCTCAGCAGTAAATAAGTGGCCACCCTCGCCACCACCATGGCGAAGAAAAATAGTCGACCACCACTTTAGTCATGGCTCTCGCGCCCCAGGCGCACCCAATAAAATCCTAGGGCACAACATAGGCACCCTCTCCAAAAACCAGGCCACTAGGATGAACCCGAAGGCAAACTCTCCTATATCCATGGACCGACAGTGGTCCAACTGTCCTACCATCCTGGCATGCAGCGTAAGCCCCCAGGCAAAGTGCTCATCAACCAACACTCTCTCCATCACACACAACTAACCACCACTGATCCGCTGCATCACAAGAGACCCATAAACTCTCACAATCATCGTTGTTATACAACGATGTGCTAGGGAATCCATTGCCCCAATGCTCACAACAGTGCCAGACATAAAGTTCGCCCCCGAACAGTACCTCCAACCAACTGTCGCTAGAGCCACATTCCTCGATAACACCAGCTCCCCCGGTAGGGGCGTTCCTTGTAACGGGAGCCCAGTCAAGAAGTATACATCATCCACCACAGTGAAGACAATATGTTCTCCCCACACTATGAAACAATGCAGGTCTAGACTACACATCCGGATAAGGAACTGCAGGAGATACTCCTGCGTCCGTATCAATGGGCACTCAAAGAACTTCAGTAGCAGATAGGATGCCAAAGTCGCATGTACCCCCGACTCCTCAATAGCCATGGTGTCTCTCAGCTGGGACCAATGCTGCTCTTTCCAACCAACTAACATGTTGCACAATGATCACCGACAACCACATAAAACAGTCCTAAGTCAGCCAAATGGACCATAAACAACATTAAAAATATAAGTTTTACACTCGTCAACCTTGCCTCCAAGGCGCGCCTATTTAAACCGACAGGCATGCACATGTGCATGCCTTTTCATTCCAGAGGCACGCACGTATGCACGCTTGTCCACTCCATATGTGTTCATTTAGGCGCACCTGTCCATCCTTCAGGCGCACACGGGTGCATGCCTGCTCAACATACAAGGGCGCCTTCATGCGCCCCTGTCACGAACACAGGCGCGCCTATCCAATACATTTCCATGCACACATGTGCAGATGTGTAGCCAATAGGCACGCACATAGTGCTCACCCTTGTCCCCCTTACAGGCGCCCCCATGCGCACCTATCTGGTGGGTAGGCGTGCATGTGTACAACCCTCCGTACAATGCCTACCCAAAAAAGGAAACCCTAATTCTATGTAGGATGTTCGGACCACTAACCTGAAGCTCGTTGGTCCTAAATCGGATGCCTTGTCCTCCCTGAATCTCCAAATATCCTCTGAATACTTCTCGTCCAGTCACTATAGTAGCAAGTACAAATGAGGTGGCAATGTGGGCCCTACAACGATATATAGGCCTTTTCGTCAAACTTCCACTCATCATTCCGAGAGCTCCGAGTGTCCATTTCTTGATCTGTCTTCAGCCATGAGATCAACATCCCATCATCTACATCATGACAGTCCCTGGGCCTCTTTTCATCCTGAGCCCCTGGGACACCATTTTTTTTTCATACGCCAACTAGGTACGCATGCGCATATTCAAAATTATCAAATACATGCTCATATGTTTGATTCTCTTCAGATATTTCTCATGTCAGGTATTTGGTTTTCATGTGTGTAGGTACTTGGTCATCATACATCAACGCAACCCCTTCAGGTATATACTCAGCACTGGCATGTAGTCATTCCCTCTGAATCTCACTTTCATCTCCAGTCACACCCTTTGACATTTTCCTCTAGGACCCCCATTTCCGACTCTCCAATACCAACACGTCCATTTGCATCTTCGGTACTGTCACCTGGTAGCACTCTTACCCACATGAGTTGTCCCATTCATAGAACCCTTTTGCGCCTTTGACACTCATGCTATTTTTCAAAACCCTTTAGGGATGGGAGTCCCGATAGTCTTACATCATGTTGCGAAATAACCACACACTTCTTCTCCTCATTTTTCTAGCTTTCCCAATAGACTTCTAGATTATTTCTTCATGGTTCTATTTTTTACTGCACCTCCGCAATATCATGAACCTTGCATTTCATCCACAATCAGTTTTCCCATCTGCAAATTTCCCTTCATTTCACCTACCTCATACAGAAACCCATCCATGCCACCCCCCCCCTCCACTAGTTCTTTGAGCAAATTGTGCCCTACCTAGGCCAACCATATCACACTGGGGCACCCATTTATGTATTTGTACACTTACCCCAAATTATTCTTTATTTTTTGTACAAATGCCTTTGTTTCCATCAGTTACATTACCTTTTTTTCATCACCTTTGGTGACCTTCTTCCCCTTTTGGCCAAACGCAACCCATGTCACCCTTGGTTGAGGCACTACTTATCATCTACCCTTGACGACATCATCCATATATTCAAAGTACCCCACAAGACACTTACCTCTTCCCTCTAAATTTATTCACTTTGTCCTGCCTCTTGCACAACTTATCCCCTGTCTTGTTGTCCCCCCGACACTTGACCTCTTTGAACGGTTGTGGCCACTTTTATCTCACATATATACCCCAACCAAGGGCAATCTTGAGTCTTTCTTCATCTTGATTTAGTCTATGTACCTCCTCAAATTCCTAACCTCACCTAGTAGATTTCACGAAGCCCTCTGCTTTTGGGAGTCACGTCCCCCTTTTGTCGACATCAGCACAGTTTTCCAAAAGGGAGACAGTATCTTGATTCTCATTACCTATCCAATGAGAGATCTCTAATGGCACAGGGAGAACCACAATTGATCCCTGCTGTCGTTGATCCCCATAACATTCAACATTAATACTTTCTCTTGCTACGATGGGTCTTACTTTGCGACCATTGCAGTTAGTTCTTATACTTGCTGAAGACCTCTGAACTTGGCTAGGCTATCAATGCCTACAGAATCTGTGATACTTCTTACAGTTCTCATTGCCTACTATTCAGAGTATGTTCATCTTCAGAATTGTCTTATGCCTTTATCATGACCGCCCCCTAGGGTGCTGCAGTTGTCTACATCAACATTTCATTCCTTTTTTTTGAGTTACATGACACGAGCATGGGGCATGCCCACCTCGTTTGTACACAATTTTTTTTTTTTCCACACCTCATGGAAGGTTGGGTTCTATAGGTTCCTTTTTCCCTCCAACAAATTGCTCTGGATGATCCCACTATTTCTCTCTCTTAAAACAACACTCTCAATAGAATAAACATTGATGGATTTTGGCTATACGTATGCTCCTAACCTCATCCATGAGGGGGCATCTGTTATCACTAAAATTTCATCCACAAATGGTTACAAGAATTCAGCATCGTCAAATAGTTATGAGGTCATCCATGGACCTGAATTAATACAAAAGCATTCACAAAGGGTCAAAACTATACAACTAGTGAAAAAATTAAAGAGTGCTATGAAGACACTGGGCGCGCATGCACATGCGCAAAAAATGAACACAGAAATTGCACACATGCGGACGATGCGCGACTGTGGTCGCAAAAATCCACGCACCTGAGAAACGATGCATTTATGAGAGTGGTCGGCCTCCCACCCACTTCTGGTTCAGCTTCCAAGTTGATTTGACATTTAAATATGGATTGGATTCGACTGGGTGGCTGGTCAAAGACCTAGAAATGCCCTAATTAGCCTCTTTACACACTACAAACTAGTTCGACAATAACCCAAAGGAATGCTATAAAAAGGCCATGGATACACTTCATTTTTCAAGGAATTCATAGAAAAGTTATTGTTGGTTTCATTATTTGGCCTATCCTTTGTCCTAAAAATCCCATCATTATCCACCATTTTCTTCACTAAACCTTCATAAATCCCTCATATTTTATCGAAATTGATTATATAATATCATGATTGTTATTTCTACATTAAAATCGATTTATGGAATTTTTGTGTTAAAAATTGAAATTTTCAAAAATTACACATGTGGTAACTTCCTATAAATGCTTTATGATCTGACATGTGGCATAACAGGTAGACCCAAATGAAGGACACGGGCTTGATTTGGAATATACACAGATGGTGAAGAATCTTCCTAAATATTTGGTCAACACTGATGAAACCCAGCTAGTTTAGCAGAAAAATCCAAATCATAAATAAGTAGGCTTGATATTTTGCTTATGTTTAGGGATTCAAACTGATTCGACCTGATTTGGAGATCAATTAGGTTTCTATGGAACGAAAATATCCCCTTTTGTAATTTTGATAGAAATAAGTAGTAGAAACATGTAAAGAGGGTGAAGAATGTATGTTGGTGATACAAAGAAAAGACAGGAGACTGTGTATGAGCTTCGGAACTCTATTTTGATGTAACTCATTTCTAGATTTTAATCAGAGACAAAAATTCTATCAGTCATGGTGTTATGATTTAGCATTTTCATCATCTGAAGTTTTTCTAGGTGTGCTTGCAAGCGTGGAAGGGCCGCCATGTTCTGTTGGTACACTTTTCTTCACAATTTCATTAGATTCATATGTTCAGATCTGAATTAGCATTTTTATTTAATCTTCATGCTGTGAGTTCATAAATTTCAATTAAATTTGTGTCCATAATTCCAATTATCATTTCTATTTCATGGCTCATGGTTATAATTGAAGGATTCAATTACTAGATTAATGAGAAGTCCTTGTAACAGGGTTTAATTGTGTATTGAATTCAAGATTATCTCTGTGGTCTCTGTTTTAATGTGTTCAATTTAAATGTGCTGATTTGGAAGAGCTTTTGTGAACTGAAACCTTGTAAAATGATTGAAATATCAGACAATTGTGAGCACTCTAGGATGTTAGATCAGATTTAATTAAAGGAGTGTTTAAAGTTTTAATGTATTTGAGTTAAATGTGTTGATTTGGAAGAGCTTCTGTGAGTTGAGTCCTTGTAAAGGGATTAGAATCTCAGGAAAACACAAGCACTATGTTTTTGAATAGGTAGATTTGTTTAAAATTATAGAGGTGTTTAAGTGTGAAGGAACCAAATATCAAACTCTTGTAAAAGAGTGTTGGAACCTGCTACAGTAAACCTTCATCTAGAAATTTAGATCCTTCTAGGTATATATACATTAGACAAGTGCCTCTAAGAATACCTACCATGGTTGACATTAAATTAAGCCTAATCTAGAGCATTAGATTGGACCAAACATTTTGGCTCCATTGTCGGGGAGGTGCAACTAGAGGATTTAAAAAAACAAAAAAACAAAAATATAGACTTAGTTTCAATTCTGCATTTTAGCAGCCATGATTCCTTATGTCTAGATCTAGGGATGAAAAAGAAAGATTCATAAAAACCCCCCATCCAAAAACTAACCCACCTGTAGGAACATAAACTTTAGAGAGGATTGAACTTACAACACCAACTAGAAAAGTCACTGTAGAAGAATTAGAGGATAAACAAAAATCAGGGCAGAGACTTACTCTCATTGAAAGACAAATTTTATTAGCATATGAAGCAAAGAGGAAACATTTCCATGAATCTTCTATAGAAAAAGAGAGTAGTAAAACAACCCAACAACCTCTCCTTGAACCTATTAACTTTGAAAGATCTCCAGAAGGAGAGGAACAACCTCTCTTTGAAACAAGTAACACTGAACAATACATTGAATTAAACAAACAATTTATCAACATGACTAAGGAAGGAGGAGGATCAGCAAGAGGACCTACTCCGGAACAACTTAGAGAATATGAGGAACGAAGAAGACAAAGAGAAGCTGAACAAAAACAAAGACAAGATCAAAATCAAAACCCACAACCAGGAGAAGAGGAAGAGTCAACATTTAAATTTCCTATTCAAGAACCAGGAGAGAATAATTATGAGGAGATTAAAATGAAAAATATACCTCCATCTGTACTACCAAACTTTTATGGCATGGATTTAGAAGACCCTGACTCATTTCTATTTGAATTTGATATAGTAAGCCGAACATATGGTTATACAGATGATGCACATAGACTGAGACTCTTTCCTGCAACACTAAAAGCATCAACACTTAGGTGGTTTATGGGACTTGGTGAACATCCAATAACTTATTGGGATGGTATGCGAAAAATATTTTTGAAAAAGTATCATCCTTATTGTAGATCAAAAGATTCCAAAGATGACATCTTTAGAATGAATCAACAAGAGGATGAAAACCTAGAAGAATACTTGGAAAGATTTGTGTACAATTTGCAAAAATCAAAAC
>JZKD02S0056284.1:8843-25806 GCA_000966675.3 Picea glauca | reverse complement strand
CAAACTAGTGTTCCCAAGGTATCTCCAATTCCTCCTAAGTAAAATGTGCATGTGAACTCAGATTTGAATACTGACTTAGGTGGTTGGTTAAGTAATGCTAAGACCTTACCATAACATTTGTGCCATGGACAGTAAAACTATTGAAGTGCATGGATTGATTAAAGGTTTACAAGTACACTAAGCAGTTTTTCCATACATCATGATAGAGATGGATATTGTTGTGATTGATGTTCATGATGCTTGGGGAATGTTGTTAAATAGAAAGGCAGTTGCAGATTTGGGTGGTAATTTACAAATGGATTTAACTTATGCCACCATCCCAACTCCAAATGGTTCAATGTTTAAGTTGAAGAGGGAATTATATAGAAAGTATCATGTGGAAGATCCTAGGAGAAAAAATAACGAGATTGTGTATCGAGAAGTAGAAATGGGATGTTATGAGATAGATACTACTCCTATGACATTTATCAAGATGGAATTAAATGATAAAATCCCAAGCATTTGTAATGTTTGGGACACCATGGATTCTTTTGATGGGCTTTTTCTTGAGGAAGATTTGGATGAAGTAGATAATGATTTGCCTCCTTCAGAATTAAAGTCAAAGTTGGATTTTTCAGTTGAAGATGTGTTATCAGCTCAACCTTCATCAAAGGAATCAGTTAGATGTCAGAGTAAGTCAAATGGAATTCTTGGACCACATCCTCTTTGTTTGTCAAAAATTGGGAAAATCAGAGATAGATTATGTGATGAAAATGTGATGGAAAGTAGTAAGGATGGTAAGGTTAATATTGATAAAGTGAAGTATACCATCCCTATGAAGAGGTATGCCAAGCCTTTTAAGGAAAAAATAAATTCACAAACTTTGCACTTGGCACCTACGGAAAACCATCGGAAATTTTTTAAGGAGGATTGTCCCAAGTGGCCTAGGGTTAGAAACTGGGATGCACATGGAAAAATAAAAAAACATCATAAAGTGTATCAGTCTTCTAGTAACTCTTCTCAGCCAGTGGGACGGCGTAAAGTCAAGCATGCTAGTGAGAGGACCCATCCTTAAAGAGTTTCTTCATATGGAAACTTGGTGTCCAAAGGGCCACCCTTTGTAACGTATCTCTAACCCTTCTCCTTGTATTTAAGTTTTGTATTTTTCATTCATTATGGGATTATGTACCTAGATTTATTTTTTATATCATAGTTTTAATTTTGTAATTATAGAAGTTGTACAATGGTTATTTCTTTATGTAATTATTGTTTTATAGACTTTCATTTGATATATATGTATATTTATGTTGGGTATTGGTGTAATGATCCCAAGCCAAATTTTTTGCTTGGAATCACTAGCTAACCACTGATTTGATTATTAAGTGTTGTGTATGCAGGTTGGCCATGAACATTTCGGCCTTAGGGTTTATTCAGTTATTCAGCCACAGATTATACAAGCATTATTGCCATCATATGAAGATCATAAAAAATACACAAGGTAGGAACCACAAGCAATAAATGAACTTTATTATAAGAAAACAAGCACCTGATAAAAATAGTGAAGCAAATATGGAATAGCTTCAGATGGCTTCAAGACAATAATAGAGTTGCATACAAAAATGTTCTCGGAGATACAAAGGTTGTAATAGAAGATGAACGCTCAACTGCAAAACTAGGGTTTAATCCCAACCCTTAAGCAACTGATACGACCCTTCTGGGTGGTAGTACGACATGCTGAAAACAATGGATACCAAGGGTTCGGCCCTCCTGAAGATGAAGTCCCCCAAATGCTGCCAAACTCCTCCCAATGATAGATCAAGACAATGGAAGCCTCCTCTTGAAGTATGGAGCTCAAACACTGAAGGATCCTCCTCAAACTGCAAAAACCCTAGACTGGTATGGCCCTCCTGAAATCCTGAATATGGCCAATAGTACGAACTAGCTGAATATGGGCTCTGAATCCCCTGAAACTCTCTAGGATGATAGATCGGAAAACCACAAGCCCCTGAGAGAAGTTTCAAGGTCAAATATAGCCTATGGCCTTCTAGATCTGAGAAATATTGATCACCAAATCGTCGTCTTCCTCCTGAAATCGTCCCAACCTGCAAATAAATGATAGGGACGTGGCAACTCCTCCAAGAAGCCCTCAAACTGATGAGCAAGGAATTTCAAGCAAAACCCTAATATTGAAAACCTTCAAAGCTTCCTCAATATGTTGGATCGAACTCTTCCTCAAAAAATGGTGTGCCCCTGCAAGAAAACCCTAGCTGGTACGACCCTACTGGTCCAACTGGTACGATCCTGCTAGTCCTCTTGAATAGATGATGGATATAGAATGGTGTGGGTGTATTTCATCCCCGAGACCAATCTTGGAACAAGGTGAGTGGAATCTTTTACCACTGAGTTGTTCACTAGGGTTTGTAATATCAAAACCCTCAAAATTGTATGCTCAAGAGCATCAACAAGAAAATACCAAAATCTAGAATGAATGAGAGGTGCACCCTAGCCTTCTCTTTGTACTTTTTTCTGTTTCCTTGTTGAGTTAAGTTAACCCCTAAGGTTAACCCCTAACTCAACCTCCAGTGCTTCTATTCCTTCATTGAGTTATCTTTTTAACTCTTTTTACCTTTTCATTAAGTCAACTTAAGAATATAACGTTAGTTTGGTTGACTTTTCCCCTCAGTGTGAGACTATGTAGTATGGCCTAATGGGGATACCTAGACCACTAAGTCATCCCAAACCTCCTCAGCAAGAGGTGGGGGACATTACAATTGGTGAGCACTCTATTTTATTGATGTTGGATTCTCGTATATTCTCCTTCCCAAGTGTAAAGATCAAACACATGTCCCCATGTGGAGCCAGATGTTGATCACCTATTCAAATAGGGGGTCAACTCCATTGTAATATCCACCAGTAGTGCCCCAGTTATATTATGAATTGTAATCATGTTTCGTAAGCTGGTAAGTGAGTATTGATAAGCTGGAGGTCTTATGTGTTTATTAGGCTGGAGAGCCTAAGTGTTAAGGCCAGGAGCCTAATTTTGTATATGTAACTATGCAAATCATTAATATAATATATAAACATCATTGCATGTCGACCGACCACGAAGAAAGAGTGATGGGGGACTAAGTGTCTACAGAATGGGTAAGGGAGAGGGGGATGAAAGGTTGGAAGAGGGGCTAAGATTGAGGGCTTAAGTCCTTGAATAATAATTTATTATTATTCCAAAGTGGTGTGAAAAGTATATTTTATCCGAAGTTCCTGGAAAAAGGGAACGCATACTCGATGGAGTGCATGCAGCTTCATGGGCGAGATGTGTTGACCCAAGCACATGCAATTTGACCCAAGAATTGAGTCATGTTGGGAGTTTATCCTCCATTCTTCCATTCATTGTTTGAACCATGGGGGCCTCTGCGTTTGATCTTTGCATACCTCACGCAAATCTGAAAACCAGAACCGAGAAGCCAAATGGTGTATTCCCGTGAATTTCGTCTGGTCTCTGTGTTTGACCGCCATCATCGACCTCTGCATAATTCTCTTGTCACGCATCCTGAAACCCGTGGACTGAGCCGTGTCTCCTATGTGTCCTGTGAAACCTGAGCATACTGTAATTGTCTATGCCTTGTGTGTTATAACTGTGGGTTGTTATGGCCACGCAGTCCCTTGGCTGAGTGTGATTTGTTACTGTCACTTGTTCCTTGCTGAGCCATCTATTGCCCTCCTCGTGTTGGAACGAAGTTGAAGAAGCAGGTTGTCAGGCCTGTGTGCAACACTCTCTCCAGGTGAGGGAGCTGGTTGCGATTGAAGAGGCGGGTTGTCAGGCCTGTGAGCGACTCTCTCTAGGTAAGAGAGTGCACGGAGGAAGTGAGAACTCCTGGAAGGAGTCCTATAGCTGCCATAGAGCTCGGAGAATTCTGGTCTGGCCTATTGTTGAAGCCCAAGGCAAGGGAGGTTTAGCAGTCGAAGGATTGTCCTAGTGATAGTGAAGGTGTATACTTCTAGGGTGGGACAGGCATGTGGGGAATGAGAGTCTATGAGAAGTGGGCATAAGTGGCTCCTGGGAGAGAATCCACCCTCAAAAACTGTGTGTATTCCTGTTGACCTTGCCTAGACTAGGATTCCCTTGCCCGGTGGAGCTTAGTCTCAGCTCGGGGGTGACCTACTGCTGAGAGAGATGAACAACGTGACCTAAGGCTAGGAGGTTCGTGGAAGGTCTGCACGCAGTTGGTGGAGTTAGTCCAGTTTCAAAGATAAGTATCACTATGTGTTTAATTCAATTAAAAAGTGTGTCTATGATGCTTGTATGTTTTCATGTATTCTGTTGTATGTATGAATTGTCGTTAATTCTATTTCAGTCTGTATGATGGCGGTAACTCTATGTTAAATGTGTTAATTTGATTTAATGTATATTATATATGCAAGTGTATGTTCTGCATAGTGGCATTGCCCGACTTGTTGGTGGTTGGGAATGTTACAATATGGTATCAGAGTCCAAGGTTACAACACTGAGCCTGGATGGGCTGAATAAGTGGTTATTAAACCCGAGGTTTCAGCTGGAAATTTTGTTTGGAGGAATTAATTTCGGACCACAGAACCTTCCTGAGTACTAAGAAGTTGCCTTGGTTGTGTTACAAAGCTCAAGGGGAGTAATGGTATCGTAAAACCACGACAGAAGTGGTATTGGGCCGCAGAGTAATGTGGGCCGTAGGATCTGTCAGAAGGAAGATAAACCCTTTTTCGACTGTCAGATCTGGAGGAGGTGCAGAAGAGTTAGCCTGGAAGCCTTTCAAAGTTCGGCAATCGAGAGAAGCGGGGTGCGCTGATGCACAAACTTTCAAAACCTGAAACTCTGAAGTCCCGAGGGAGATCTACACTATAGATCTGAGGGAAGAGCTTGATCATTGGATCTTGTGAAGTCGGACATGGGTTAGTCATGAAAACCTTTCAGAATTTGCTAAATCGGAAGATAAATCAAGAAATCAAGAAGTATATCTCAATCGTTTGTTGCGGGGAAGATAAAGACCATCGATTATCTAGAGAGAGTCTGTAACTTCGGATTTTAGATGTCGGGAGAAGGGGAATGTGATGATGCACAAACTTTCTAAGCCCGAAGTTTCGAAGTGAAAGGATAGACGTAGGGGGGGCTAGGTGAAGTGGACCTTTTCTAGGCATACCACGTGTCGTCGCCTTAATTGGTGACAACCATACTATGTGGGCCCGAAGGATAGAGAATCTCGGGAATTCGGAAATCGGAGATAGGAATCTTTGAGAAGCTTCGGGAATTCGGGTTTCGTAAGCTTTCCCGAAGTCCCGAAGCTCCAAAGTCCCAAAGTTTTGATGACAGAAGTTCCACAACGAGTGTTAGCGATTGGATGTTGGGTAGACATGGACCGTTGATCCAACCTACTGCGCGAGTTCGGTAACTCAGAACTCTGGGTGATCATTGTTTTGTGCTTTGAAAATCTTCCAAAGCCGAAGGTCGAAGGCTTGAGTACACGCTTATTGATATAGCACTTAGTCACGACTCATGGTCGTATGGGTTGGGGACTGAGAGAAACGGGCTAGTGCCCGAAAACTTAGCAGAGCAGAGCTTTGAAAGAAGAAATCTGAGGGGATTCTTGATTGAACAAGAATCATAGAGAATGAAAACAGAACGTTTTCTGTAATCAGATTTGTCTATGAATTCTGTGAAATTCGTTAAGGATTGGTGACCTGACAAATTCTTGTTGTCTGCACGTTGTGTTTGCAGAAGTTTAACGAGTGCTAGAATCGGATAGAGTTGTCATTGCGCATAGAGAAATGGAAGGGGCACAGAATGCTTCGAATTCAAAGAATGAAGCTAAAGGGATGGATGTTCATTTGGGAGTTGAAGGGTCGAACTCTAATGGGCATGGAGAAGAGATAGATAAGGAAAGAAACATGATGATAATCATTGAAAAATTGCAGAAGATACCCAAACTCATCGAACATATAGCGGAAAGCTCAGGAAAGCTCAAGAAAAACAAGGTGGATTCAACTTAAAATTGATGAAGAGTTTGGAGAGAATCGAAAAGAAATTGGAAGAGGAGTGACTCACACAAAACAAGGAGTCGTAGGACCCCTGAGAGGAAAATAAGATCAAGGAGTGTTAGTAGGAATCAGCGTCACTCCCCAAAGCAGTGCAATAAGGAAGCACATAGAAGTTCAAGCCCATCTCCTACCAGAAAGTACAGGAGATTTGGAGTGGATGAACTGAAGGGAGAAATGAACAAGATTAAGCCTCCTACGCTTGATGGAGAACATAAGAAGGAGGAAGATGTTGAAACATGGTTTCTTGGCATGAGGAAATATTTCCAATTGCAAAATTATTCCTCTCATGCAGAAGGAAGAATTGTGATGTATCAATTGAAAGGAAAAGCATCCATGTGGTGGGATCAGCTTGTGTAGATGCAGCACATTAGAGAGAAAGATATCACTTGGAAAGAATTCAAGAGGTATTTCGAGAATAAATACTTGACTAAAAGATACTATGAAAAAAAGATGAAAGAGTTCTTTGAACTCAAACTGGGCAGCATGACCATTGATGAATACGAACGAAGATTTTTGGAATTTCTGAAGTATGTTTCGTTCATCAAAGATGAGACTGTCAAGATTCAGAGGTATCTGAGTGGATTGCCACCTTCCATTGGTAACAAGATTCAATATGATCACACTAAGAACATGGAAGAAACTATAAGGAGAGAAAAATGTTTATATGAGCAGCAAAGAGAAAAGCCTACTTTTCGGAAGGCTTGGGATGACCAGAAGAAGTTTAAAAAAGAGCAGAAGCAGAAGGGAAACAAACTTCCCCTTTTCAGAAACAATCCTCAAGAACAACCATCTTTTAGAGAGCCCGAGAAGGCTGAAGTGGGTGGGAAAATGCCAAGACAACCACCTACGGAATGTTGGGGTTGTAAAGGAAANGTTGAAGGGTCGAACTCTAATGAGCATGGAGAAGAGATAGATAAGGAAGGAAGCATGATGTGAATCATTGAAAAATTGCAGAAGATAACCAAACTCACCAAACATATAGCAGAAAGCTCAGGAAAGCTTAGGAAAAACAAGGTGGATTCAACTTAAGATTGATGAAGAGTTTGGAGAGAATCGAAAAGAAATTGGAAAAGGAGTGACTCACGCAAAACAAGGAGTCGTAGGACCCCTAAGAGGAAAATAAGATCAAGGAGCGTTAGCAGGAATCAACATCACTCCCCAAAGCATTCCAATAAGGAAACACGTAGTAGTTCAAGCCCATCTCCTACCAGAAAGTACAGGAGATCTAGAGTGGATGAACTAAAGGGCGAAATGAACAAGATTAAGCCTCCTACGCTTGATGGAGAACATAAGAAGGAGGAAGATGTAGAAACATGGTTTCTTGGCATGAGGAAATATTTCCAATTGCAAAATTATTCCTCTCACGCAGAAGGAAGAATTGTGATGTATCAATTGAAAGGAAAAGCATCCATGTGGTGGGATCAGCTTGTGTAGGTGTAGCACATTAAGGAGAAAGATATCACTTGGAAAGAATTCAAGAGGTATTTAGAGAATAAATACTTGACTAAAAGATACTATGAAAAAAAGATGAAAGAGTTCTTTGAACTCAAACTAGGCAGCATGACCATTGATGAATACAAACGAAGATTTTTGGAATTGCTGAAGTATGTTTCGTTCATCAAAGATGAGACTGTCAAGATTCAGAGGTATCTGAGTGGATTGCCCCCTTCCATTGGTGACAAGATTCAGTATGATCACCCTAAGACCATGGAATAAACTATAAGGAGAGAAAAATGTTTATATGAGCAGCAAAGAGAAAAGCCTACTTTTCTGAAGGCTTGGGATGACCAGAAGAAGTTTAAAAAAGAGCAGAGGCAGAAGGGAAACAAAATTCCCTTTTTCAGAAACAATCCTCAAGAACAACCATCTTTTAGAGAGCTCGGAAAGGTTGAAGTGGGTGGGCAAATGCCAAGACAACCACCTACAGAATGTTGGGGTTGTAAAGGAAACCATAGGTACAAAGATTGCCCCCACAGAAATGAGAAAGTGAGAGTTGTCCACAATGTTCAGCAAGTTGAAACAGTGGAGGACATGGGCAGTANGTTGAAGGGTCGAACTCTAATGAGCATGGAGAAGAGATAGATAAGGAAGGAAGCATGATGTGAATCATTGAAAAATTGCAGAAGATAACCAAACTCACCAAACATATAGCAGAAATCTCAGGAAAGCTTAGGAAAAACAAGGTGTATTCAACTTAAGATTGATGAAGAGTTTGGAGAGAATCGAAAAGAAATTGGAAGAGGAGTGACTCACGCAAAACAAGGACTCGTAGGACCCCTAAGAGGAAAATAAGATCAAGGAGCGTTAGCAGGAATCAACATCACTCCCCAAAGCATTCCAATAAGGAAACACGTAGTAGTTCAAGCCCATCTCCTACCAGAAAGTACAGGAGATCTAGAGTGGATGAACTRAAGGGCGAAATGAACAAGATTAAGCCTCCTACGCTTGATGGAGAACATAAGAAGGAGGAAGATGTAGAAACATGGTTTCTTGGCATGAGGAAATATTTCCAATTGCAAAATTATTCCTCTCATGCAAAAGGAAGAATTGTGATGTATCAATTGAAAGGAAAAGCATCCATGTGGTGGGATCAGCTTGTGTAGGTGTAGCACATTAGAGAGAAAGGTATCACTTGGAAAGAATTCAAGAGGTATTTCGAGAATAAATACTTGACTAAAAGATACTATGAAAAAAAGATGAAAGAGTTCTTTGAACTCAAACTAGGCAGCATGACCATTGATGAATACAAACGAAGATTTTTGGAATTGTTGAAGTATGTTTCGTTCATCAAAGATGAGACTGTCAAGATTCAGAGGTATCTGAGTGGATTGCCCCCTTACATTGGTGAAAATATTCAGTATGATCACCCTAAGAACATGGAAGAAACTATAAGGAGAGAAAAATGTTTATATGAGCAGCAAAGAGAAAAGCCTACTTTTCTGAAGGCTTGGGATGACCAAAAGAAGTTTAAAAAAGAGCAGAGGCAGAAGGGAAACAAAATTCCCTTTTTCAGAAACAATCCTCAAGAACAACCATATTTTAGAGAGCTCGGAAAGGTTGAAGTGGGTGGGCAAATGCCAAGACAACCACCTACGAAATGTTGGGATTGTAAAGGAAACCATAGGTACAAAGATTGCCCCCACAGAAATGAGAAAGTGAGAGTTGTCCACAATGTTCAGCAAGTTGAAATAGTGGAGGACATGGGCAGTAGAGTGCCAAGGATCTACGCAACCCCGGACAACAAGCAAGCTAAATATCAGTCACACATTATTGAAGTGGAAGGTATGATCAACAACCATGCCTTTAMTATTTTAATTGATTCATGGGCTAGCCATAGTTATATAGATCCTAGAGTGGTGGAAAGTTTGCAATTTTCGAGAAGAAAACRTGCAAAGTCTTGGTAAGTGCARCTAGCTASAGGAACCAAGAGAAAATTCATTGAGTTAGTTAAGTCATTTCCAGTGGACATGAATGGACTGAGCACAAAGGTTGAAATGAACATTCTACCTTTGGGTTCTTATGACTGTCTAGTTGGGATGGATTGGTTGGTTCTTATGACTGTCTAGTTGGGATGGATTGGTTGGACTAGCACCATGCCATCCTGGACTATCGTAATAAGGCATTCACTTGCCTGAATGAGGAAGGAAATCGAAAAACAGTCCAAGGAATTCCCAGAGTTGTTGCTATCAGAGAAATCTCAACAATTCAGCTGAAGAAGTGCTACAGAAAAGGTTGTCAATTATTTGCAGCACATGTGGAGGAAACACCTAAGGGTAAGGTGTCAAAGATTGAAGATCATGAGGTGATAAAGGAGTTTTTTTCATGAGGTACGCGGACTACCCTCGAAGAGAGATATTGACTTCTCTGTAAACTTGATTCCTGGAGTAGCTCCAGTGTTGAAAGCTCCTTACAGAATGAGTATGCCAGAGCTGAAAGAGATGCAATTGCAGCTTGAAGAGCTTCTGAAGAATGGGTATATATGCCCAAGCATGTCACCTTGGGGTGTCCTGATCCTATTCGTGAAGAAGAACGGGACGTTGAGATTGTACATTGATTTCAGACAGTTGAACAAAGTAATTGTCAAGAACAAATATCCTTTGTCGAGGATTGATGACCTCTTCGATTAGTTGAAGGATGAGAAGATATTTTCAAAGATAGACCTCAGGTCGGGATATCACCAGGTAAGGATAAAGGACGAAGACATCAACAACACTGCCTTTAGAACAAGGTATGGTCATTACGAGTTCACAGTGGTGTCGTTTGGGCTGTCGAACACACCCGTTGTTTTTATGTGTCTGATGAATGGTGTATTCAGGGACTATCTGGACAAGTTTGTCATAGTATTCTTGGATGACATTCTGGTGTATTCCAAGTCGAAGAAACAACATGAACAACATCTGAGGATGGTGTTGCAAGTGCTAATAGAGCACCAACTGTATGCCAAGTTGAATAAATGTGTGTTTTATCAAAAGCAGATCCATTACTTGGGGAATATTATTTAGAAGGATGGGATAGTTGTAGATCCTCAGAAGATTGGGACCATCAGAGAATGGTCAGCGCCAAAGAACATGACATAAGTCAGATCCTTTATGGGTCTAGCTAGTTATTATAGAAGGTTTATCGCAGCGTTCTCGAGGATAGCTCACCCTATCACTTCCTTGAAAAGAAAAGGANGGATGGATTGGTTGGTTCTTATGACTGTCTAGTTGGGATGGATTGGTTGGACTAGAACCATGCCATCCTGGACTATCGTAATAAGGCATTCACTTGCCTGAATGAGGAAGGAAATTGAAAAACAGTCCAAGGAATTCCCAGAGTTGTTGCTATCAGAGAAATCTCAACAATTCAGCTGAAGAAGTGCTACAGAAAAGGTTGTCAATTATTTGCAGCCCATGTGGAGGAAACACCTAAGGGTAAGGTGTCAAAGATTGAAGATCATGAGGTGATAAAGGAGTTTTTTTCAGGAGGTACGCGGACTACCCTCGAAGAGAGATATTGACTTCTCTGTAAACTTGATTTCTGGAGCAGCTCCAGTGTTGAAAGCTCCTTACAGAATGAGTATGCCAGAGATGAAAGAGATGCAATTGCAGCTTGAAGAGCTTCTGAAGAATGGGTATATATGCCCAAGCATGTCACCTTGGGGTGTCCTGATCCTATTCGTGAAGAAGAATGGGACTTTGAGATTGTACATTGATTTCAGACAGTTGAACAAAGTAACTGTAAAGAACAAATATCCTTTGTCGAGGATTGATGACCTCTTCGATTAGTTGAAGGATGAGAAGATATTTTCAAAGATAGACCTCAGGTTGGGATATCACCAGGTAAGGATAAAGGACGAAGACATCAACAACATTGCCTTTAGAACAAGGTATGGTCATTACGAGTTCACAGTGGTGTCGTTTGGGCTGTCGAACACACCCGTTGTTTTTATGTGTCTGATGAATGGTGTATTCAGGGACTATCTGGACAAGTTTGTCATAGTATTCCTGGATGACATTCTGGTGTATTCCAAGTCGCAGAAACAACATGAACAACATCTGAGGATGGTGTTGCAAGTGCTAATAGAGCACCAACTGTATGCCAAGTTGAGTAAATGTGTGTTTTATCAAAAGCAGATCCATTACTTGGGGAATATTATTTAGAAGGATGGGATAGTTGTAGATCCTCAGAAGATTGGGACCATCAGAGAATGGTCAGTGCCAAAGAACATGACATAAGTCAGATCCTTTATGGGTCTAGCTAGTTATTATAGAAGGTTTATCGCAGCGTTCTCGAGGATAGCTCACCCTATCACTTCCTTGAAAAGAAAAGGAGAAGTTTTAGTGGACAAAAGATTGTGAGAGAAGCTTCAAACAATTGAAGCAACTGTTAACCAGTGCTCCGATCCTGAGGATTGCAGATCCGAATGAAGACTTTATAGTGTGTACAAATGCATGCAAAGAAGGACTAGGAGGAGTCCTCAGTCAGAATGGATTCTTAATTTGTTATCAATCCAGGAAGTTGAAAGAGCACAAAAAGAACTGTGCAACTCATGATTTGCAGTTGGCGGCCATCGTTCATGCTCTGAGGAAATGTAGACATTACCTCATGGGAAGGAGGTTTGAATTGAGGACAGACCATATCGGTCTGAAGTATTTGTTTAATCAACCAACCTTGAATGCTAGGCAGAGTAGGTGGTTGGAGTTTCTTTGTGAGTATGACTTTGATATCAAGCATATCAAAGGAAAGGAAAACAAAGTGGTTGATGCACTCAACAGGAGAGTACACAAATTACATGCTACAACCATTAGCATGTATCAAACCGATATAAAGGGCAGATTTTTGGAAGCTGCAAGCGCAAATTTGCAATACATGGAATTGGTAGCGAAGCTACAACAAGGTAAGCCACTGCAAGGATTGGAAGATTATAAGCTTGGAGCTGATGGAATACTTCTGTACAAGAACATAATTTATGTACCTAATGTCTAGGACTTGAAACTTATGATTTTGAAGGAAATGCATAATGTGCCTTATGTTGGGCACCCTGGATACCAGAAGACTATGGCAGCAGTCAAGAGCCATTACTTTTGGCCAGGTATGAAGAAAAAAATTGCATAATACATCACCAAATGTATGGAATGCCAAAAGGTTAAAGCTGAACATAGGCACCCAACAAGGTTGTTACAACCTTTACCCATTCCTGAGTGGAAGTGGGAACTGGTGACAATGGATTTCGTCACAAGATTGTCCAAAACAGGAAAGAAGCATGATTCGATCATGGTGGTGGTGGACAAGCTTATGGAAGCTCCCCATTTTATTCCCCTAAAGACTACTCATAAGGCAACATATATTGCCGACATCTTTATGAAGGAAGTGGCACGATTGCATGGAATTCCCAAGAAAATTGTGTCTGACAAAGACCCAAAATTTACCTCTAATTTCTGGAAAGGGTTATTCAAAGGGTTCAGAACAAATCTGAACTTCAGTATAGCCTATCATCCTGAGTTGGATGGGTAGACAGAGTGGGTGAATCGAGTAATAAAAGACATACTAAGAATGTATGTGATGGACAAACCATCTAAATGGGAAGACTACCTACACTTGTTAGAATTCGCCTACAACAATGTGTATCAAGCATCATTGAAGATGATCCCATTTGAAGAACTTTATGACAGAAAGTGCAATACCCCAGTAAGCTGGGATAATCCAGCTGATAGGGCAGTAGTTGGGCCAGAGTTGCTCAAGGAAATGGAAGAACAAATGCTAAAAATTAAGCAAAATTTGAAAGCTGCCCAAGAAAGGCAAAAAAGTTATGCTAATAAGAACAGAACCCACAAAGAGTTTAAAGTGGGTGACCATGTTTTCCTGAAAGTGAAAGCTAACAGAAGTTCCCTGAAGTTGGGAAACTGCGCCAAGTTGGCAGCCAGATTTTGTGGCCCACTTGAAATCCTAGAAAGGATTGGGCCAGTTGCATATATGCTTGCATTACCTACATCCATGACTGTACATAATGTGTTTCATGTTTCATTACTTAAAAAATATATACCTGATGCTAATCATGTAATCGATTGGAATGTGATTCAAGTGGAGCAAGAAGGTGTCTTGCAACTACATCATGTGCGCATATTGGGCTGGAAAAGAAAACAGCTCCGGAAGCAAGCCATAGGGCTTGTAAAGGTCCACTGGACCTGGTACGATCCTGAGGACGTGAGATGGGAGCATGAGGATGCTATGCGGGCAGAATACCCACATCTTTTTGAAGATTTTGAAAATCTTGTTGATATCATGTAAAGAGTTGCATTGAGGACAGTGCAAAAAAAAGGGGAGGGGATTGTAATATCCCACGGTAGTGCCCCAGTTATATTATGAATTGTAATCCTATTTTCTAGGCTAGTGAGTCGAGTATTGACAAGTTGGTGGGCTTATGTGTTTATTAGTCTAGATAGCCTAAGTGTTAAGGCTAGGAGCCTGATTTTGTATATGTAATTATGTAGATCATTAATATAATATATAAAAATCGTTGCGTGTCGATCGACCATGAAAAAAGAGTGATGGAGAACTAAGCTTCCACAAAATGGGTAAGGGAGAGGGCACTAGAAGGTTGGAAGAGGGGCTAAGATTGAGGGCTTACGTCCTTGAATAATAATTTATTATTATTCCTGTTATCCCCGACATCTAGGGATAACTAGGAGATCATGTCTCGAGGCCCACAGGTCCTAGACATGAAGTGACAAGAGTGGGATCGACCTAAGCATGGCCCTGGAGGGCCCATCTTTCTTCTTCTTCGCCAGACTTGTCCTATCAGCAGCATCAACTTCCATCACCATCGGCTTGGACTTGCATCGGAGATGACTCTTGCTCCATGAGGTAATTGGTCCAAGGTATCATGGTATGTGTCATGTTTGATCGTTATAACCTTCTTATATNACTTTGATATCAAGCATATCAAAGGAAAGGAAAACAAAGTGGTTGATGCACTCAACAGGAGAGTACACAAATTACATGCTACAACCATTAGCATGTATCAAACCGATATAAAGGGCAGATTTTTGGAAGCTGCAAGCGCAAATTTGCAATACATGGAATTGGTAGCGAAGCTACAACAAGGTAAGCCACTGCAAGGATTGGAAGATTATAAGCTTGGAGCTGATGGAATACTTCTGTACAAGAACATAATTTATGTACCTAATGTCTAGGACTTGAAACTTATGATTTTGAAGGAAATGCATAATGTGCCTTATGTTGGGCACCCTGGATACCAGAAGACTATGGCAGCAGTCAAGAGCCATTACTTTTGGCCAGGTATGAAGAAAAAAATTGCATAATACATCACCAAATGTATGGAATGCCAAAAGGTTAAAGCTGAACATAGGCACCCAACAAGGTTGTTACAACCTTTACCCATTCCTGAGTGGAAGTGGGAACTGGTGACAATGGATTTCGTCACAAGATTGTCCAAAACAGGAAAGAAGCATGATTCGATCATGGTGGTGGTGGACAAGCTTATGGAAGCTCCCCATTTTATTCCCCTAAAGACTACTCATAAGGCAACATATATTGCCGACATCTTTATGAAGGAAGTGGCACGATTGCATGGAATTCCCAAGAAAATTGTGTCTGACAAAGACCCAAAATTTACCTCTAATTTCTGGAAAGGGTTATTCAAAGGGTTCAGAACAAATCTGAACTTCAGTATAGCCTATCATCCTGAGTTGGATGGGTAGACAGAGTGGGTGAATCGAGTAATAAAAGACATACTAAGAATGTATGTGATGGACAAACCATCTAAATGGGAAGACTACCTACACTTGTTAGAATTCGCCTACAACAATGTGTATCAAGCATCATTGAAGATGATCCCATTTGAAGAACTTTATGACAGAAAGTGCAATACCCCAGTAAGCTGGGATAATCCAGCTGATAGGGCAGTAGTTGGGCCAGAGTTGCTCAAGGAAATGGAAGAACAAATGCTAAAAATTAAGCAAAATTTGAAAGCTGCCCAAGAAAGGCAAAAAAGTTATGCTAATAAGAACAGAACCCACAAAGAGTTTAAAGTGGGTGACCATGTTTTCCTGAAAGTGAAAGCTAACAGAAGTTCCCTGAAGTTGGGAAACTGCGCCAAGTTGGCAGCCAGATTTTGTGGCCCACTTGAAATCCTAGAAAGGATTGGGCCAGTTGCATATATGCTTGCATTACCTACATCCATGACTGTACATAATGTGTTTCATGTTTCATTACTTAAAAAATATATACCTGATGCTAATCATGTAATCGATTGGAATGTGATTCAAGTGGAGCAAGAAGGTGTCTTGCAACTACATCATGTGCGCATATTGGGCTGGAAAAGAAAACAGCTCCGGAAGCAAGCCATAGGGCTTGTAAAGGTCCACTGGACCTGGTACGATCCTGAGGACGTGAGATGGGAGCATGAGGATGCTATGCGGGCAGAATACCCACATCTTTTTGAAGATTTTGAAAATCTTGTTGATATCATGTAAAGAGTTGCATTGAGGACAGTGCAAAAACAAGGGGAGGGGATTGTAATATCCCACGGTAGTGCCCCAGTTATATTATGAATTGTAATCCTATTTTGTAGGCTAGTGAGCCGAGTATTGATAAGTTGGTGGGCTTATGTGTTTATTAGGCTAGATAGCCTAAGTGTTAAGGCTAGGAGCCTGATTTTGTATATGTAATTATGTAGATCATTAATATAATATATAAAAATCGTTGCGTGTCGATCGACCATGAAAAAAGAGTTATGGAGAACTAAGCTTCCACAAAATGGGTAAGGGAGAGGGCGCTAGAAGGTTGGAAGAGGGGCTAAGATTGAGGGCTTAAGTCCTTGAATAATAATTTATTATTATTCCTGTTATCCCCGACATCTAGGGATAACTAGGAGATCATGTCTCAAGGCCCACAGGTCCTAGACATGAAGTGACGAGAGTGGGATCGACCTGAGCATGGCCCTGGAGGGCCCATCTTTCTTCTTCTTCGCCAGACTTGTCCTGTCAGCAGCATCAACTTCCATCACCATCGGCTTGGACTTGCATCGGAGATGACTCTTGCTCCATGAGGTAATTGGTCCAAAGTATCATGGTATGTGTCATGTTTGATCGTTATAACCTTCTTATATATGCATTAGGTTCCTTTCATTTATGATCACTACTTGGATCTTACACTAATCCACTTGACCATTGTTGGGGTGATTGATGGGGTGATTTAGCAAGCTTGTACTCATGGGTCTTGGTTAGCCACCAAAGGGGATTTGCAGAGCCATCATCCGCTCCCACCATTCTATCATTTTTCATCTTATCTCCCGCACATCCATCCCATTCCCCTAGTCCAGCCATTAGGATGACCTTTTAGGGTTACACTTTGTCTTGTGGGAAGAAGGGGCTAAAGGCCCAGGGGGTAAAAGCAGCTGGTAAAAGATAAA
>JZKD02S0056262.1:13185-25806 GCA_000966675.3 Picea glauca | reverse complement strand
TAACCATGGCGAATCTTCAGTTGCATGTGAGTTAACTGATTTGAATTAATTAATAATTAATTCACTGAACTCTCACTAGTACAACTGGGATTAACTCACTTAACTGAGTTAAACTACTTCACAACTCTCATAACTACACTTATAATTTTGTCACAACTCCATCTTACTCAGTTATAAATGAGATAATAGATTAATATTTATTGTCCAATTTATTTAATGGAAAAGTAAATGAGACACATGTTTCTTGTTGAATTTTCAACATAGAGTCTAGTTGTCATTTTCACTTTGTCCAATCTGGGTCACATAATTGTGGTCAAGGAATCTATGTCAAGTATTTAATGTATTTAGTAATTTATGATGTTTCCATAATTGTCGTTTCACTTTCATAGTGTTCATTAAATGAATTTAGTACCTTTCTAGTACCATTTTGTCCCTGTCAACAAAGTTCATTTATGTCAAAAAGGTTTTCAGTAATTTTTTGGTTAACCATTGAAATGTTAGATATTTCCTCGAATGTTGTGCCTTGTCAAAGCTCTGTTGGTAATTGTACCATTTATTACCCAAATTATCAACTAGATTTTGTTGCGTTTGTTGTTCATGTCTGTAGTTAATATTGAGTTATTTATGTGGCTTTCCCTGTAATGACAGTTTAATGCTCATCCTACATCACATCATCACAAATATCTATAAGCTTGTAATCGCCCATTTTCCAAGTCATTGTGTCATGCCCACTTGTTTTCATATTCATCTCTAGAGCCCACTGTGAATTCTTTAAGTATGAATTTGTAGCCTCATACTCTAATTGTGTTTGTGTACCAGTGCGTGTTTCCAACTATGGGTCATGCTACAACTACTCGGGGTGTTGTTCCAAATATTTCCATTACAATGGATATCAATGATATGGAAGTTGATATTCTAGGAGATCCATAAGGTAAATTCGAGAAAGATCATCTCATTGACATTGATTTTTCAGATGGGGACTTGTTTCCCTACATGAAGACTGAAGTATATCTAGACTATATTCCCCTGCATTCTGGAGAGGTGTACGTACAATGGGAGACTTCCCATGTGTCATTGCGAGAGTCCACTATCATGAATTTATGGTATCTTCTAGTCTTTGGTACCATTAGAGAAATCATGCACTCCACTAAGTTTATAATCTTCAGGGTTCACAATGGCTCTCTAGGGCTGGACAAAGAGTTTCCTATCCATGTAGATGATATTCATAAATTGGTGAGGCTTTCAATGGAAGGTGAGGATGTCGTAAATGGATTCCAAGGTTCAGGAAAGCATGGTAGGAAGAAGGGTGAGGTTAATCTATATGATAACTTTGGCACCGGGAGTGGAGGTTATGGAGCCCTTATTGAACCCATTACCCATAAATAAATTCATTGTTCTTGCTACTTGATTTTGAAGAAAGTGATGAAGAACTGCACTAAGGGAGAATGCATGTTGAATTTCTTGTCAGTAGTGAATTTCTATGCATAAGGAGCACAAATGAACTAGTGTAAGTATTTAATTATCAAGATGTTACATGCTTGATGGATGTGCATGAGAAGGTTGGATACTTCATCTATGGCTATCTCTTAGTCACATTCACCATGTGGAAATGGAAACCACCATAGGGAAGGGAGTTAGTGATGACTCCAAATAGTCTAGTGGCTATGATATTCGAGCCTTGGAAAGAATGAATTGCTAAAGTTAATGCTTCTTTCAACAACAATTCTTTCATGCAATGGTACAATTAGTTAATCAATGTCATGAAGTGAAAGAGGATTATGCAGGAATTTCTCAACAGGGACACAAACAATCTCTATTTTGGCATGAATATGGACCATACATTTGTGAGGCCAAGAGCTGCGGACCTTGATAAGTTTCACACTCTCCCACTTCACTATTATGTTGCCGAGGAGACTCTAGAAAAGGAAGTATGTTCATGGCATGAAGTGAAGAGGGTGTTAAAATCCTTGGGGATATCCTATCAATTGTCTTCAATTTTTCATCAGGAGGCTCCATTGTCTACCAATTTTCTCAATCCTAGTACCACAACAGAAGAAAAGTTAGAGAATGCCTTATGATTCAAAGTTCAAAGTGGAGGAGGAAGATTTTCCAAAGTCAAGTTCGGTGTTGCCGCAATTTCCCTCAATTCCAGAAACTATTGTATTCACAGGTAAGGAGTTTAGAGAGTTATTATAATATGCTTTTTCATTGCCATCAAAGAAACCTCACACAGGTTAACCATTGTCCTCCATTGGTATCCCCATTGTCATCGATGTCATCTAGCTCACTTCACTTATGTTGCAGTCCCAAGTTCTGAAACCTGGCTTGTCCGCTATTCTTATTATTAATATTTTGGATGAACCCATAGTTACTACACATAGCACCCAGTCTAGCCCCATTATTGAGGAATTTACTCGCCAACCACCTAGTTCTTTTATAGAAGCTCTTTCCACCATTCTATTGTCCCTTGTTCACACAAATGGAAAAATGGTTGAATGGGAGTCTATTGAACCATTAACCACCATTGGAGGTGATCCGGATTTATGAGCAGAACAAAATGAAAAAAAAAATATAGAGAGAAAAATAATAGAGATACATTGAAACTTAACTTCTATTGAATAAAGAAATCTGTTGAAACTGCAAAATGCAAAATGAAACAATCTTGCTCGAAAGGTGGTAACTAATCTCCAAGAAGAGATGTGGTGGATATTCTCATTCAACTGAGCACATTACAATCAAGCATCCAAGAATTTTTAGCATCAAGAAATAATTAGAAAACCCTAGACATCCAAAAACCTAACCCTAGGAGATGAAGCTTGAAAGGTCATGTGGGCCCTAATGGGGTAAGTTGTTACATCAACTTCCTGGGATCGTAAATGTTTCATACGATATTAGTTTTAGGAGAATGATATCCCATTGGAAAGGTCTATCCAAGGAATACAATTTTTTCCATCACATTATAACTCTGTGTACAATGTGACTGTGATGAGCCCAAAAATTATTGTTTAGGGCCTCAAAACGGCCCTGAAAGTTTAGGACATGAAAAACTAGAAAACAATTTCCAAGATAAAAATTGTATGTGAGCCAGTTGGAAGAGGTGGATGACCACCGATATCCACCTAGATTAATCCTCCATTATTAGGAATAAATGGTCTCCATTACATTGAGTTCCCCCATCATATGAGGAAATTCCTGTTGAATTTGGCCCCGGGTGAACCAATTTCCTTTGTGGTGCTGCCCTGCTTTGACAACACAATAAAGATGGAGATTTTGTTGGAGAGTACCCTTGACCTATGTGTCCATGATATGATTAGTGGATTATGCTTCCATGTATTCATGGTTGAGGTTTGTTACTATCAATTTTTATTCTATCTATGAGGTGTCTAATAATGGTGGAAAGTATGGTCGAAGGAGGTCCACTTTAAACACTAGGTGCAATCCAAGGAAGGGGGGAATGTTGAGCTCAAAAGAATTATCACCCAAAACATTGGTGATGGTCTAAGGTCCATATTGGAGTGGAAAAATATTATGATGAGGTCCTATAAGGAATTATTTCTGAAAATGAAACCAAACTTTATCTCCCACCTGAAACTTGTGTGGCACTCAGTGTTGATCATGGAGCTGCTTGTACTTGGAATTGGACTTTTGAAAAATATCTTGAGCCTATTGGTGGATATTCTAGCTTTATTTAATGAGATCGGTGGATTTTTCATCTTCGGTTTGAGAATGGGATGATTATGCCTATGTGGATGCAACATCCATGGGACCCAATGGTTGAAATCCAAACCCCACCTAAAAGGGGTTGTGGTTAGTTGAGCTATGTATGGATCTATTGTAAGTGTGTTGAACATAAGGAAGACTCTCATCCCATGTACGCAAATGCTTGGAATTGTACATGTGAAATATATACACAATCATCTTGTTGACGACCTCGGTTTGGCCATTCATTTAGGGGTGGATGGTTGTGGATTTGGTGAGCTTGGTATCCAAACGTGACCAGAGGCTTGACTAGAATGTGTTGAGGAACTGATTGTCTCGATATGAGATCATGGTTTGTGGTATCTAAAAAAATTTCCACTCATTTGAATAATATATTGGCAGTGGCCTCCACTGTGATTCTTTTCGTGTAGACGACCAGAATCGCCATCTTGGAAAATCGATCAACAACCACAAAAACACAGTCATTTCCCTGCTTGTTCGAAGGAAGGACTGACATGTAGTCTATTGAGATGGATTCTGAGGGCCTGTCGGGAGTAGGAAGAGGGGTGTACATGCATTTTTTCTTAATGGCTAGTTTGTAAAAGGCACAAGCCATGCATGACCTGATATACTTTCTAACATCCTATCAAAGTTTTAGCTAACATAAATTTTGTTGCAACACTGCCACTGTATTTTCTATGTTGAAGTGTATTGCCACCCGACTGTAGTGATATTCCAAAATCAGCTTCGCTCACTCACTTGATAGGAAGTACATATGGTCAAGATGGAAAAAAAACCCATCCTGAAGATGGAAATCAATGACAGTTGTGTTTGTGCCCAACATATGGTAGGTAGTGGCTAAGTCAGGATCTCTTGTAGAGTTGGGGCCATCCGAAGGTCTCATGTCTGCAGGAGTGTAACACAGTGATTAGTGCTACAACTGGAGGTTGATTGAGATAGTCAATAATGTGGTTGGTGCTCCTTGTCTTATACTTGATGTTGAGATGGAACTATTGTAAGTATGTGGAAAACTTCTGATCCCAATCATTCTACAATTTTCCTTATGTCTACATGAACTACAGAGGATTATGATTAGTGTGGATGACTGTCTCCTTCTCGAGAATGTATTTCATCCACTAGCGGTAGACTTGTACCATGGAGTACATTTATTTTTAATAAGTGGGGAACTTATGAATGGTAGTTGATAGTGTCTCACTATGATATGCCATGGGATGTATATGTTGAGTGAGAACTGCACCCACACCATAGTCTGAAGCATCTGTCTCAATCTCAGAAGGATGATACAGGTCGGGTAATGAGAGAATCGGGGATCATCACAAGTGTTTCATCAAATAATTGAATGATTAATGTTACGATTGGCCCCACATGAAATTTTCCTTGCCACCACCATTTTTCACTTGGTTAAGGGCCCATGCAATGTGGCAGAATCCCAACACAAATCTGCGATAGAAATTGGCAAGGCCTAAGAAGCTCATAAGCTAAGTGAGTGTGGTAAGGGATGGATAGTCATGAATGCCCTAGATATTTGTTGGATCGACATGCACCCTATGTTCATCAACAATATAGCCTAGGTACTAGACTCTATTCACGTCGAAGGGGAATTTTTCTAAATTTTCATATAGCTTGTGTTGTCATAGAGCATGCATAACCTACTGAATATGTTGCAAGTGCTCCACCCAACAATGTTTGAAGATGAGGATGTCATCCAAATACACCACCATAAATGAATTGGTGAAATGCCACAAGATATTGTCAATCAACCTCATGAAAGTTGTTGGGGAATTTGTCAAGACAATTGGCATGACCATCCATTCAAAAAGGCCTTCTTTGGAATTGAAGGAAGACTTCCATACATTTATATACACTATTAGGAACTGGTGGTAGTCAGAATTCAGATCTGTCTTACTGAAGTATTTGGCCCCCTTGATCTAGTCAAGGAGATCACCAATTTAGGGAACTGGGTACCGGTTCGTGATTGGGATTTTATTTAGAGCCTAGTAATCAATGCAGAGTCGTTAGGTCTTATCTTTATTTTGCAAAAGTATGATTGGGCTTCCACAAGGTGATGATAATGGTCAGATGTTCCCTTTTTCAATAAGTTGTTGTATCTGACACTTGATTTCCTCATTTTTTGATAGAGAGTGGTGATAGAACAACCTAATGTGTAGCGGTGTGTCGGGGATCAAATCAATTGAGTGCTTGACCTGATAGTGCAGAGGTACCCCAGTGGGTGAGGAGAATATGTCTTTGTATTATTCCATGACCTTATCCACTTTATTTTTCTACATGGAGAGACCTTCCACGAAATCCATGGATGTGGATGAAACCTTCCTTGCACTTTGAGAGTGAATCACGAAGAAGACAAACTTCCCATTTTGAGAGATCAAGTCCAAGAAGTCCTTTTTTTATGCATTGCTTGGAAGATATCAAGGAGATGGAATTAGGTGGGACTACCTCGAGTATCCTATACACATTCCTATCCAAAGTAATAATAACACTACGAGGCCTAGAATCATATACAACATGATGTTTCCATAAATAAGGTTGGACCAAAATAACATCATAAACTTCAAGGTGGGTGACATCACACAATGCCTCATCTTTGAAGGGCTTGATGTTGTAGGGAAGGTGTCATTATTGGCTCACACAAAGATCACTCCCTTGGTGGATCCAACCAATGGTGTACGATTGTGGGTGTGGTGTGGTCGGTAGAGCCAAAAAATTAATGACCTCCACTGAGATGAGGTCCTTTTGGCTATCGATATCAATGATGAAGTGTATCAGAGTACCCTTCACCCACATATGTGAATGAAATAAGAGATCACCTTCCTCTACTTCATCAGTTTCACCAAGATGAACCTTGGTAGTAGAAATAGTGTCATTGGGTTCTGTGTCAATGATCTATCTCCCTTTTTCTGGTTCTGACTCAAAGTCATAGCCCACATCTGATTCATAGGATTTAACCTTGGCCACCAATGACTTCTTTGAGTGGAATTAAACAATTTTATTCTAGGGGATCTTATGGAACTTGCACCACCTCCCAGTGTCTTTATTTGTATTCCCATTGTCCTTATTTGTTTTCATCCTAGACTAGTTGTCTTGAGTGTTTCCATCCTTTCTCTGTCCTTTTTTATGTGGGTTGGGGCTTCCTTTTCCCTTCTTATACTATGAGGGGTTCGCAATCCCAAACTGTCGCATCTTTTTTTTAATCTTCTACTCAATTTTGACATCATATCAATAGGCCAAGCCCAAGGATGATATGTCTAGAAAATCCAATTTTTTTCAAAATGTATCTATGTAGACCTCCACGGTACTTGAGCACCAGATGTCACTCAAATTATTTGATACCCATATTGGTGCACAAGGTATGGAAGACATTGGTGAACTTTGAAACTATTTGGTCACTTTCTTGTTGTTATAAAAAATAGGATCACGGAGCAATAAAATAAAAAAAATGCGGAACTAAAACATAGAAGATACACAATACAATAGAGACATAGATATACGTAGTTCACCCAATGTGGGCTACATCCACCAGAGATATTTCCAGGTTCTTCCTTATTATTATCCAGCAAAATGAAGGGATACAACCTACAACAAACCCATTGTGACTTCCTCTTCTTTCTCTCACAGTATCCTCTCCCAGGATACAATATTCACAATAATACACAACCACAATACAATTCCCTCATAAAAGAGGGCTTCCTTCTAGGGAAAAAACCCAAACATAACTTCTACTGTTAGATCTATGAACTTATAATGAATGGTCCATATTGACTGCGAAATTACAATATTTAAATTTCAATTTATTTTACCCACATATGAATTAGGAAGATAATCAGGCTCCACAACCAACAATCTCCCACTTGGAGACTTATCATAACAACTCCACTACTATTATACATGCTAGACTATGATCCATCTTGGAACAATAAAATTTCTCATCTTCACCTTCATGCTTGAAGGACAACTGAAACTGAGAAAGAACTTAGTTTCTCTCTGGTTACTACCTTTGTTAACATGTCTATAGGATTATGGCTAGTATGTATCTTTTCCAACTTCAAATGTGCATATTTCAATATGGATCGTATGAAATTATCCCTTAGATGTATATGCTTGGTCTCAGAATGGAAGGATGAGTTATTTGCAATATGAATAACACTCTCGTTGTCATAGTACAACCTACTATTCTCCTACTTCTTTCCCAATTCCTCCATAAACCTATGTAACCAAATCATCTCTTTACTAGATTTTGTAGCAGCAACATACTTTGCGTCCATTGTTGAAAGTGAAACAACCTTTTTCATTTTCGAAATCAAACTTATTGTTGTTCCACCCATAGTAAAAACATACCCTGTGGTGCTCCTACTTCTATATTTATCACTTTACATATATGAATCAACATATCCTTGTAGAACAGTGTATGAACCTACAAAACATAATGCATGAGTAGAAGTACCTATAAAATACCTGAGAATCCACTTTACTATCACCCAATGTTCTTTACCTGGATTGTTCATATACCTACTCAAAACTCCCACTGCATGTGCAATATCTTGTCTTGTGCAAACCAACACATACATAAAGCTGCCAAATGTTGATAACTAAGGGACCCTGAACAAGTATTTTATATCCTCCTATGTATTGGGACATAGTTTCTTAGTTAATTTGAAATGGATGTCCAAAGGTGTACAAACTAGTTTTACATTCTACATTCTAAGCCTCTCCAACAACTTCTCTATGCACTCACCCTGAGACAATGTCTATTTGTGATTTTTTTTGTCTCTTGTTATTCTCATACCAAGTATTTTCTTTGCATCACCCAAATCCTTCATTGCAAATGAATTAGCTAATTTCTTCTTGAACACATTTATATCCTATATATTAGACCCTACAACAAGTATGTTAGCTACATACAATAGAAATATAATATAACTTCCATTTTCTAGCCTTTTAAAATAAACACAGTGATTGGAATGACATCTACTATAACCTTGTTATGTCATAAACCTATCAAAATTTAAATACCACTGCCATCGATCTTTCCTTAGGCCATACAATCTCTTCTTCAATATGAATACCAAATTCTCATTTTCTTTGACCTCATACTATTATCGGACTAATCGGTAGGTGCGGACACTAACAGATCTCCCTAGATCCACCTAGATCTAGAACAAAACAGGACAAGACATGACTCTTTCCCTTTTGACCATTGAATTAGCTAGTAGGAAGGAACAAGTAACATAGCTTAATATCGCTTCCCAAGGTCTCTGTTTCTCCCGCTTTGCTTCGGTGCTCTCGTGAGGTCAAGACCAAGACAACACAAACCATCCAAAGTGAAGATAGCAAAATATATTCAACTGTCAACTTATGTGTATGATCAAGGAATTACACAATAAAGTGAGAATAACTTTATGGGAATGGGACATGCCACTGTATCATATTAATTGAAAGTAAATATTACAACCTGATCGCCTTGATGTTGCAAGATTCCTTTCGATGGCTCTTGGCTCCAACACACACACTTGCTCAATCCTTGCATGAAGAAGATCAAAACCTCTTGATAGACTTGCTAGAGTCTCCAAGCTATTGTTCAAGCTAAGTCCTTCACACAATTATTTCACCAATTCTCCAATGAATCTTGCTTAACCTTTTCCATGAGAATTCCCTCAATATATAGGAGAGAATGAGATGGTTTCTTGGATAAGAATGATCCCACAATATCAGGAAATCCAATACAAGGATAACCATTTGAATTCCAACCCATTCTTCTAGAAGATTCCCTTCTAGAACCATCAAGAATCCAACTTTTCCCAAGCTTTAGAACAATTTCTCACCCTAGCTATTCAACACAGTGCGAGAAGTTCACACCCTGGCCTAAGGCAGCCTATGAGAATGGGTCATTCTCGTACCCTAATATATTAACAGCCTGTGAACCTTCTTAAAAAATGAGTTTTCTGGGAAGAGATGAAAGTAACTTTTCTCAAGAGAAAGTTCTTATGAAGAGCCTGAGTACACCATCATTAATACACCATCCTGATGACCAAAATCATGGGTAACAGAATGCCTCCCAAAGTATGAGGTTGGAATCAGTGACATCCAAAAGACTTTGTAAGCTACATGTGTGTGTCAGAAACCAGGAGCACACCTAATCGGAAACCTGTGAACAACCAAGCATCTGCATAATATCATATATATTAATTCTGAGGTAGGAATTCCCATACTTAGATCACAGACGGATGACAATTGTATACATGGGTCATGGCCACCAATCATACACTGTGGATCCATGCCGTCAAAATATACCATAGCCACCAGGAATACATTGTGGATCTATGCGAGAAATTTCAAATTAAGATGACATAGCCACGAGACATACACAATGGATCCATGTGTCGCAAATTATTCATACTCCATTACAACCTGGACAAAGAGATGATATTCAGGGTCTTCAATATCGTCACCCAAAAGTACGAATCTAACCATGTGATTACATGTGTCGAAGTCAAACATGGCAGAAACCACTTGATTACCGGTCATTGATGAAACCGTTAACAAGTGCGACGGAAATCACCATTGATGTCAATAACTCCCAAGGTACTCTAGTACAATCCATCGAGTGTGAATGAGTGAGTTGAAGTCGAACAACTGATGGAATCTTTCGATCAGGGGTCAATGATGTAAACCCGTTGTCGAAAGAGAGGAAACCTGCCATTGAGGCATGCAAACTCCAAGGTACCAAAGAATTTCTAAGTCTTGATTCCAGATAATGAGCTGAAGTCGACGGAAGAAAACTCATCACATGAGGGCCTTGATGTATCCCCCATCAATGAAACGAAATGAGTAACAGATTTTGAAGGTCAAACATAGTATGATGTGAATTGGACTGGACACAGGGGAGGCCGACACAGAGAGAATGGACAACTGCAAATGGCCAACTCAATAGAGGTTTCAGATGGACTTCTCTTGAACATATGAATGACACGACCAACGATTTGGCAGCATTGACTCAAAGATGACATAGGGAATGAACTTGTAGCGAATCGACTGAGAGACAAATAGATTTCCCAAACCGGATTCAAATATAATGAATGGGGGGTGTCATGTTCAAGAGCGACACTTACTGCCAATCAATACGAAGATGCTAACATATCCCTTTCCCAAATTTCCCCCCACCATTTCTTGCGAGTACCTCTTTATTTTTATGCAAGCTTGAGGAGGATAACATATGATTGTTGATATAAGCTTATCCATCAGATAAGTCCTTCGGAGTATGTTTAACAAACCCTAAAAATGAGTGGTTTGGTCCCATGACAGGTCTGTCAATGTTTCTTTAATGAGTCCAAAGATAGAAAACTTGAAGGTTTTTCATGATTATAGAGTCCGGAAAAACACTCAAAAGAGAAATCTCTCAGTTCCTTTTTCGTAAAATAGTTCAATGAGACCGAAAAAGAGATAAATTATCGCTCACCAGATGCTTTATTCAGATACTTTATCGAGCGTGAAAATAGCAAGGTTGCTGGGCTATCTTTTCATGTTTAGAGAGTCTGAAAAGAGCTTAAAGAGGACTCCAGAGGGGGTTCCTTTTTCGTATAACCTTGTTGAGCCCAAAAAAGTGATAAAAGTATACTCGATTGTGTTCTCGTGTATTTTCGAGCGCGAGAACGGACAAAGACCACGCTTGAGGTTTTATACAAAAACCATAAAAAACAATCAAAACATGGATGAAAAAAGAAAATTTATGTCTGCATCCCTGTATATGAACATCGAAGTCATTACGCCTGCAAAAGTTACACTCAAAAGGACATTAGGGATTAGGGTTTAATAGATAAATAATAAAAAAAACAAATAACATGATAAAAGAAAATATAAAGGAGAAAACTCTTTTCACCATATCATTTTCACTTTTCCACTATTTGAGCTCAAAAACCCCTCTTTTACCCTCGAAGTTCGGCGTCAGATTGCAGGAGTTACGAGCATCCATTCAGCGAGCCGTTAGTGACAGTGAGGTAGGCTCTTTGTCTTCTACTCTTTCATAGTTTAATTTTTCATTTGTATTGGTTAAAATTCATTTTGGAGTTGATTTTATGAGCCCTACTTGCGCTCATCCATTCTTGCAGGTGGGATACACGGGACTTGCGAGAATGGGTGATTCTCACAGGTGAGCCCACAATAGCCTGCGAGGTTCTCGCACTGTACCCAAAGGGAACCTGTGAGAACCGCAAATCACAATTTTTTTTAATAATTTACTCAATAAAAAGGAACCAATTCATGAAAAGAGTTGCTAATCCTCTTTTTGTGCTTTTTATGCAGGTAATTGGCCATCAAAATGGTTCTTGAATGGCGCAAAATGGAGCACAAAGAAGACAATTTCATTGCCGGAAATCATCCACCCACTATTGCTTCTTTGAGAAACTGTGGCCTTCTAAAGTACTTTCATATCCCGGGCATGAGGGCCCAAGTCAGGTTATTAGAGTACCTTATGCGTATGTGGGATCCCGATCAGTAGGTATTTCATGTGGGGGTCCACACACTATCCTTAGATATTGAGGACATTTACTTCTTGACTGGACTGTCACGGTGGGGGTACCATGTGAGCCTGACTGGTAGCAGAGGTGGTGGGTTGCCCATGAGCGAGTACTGTCGTTTACACTCTGTTCTTGAGGCAGAGAGGAAGAAATGAAAAGTAGCTATTTGGGGGGTACGGGATTTGACCCTCCGTACTATCTTATTTACCATAGCTTGGATGGATAGGAGTTCTGCTCCTCACATGGCACTACAGAGTTACTTCCAATATGCCATCGAGTGTACTGAACCTCAAGTTTTTAACTGGGCAGATGTTGTGCTTTGTAGTATAAAAAGACAGTTGACCAAATGCAGACGAGGCAACCTGAAGCAATT
>JZKD02S0056251.1:0-14910 GCA_000966675.3 Picea glauca | reverse complement strand
TCTCTGTACATTTCTTTCATTAATAGAAATCGTGTATTACTGTATCTCTGTGTTTATGGTTGCATCTCTGATATATTTCTGTTATATTACTGGATATACACGATATCTCTATGCAATTGTTTATTATATCTCTGCTCTCATTTCGTGCCGAAAATAATCCGGATTAGTGCTCCCACTGTCAATTATCACCTTGCATTCTTTGTCTTTAGTCTTGCAAGTTGTCCTGAATAGATTGTTCTTCTGCACTGGCTTTTCAATTTCCAACTCTTGTTTTAAGAGAACCTTCCTCAACATCAGGGATGTTCCATCCTCTGCACCTTTTCCTTCAACATTCCTTTTCTGTGCTTCTGAAATGTGAGCTTCACCTCCTCCTTCTTTATTTTTCTCAGGACATTCCCAAGACATGTGTCATGTATTTCCACAAGAATAACACCTTAATTCTCCCCCTCTGCTTATTTATCTTCCTCTAGAAAAACTTCATCCACCACCCTGTCTTCCTCGGGAACTTCCTCCTCTTTCTGAGTGACTGTGGGGCTTCTCAGTCTCTCCTTTGGATTTATGTGCCTTATCATTGGAAATTATCTTACCTTTGCTCGGGCTTCTGCCTCTATTTCATTGACTCTGTTTCCTGGCCAACTTCTCCTTTGCCTTCATAGAAATCTGATGAGCATCATTTACTGTCCGTATTGACATCATGCTAATCTCATCCTGGATTTCATACCTCGGGCCATTTATGTACCTGGAAACTTTTTCCCCATCCTTATCACGTTGTCCAGTCCCGATATTCAGCTTGTAGAACTCCTATGTGTATTCTTTTACTGTCATACCCTTTTGCCTCAAGTTCTGCAACTTCCTGAACTGATTTATCTGATAATATTTGGGCATGAATTTAGCCTTCAGCTTGGCTACCATCCTGTCCCAATTCTTTATCTTTTATTTGCATTTGCTTCTCCTCTCATCCTGTAGTTCATCCCACCATAGTGCTACATGTCCTTTTAGTCTGGTGACAACATGTCTCACCTTTTTCTCCTCATCGACATCTTCATAATTGAAATATGTATCCATGGATCTTATCTAATCCAGTAGCTCTTCAGCATCCAAATTTTCTTCATACATTGGGATGTCTACTTTGTCTCTAGCTCCCAATTTAACAACCTCTCTTAACAAGTGTTCATCAGCAACATTTTCCCCTACAGCTTCATCGGCTTCTACTTCTTCACTCTCTGCATCACTAATGTCCCCAACATCAGGTTCTCTCCTCTGTGCTACCTCCATTGCCTCTAATCTTGCACGAAACTCTCTCATTTATCTTTCTACAACGTGATTGGCTAAAGGTGGCTCCACACGTCTCCTCAGTGGCATTGTGTTGATTATCTTTAACACAGAGAGTACACCTTCAAGCTCTTCTTCATTTCTTGAAAACAATTTCAGGCTCTAATACCCCTTGATGGTATCAGACTATCTCCTTTGTCTCCTTCGCCTAAAATCTACAGACGAAATCAGGCTCTGATACCACTTGATGCAGACCCCCCTTCTCTCCTAAAGAGTCTGCAGCCTCCCAGTCAAGGATATTAATATCTTGAGATGGATTAGCTCTTTCAAACCTTCAATGGTCCTGGAATGCTTTACATAGGTCCCTTTTTCTCCTTATCCAGAGGTCCTATGGAATCTGTGGACCCCTTCCTTAGCACTTTTACAAACTCTGAGTTTTTGGGCACTAGCTCCTTTCCTCTCATCCCCCCCATTCACGTGACCTAGGACTATGGTTTGGGGATAATCCTCCTAGCACTTCACGACTTCGAGTTTCAGCTGCCTAGCGTGCAACTAGTTTATTTCTATGCAAACTTCAAACCGACTGAGCTACTCGGAACTAGATCTATGATTCACGCCCCCTCCAACAACCAATGGTGGCGATCTCTTCACGCTTCACGACTTCGGGTCTCGTCTACCTTGAGTGCATCTGGTCTCTTTCTATGCGAAATATGAATCGACGAAGTTACTCAGAACCAGATCTATGGTTCACACCCCTCCGACAACCAACGGTGGCGATCTCTTCATGACTTCGTGACTTTGGGTTTCAGGATTTTTGACTCCTTGATACTCTGAATCCTCTTATCCATGAATCCCTAAAAAACCTGTGACTAAAAGCTGCATAGCTTTTCCTAGATCCGACGGCATGGGACGATCTCACTTCCTCTGAACGAATCTACGGTCCAGATGGACTCTGGGTTCAATAACTTCAGAAGATTTGCTTCCCTAGCAAACAAAAACCTCCAAACATGTGAATTCTAAAGGATTTCGAGGTGTAACCTCCCCGCGCCTTTTTGAGATCTAACGATTGTTCGTGGTCCCGCTTCCTTTGGAAGGGATCTTAGCCGTCACTTCGCAACTTTCAACATATTTCTCCCTTCTTATTAATTCTTGGTCATTGTATCTCCTGATCTTGATTCCAATGCACTACTTGTGAACTCGGAATCTGTGCTGAAATCCGGACTCTGTGATTTATTCAAAAGAAATCTATTTACGCACTCCTTGCGCTTCCCAGTCCCATTCTCGACACTTAGTCAATTCTTCGAATCTATGCAGTCCTTGCAATGGATTCTTATGTAATACTTAACTTCTTGCGGGTGACTGTGCACGCCTTGCAACAGTCCCTTTTGCACTCCTTGAAAATGGAAGTTTTGTTATCTCTTATGAGCTTATGAGTCAAAGAAGAGTCTGTCACTCCTTGCAGCAAAGATCCCACGCAAGACTTAAGTCCCTGTGGCAACCGTGCACACCTTGCATCATTATCTTTGCACTCCTTGCAAATGGAAGTTTCACATTATCTCTTCTGAGCTTCTAATTCAAAACAGACTCTGTCAATGCACTCCTTGCGGACTGTATGCACACCTTGCATGAACTCGACGAAGAGAAACAATTGAAACTTATCCAAATACTTCACAGTTTCATATATGCAACAACATAACTCATTCATTCATGAAGGAAAAATAATAGGGAACTGTAAACAGTAACAACACCATGCATTGGATCAATTTTCCTCTGTTATATATTCATTCAAAAGTAAAATGGCTATAGCTATGATAAAACAACAACTAAAAACTCAGCAAGAACTAACTCACATCAATCTCCTACTAACTTGCAGCAGCCTCATTCGGGCATACAAAACCTCTATTTATCTTTGAGGGTTCTTCGGGTTCCCCCCGACTACTCGTCTACTCGATAAAAAACTAACTGCTACTTAATTTTCGTTATATTAAAGACTAGGAGTGAAACTCCTAGATCATTCATGATCATTCAGCTCCCAAGCATTTGATCTTCTTCAGTTTCTGATCATTTCAAAAAAAATGATTTGCAGGGAATGCCAACGATTAAGATTCTGAAATGATTCAAAGGCGCGCCAAGGCCCTGAGTTGCGTCTCCACGTGTGCTTGCTGACGATGCTCCTGCATCAAAATGACCAGGGACATTTGGTGACCTGTTCCTAAAACGATTAAGGATTTCTTCCAAAGGTCTCTTTGGAATGAAATCACGTTTTTTAGAAGTGATTTCAGTTACAGGAGGGAACTTGATCGGATCATTGGTTGATAAGGCAAAGCCTTTTGGGATTTGAACCTCAACTCATAAATCTTGGAGAGAGTGAGACGAAATATTTGGATAGACGTGTTCTTCAATACCCTGAGGTAAATGAGAATCGGGATCAAATTGCAAAGGAATAAACCTATTCCTTAAAATAAAATTTGTCCAGGTATCCCATGTGTTCACCAATTAGACATTTACTAAAATGTGAATCAAACCATGATGGAACAAGCTAGATTAAGGGTTAGGGTTCTTCCTTTGATAGAAGTTAGAAATTTTCCAAAGGCTCTTGAGAAAATATAATGGTAAATTCAACTTGAAACCTAGGAAAACCATCAACAATCGTATGTGAAACAATAATACCAACCCATAACGCCCTTCACAAGTAATAAATTGTCTTATAACCAATAGTAAACCATGCCAACGGGTTTTAAATAATTGTATAGGAATACCTTTCACATTGTAGCGTGACCTTTTGAAGACCAACAGGGAATGCCACGGTATATCATCTATTTTCATATTCTTAAACCATCTATCACCTTCCTCTAACAAACCATTTGTCTCAGCTATAGATTCCTCGCTCACCTGCAACTGAATGTCACCTATATTGGCTTTGGTTCCATCGAATGTTTTAGCAAAATCATGTGCAACCTCTAAGTTGAAAACCTCAAAAGATTGAATAAATTTTATCCAATCGAATTGGACGAGGTCGTCCACAGCATTGTCATGACATAACAATGCTTGTGAGCCCTTTGTCTCCACTCCAACCACAGGGGCCATCATCTTGCGAACTATGTACCAAAAAACACAAAATGAAGAATTTTGTGCTCAAACAAGCCCAAAACTATAAACATCTAAATTTGCATAGCTAGCGGTGAACCGAAAACTAAGGGTTTGAAGACATACTACCATCATTTCCCACTCCTGAGTTTGATTAACCGCGAAGAACCAGAGGACCGAAAAATCAAAACCCACTTTGTTCTCTAAAACATATTCTTTGGTCATGAAGGACCATCCCGAAGATAAAATGAATGTGGTTATTGATGAACAGGACAGAGAGTCGATCAATTCATTGAATGGACACTAACCATGTCATAAGTTTAAAAGACAGTGAAAACTATCAAATGATAGCATTTGGATCATATGGTGGGGGAAAAAATGCATAAACAAAATTTGCTAAGGATAAAAAATGTATTAAAACTTTGAATTTTGGTTTAATAACAGGATCGGATAAATAACATATCGAGTTGGCTTTTACCCTAAGTTATGAATTTTTTACAAATTTTAACATGGTTGCATATCCACCAATGAATCATGGTCTAAATGTTTTATGATTTTATATTTCCAATTAAAACAAATAGTTTTTTCAATTACACAGAGTGAACACTTTAAGAGTTCAGTCAATGACCTTGAGAAAGATTTCAATTTCATGTTTTCCAATCATGAAATTGAAATGGGTAAATACGATATAGATATCTATGAAATAAATCCAACACAATTGATCAACAAAAGTAATCACCATAATCAATCAATTATGTCATATATACATGTTAAGCAGTGGGTACAAAAACTCTTTCTTTGCAACTTTTGTGTTTCAAAAATCGAAGAAACGAGATGGTAGTTGGGTTGCCAACATAACTATTGCATAAAGATACCAGTATGAACTTATTTGCCTCATTTTCTTCATGCTCCTTTGGGATCAACATTAGAAAGGTTGAGTTGTAGGCTTGTAAAAATGTGCCTCGGGTCTCTGATTCCTTTACCACCTTCCAAACTTGTGTCCCTATGATCGGCCAGCATGTATGGAAAACATCTATGGTAAAACCATCTGAACAAGGGGATTTCCCAACCTCCATTTCTTTGAAAATTTGCTCCACCTCTCCCAAAGTAGTTGGAAGCATTAGACTCAGGTTATGCTTCATAGGTACTAGGTTCAAAATATATTGCATAATGTCTTGAGTGTTATATTCATGATCTTCCTCTGGTTCTTTCAGCAGCCCACTGAAGTGGTTTACTAACTCTGCTTCTATATCCTCGTGTCTTTCCAGCTTCCCCCCTATTGAATTTTTAAGGGTTGTTATTTTTTTTTAACTTCTATGGTTGAGGAGGTGGTTACGGAAAAAAATAGTGTTCGTATATCCTTCTCTTAACCATCTAATTTTGTATTTTTGCTTCCATTATATCTCTTCTTGTTTTTCTCTTTGGTTTATTTCCTTTTTTAGCTATCTTTCGCATAGTCTTCTGATCTACCCTTCTGTATAATCTCCATATATAACATCTCCATATCCTTTTCCAATAACCATTTTGCTTCAAAGATGTTCCCAAATACTTCTTTATTATATATTTTTATCCTATGCTTGACATGTTTCAACTTCTATTGGAAACGATACATTTTTGTTCCTCCCATCTCTGATCTTTCTTGCCACTAGATGTTAATATTTTGCAAGAAGTTGTTATGTTCCATCCAAAACAGTTCAAATCATAAAGGTTTTGGCCTAGATGGGGCATTACTTTCCCAGGAGAGAAGGATGGGCTAGTGGTCGGATCCTGTGTAGGGTAAAATTTTCGCAAATATAGATTTTCCATCTTGGATCATACTCTCTAAAATTAAGAAATGATCTAGTTTGCTCACTATTTAGTGAGGACCTCCCCTTTTGTTGTTCCAAGTGTGCAACCTATTTTTGGTTGGGATGTAAATAACTTTAACTTATATATGGTTTCCTTAAAAGCTTCATTTTATGTTTCCAACCTTTTAATGCCCCCTTTCTTTTCTTGAATGGATGTAATCATATTAAATATCCTCCAAGAATCTAGGGCATGTCCTTCAACAACACACCCTAGGAATAGATGTTGTATAAAAAGGTCATTCTCATTGATGGAATGGGAGGGTCGTAAACATTTTTCAAATACCCCTGCTCATCGTAACCTACAACACTAAATTTGGCTAAGATGAGTCTCTAATTAGCTGATAATATCTCTATGTGAATTACCTCAAGATCCAAAAGAAGTGTCATTATGTCCAATGATCCTTCTTCTTTGACTATCTCAACTCTACATTGTCTCCATGATTTCTAGGATATCCATGTCATTTCTTCCCTATTGCTTTTATTTTCTTGTGACATCATTATAGTTGGTTTTTTTGGGATAATATGTTTCTTGAGGATCCTATGCTTGGAGGGCACATTCAAGCTTCTTATTTTAAATGATACAATCTCCATTTCAAACTTTTGTTTTGTTGGAGAAGTACTTCTCTAAAATACCCAAAGTTTTCCCAGAGTCGACCAACAGGGCTCCAGTCTCTTCCAATAGTTGTTTTGATCATTTCCTCCCCCTCTTCTTCTCCCCTGATATGGTCTTCTTCTTATATTTGAAGGGGTTGGTTTTGACTCCTAGTCCTCCTACCATTGTTGTTTTGAGAAGTGCTTCCAACTTTCCCTTTTCCTTTTATCATATCTTTTTGGAGTTGTTTCAACTATTTCTCCAAAATATTCTACATATGTTGTTCTCCATGCTCTACTACTGAGGCCAACATATCGATGACTAGGTCTTCGAGATCCATGTATCTTTCTTTCTCCTTCCTCCTATGTTTCCATTTGGTCATGCAACATATTTTTTTCCTTCTTTTTTTATTTTTGAGATTCTAATCCATTTTTATTTCCTCTCCTTCCTTGTTAGAGGGTCCTTCCCCCTTGTTCTCATTGTCTTGTTCCTTTACAAGGGTTTGGAATCTATTTGGTGGATTACTTACCTCTTGAGTCACTTTGTTTTTCTTCCTTCCATATTTTCGTTTGCTCGACACTTTATTAAATCCCTCCTTATCTTCTTACTCTCCTGCTTTGTCTAGGTTATTCTCTATATTCTTTGGACAATCTCTGAACATATGCCTGTACTCATGGAATTTATTGCATCAAAAGTGATGTTCTCGCAATCTGAATTTTGAATCCACTATGTGTCTTGATACGAGATGGTAATAGAGTCCAACAATGTTCTTGCCACATTCATTTATACACATATTCTTGTATATTATGTGTAGTGTCCCATCTTGGTTACCTTTGATACCTTGAAAAAAGTTCCAAGGGTACTCCTCATACCTTCCAGTGTTTCTTTCTCCCATAATTCCTGTAGTATAAAGTACATTCTAATACATATCAAAGCTACTATAAAATCCTCCTTTTCCAGTGAGAACCTCTCAATCCAATATCACATGTGAAGGCCAGTCGAGTTGAAGAAGTATGATCCTTGTTCAAAGATCCTCTCTCTATCTTCAGTACGGGTAAAAATAACAGTAAAAAATCCCTTGAAGTCTAGTTTCAAGTCAATGTGTCCTTTAGGTTTCCATTGGGAGCTGACCCATGTAATTAATTACTTTTCCAAGATCCAAATTCCCATGAACTTCCCAATAATTGCATGATCCCTCATGTATTGTATAATATAGCTTCCAATATTACATGAAGTTATCTCGTACCTAGGTTTTTTTTCGGTCTTCTCCAAGCATCCATTCCTTAGCCTACGATTTGTGGGATGTTGTTCTATTCCTTGAATATCTGGTTGTTCCTGCATTGTTTTGGTTTTCCCTCCCTCGTCTCATTGTCCATCAGGGTAAACTAAGCTGCCCATTTTTTCTTCCTTGAAATTCTTTCCTACCTCTGGGGTTGGACTTTCCCCCTCCTTCATTGGCTTGTGCCCTCCAACCATCGACAAAACCTGTATCATCCTTTGTCTTCTTTTAATTTTCGATCTACGTGCTTAAACCCTAGAAAATATCCCACTGCACCTTCCCTCGATTCCATCACTCCTAGAGATCAAGGACACTATAAATTGAATAGACCTTTAGAAGTGCAAAAAATTGTCAAAGACTTTAAAACATTATAGATTGAATAGACCTTTTAACAATTCAAAACATTATAGATTGAACAAAATTTTGAACAATTCAAAACATTATAGGTTGAATAGACCTTTGAACAATTCAGAAGTGCAAATGACCATACGACACTTTAGAACTTTATAATATATTAAGCCAAACCATGTTTGATTTGAGTCGAAATAACCATACGACACTTTAGAAATTCAAAATAGATTGAGCCAAACCATGTTTGATTTGAGTGGATTCATAGAATAAATGAAAATAATACCTTCGAGACAAATCGAAAATGACCAAAGAGAGGTTTTTGTAGCATCCCCAGACCCCTGTTGCGGAATGCCACATAAAAATTATGAACTCTGATACTAATTTAATTAGCGAAAAATCTCTGCAATCGCACAGATTCTTGCAAAATAACAACAACAACTATATATATATATATATAGAGAGAGAGAGAGAGAGAGAGAGAGAGATAGATAGAAAAAACCCATGAAAGTAAATGCATAAATATTAGCACAACACATAAATTAACACACAATGGACACTTATCTTTGGTAAAAATAACACCAACTGCATGCAGACCTTCCAAGATCCTCCCAGCCTTAGACTTCACTGCTCATAATTCTCAATAGTGGGTCACCCCCAAGATGGGGCTAAAACTCCACCCGACGAAAGGATTCCTAACCAGACTAAGTTCTCTTAGACAACAGAAACTCAAACATAGGTGCCAAATCAAACTAACAGCTTGTAGCCCTCATTCCCCACATGTTTTTCCAACCCCAGGAAGTGTTATGCTTCTCTGCGTCCTTCGGCTGCCCCACTTCCCTTTTAAGGCTTCAAAAACATGCTGGACAGGAAGTCTCAGAGCCCTGTAGTTGCAGCTTAACACCTTGGGAAATCAATTTCTAGAAGTTCTCTCACATGGAGAGAATGCTCACAGGCCTAACAATCCGCCTCTTCAGTCCAGTTGTAAAGATTTCCATGGTACATGTACAAGTAATGGATGCATAAAGGTACAAATGACAACGGTAAGGTGGGTGAGAATAATAATGGAATGATGGACAAATGAAGTAAATCCCCCCAATTATACTTGCATGTTCCCAACTTGACACTTGTCATGTTGGGAACTAGCTTGGGTCCACATGAGATACGTTTCCCAATTTAGAACTTAGGATATATTTTATATCCATAGTTTATACTTTATAGTTTTAGGAATATTAATAAAATATTCCTTTGGGCTTAAGCCCCTTATCTTATCCTCTTTTCACTAAACTCTTAGTCCTCATTTTCTCATTCTAGTGGAGTTTATCCCCCCATACCCTTTTACCTAGTAGGTCTGCAGCAGTGATGTGGTTTCATTAAAAATTGAGTGTAATTACATTTTACAAATATAGGCTCATTGTCCTTTTAGCTTCTGGCTCTTCAGACTAATAACCACACAAACACTCTGGCCTCAAAATATATACATACAAAGGCACTTTGGCCCCAAAGTATCCTGGCTCACCAGCCTATATGTACAATTACATTAATATTTACAATTGGGCTTCGACCTAGGGGTATTACATTCCCCTCCCCTTATTTATTAACTTTCCTTGGTGCATTATATACACATGTACAATCAAACACTTCAAAATTCTTCAAAACAATTTGTGTATTCTCCCCACATAGCATCCTCATGCTCCCAAGTTGCATCCTCAGGACCGTAGCATGTCCATTGGACCTTTACTATCTCTATGGCTCGATTATGGAGCTGCTTGATCTTTCGATCCAATATGCAAATCGGTTGAACTTGAAAATCGCCTTCTTGCTCCATTTGAGTCACATTCCAATCAATGACATGATTAGCATCATTTACATACTTTTCAAGAAACTATATATGGAATACATTATGAATACACGTCGATGTAGGTGAACCAAATATGTATGCGAGAGGACCAATCCTCTCTAGGATTTCAAACAGCCCACAATAGCATGCTACCAGGTTTGAACAATTTCCCAACTTCATGGAACTTCTCTTAGCCTTTACTTTTAAGAACATATGGTCACCCACTTTAAACTATTTGTGAGTTTTGTATTTATCCGCATAACTTTTCTTCCTATCCTGGGCATCCTTTAAATTCTATTTTATTTTTACCATCTGCTTTTCCATTTCCCTGAGTAATTCTGGTCCAACCACTACATTGTTTGTTGGGTTGTCCCAGCTCACTAGGGTGTTGCACTTTCTGCCATAAAGTGTCTCAAATGGGCTCACCTTTAGAAATGATTGATACATATTGTTGTAAACAAACTCCTCCAAATGTAAATAATCCTCCCATTTTGATGGTTTATCCATTACATGCATCATTAACATGTCTTATATCACCTGATTTACCCTTTATGTTTTCTCATTCTACTCTAGATGATACGTTGTGCTAAAATTCATATTTGTTCCAAATCCCTTGAATAATCTCTTCCTAAAATTTGACGTAAATTTGGGATCTCTATCAGACACAATTGTCTTTGGTACACTATGCAACCTAGTGATTTCCTTCATGTAAATGTCAACAATGTTGGTTTCCTTGTGAGTTAACTTCACTTGAACAAAATGAACATCTTTAGTAAGCTTATCCACCACCACCATAATGGAATCATGTTTATTGGTTGTTCTCAGAAACTTGGTGATGAAATCCATTGTTATAAGTTTTCATTCCACTTGGGAAATGGCAATGGCTATAGCAAACCTACTGGGTGTCTGTTCTCATCCTTGACCTTTGAGCATTCCAAACACTTGGCAATAAAATCAGCCACTTCTTTCTTCATACCCGGACAATAATATTGGGTCTTGACAACTGCAATAGTTTTCTGGTAACCTGGGTTCCGCGCATAAGACACATTACGCATTTATTTCAATATCATATTTTTCAATTCTTGAGAACTTGGCACATAAATTATGCCCCTGTACATGAGAATTCCATCCTCTTTTAACTCAAAAACCTCAATTTTATGTTGCAAAATACCTTCTTGTAATTTTGTATTTATTTCCATGTATTGTAGATCTGATCTTATAACCTCTAAAATTTTGTATTTCAAATTTGATTTATACATGCTAATGGTTGTAGCATGCATCTCATGCACTCTCCTGCTGATTGCATCAGCCACCCTATTCTCTTTACCCTTGATATGATTTATATCGAAGTCATATTCACTAAGGAATTCCAACCATCTGTTTTTCCTGGAATTTAAAGTTGGTTGTCCAAATACATATTTCAGACCACTATGGTTCGTCCTCAACTCAAATCTTTTTCCCGTGAGGTAGTGCCTCCACATCTTCAATGCATGCACTATGACAGCCAATTATAAGTCATGAGTAGCATAATATTTTTCATGCTCCTTTAATTTTTTTGATTCATAGCACACCACATGCCCATTCTGACTAAGAACTCAACCAAGTCCTTCTTTACATGCATCATTACACACTACAAAATTTTCATTAGGATCAACAATTCTTAAAATTGGTGCACTAGTCAATAAATATTTCAAGTGTTGGAAACTTCTTTCACAATCTGATGTCCACTCAAACTTCACACCCTTCTTTTGCAAGGAAGTGATTGGGTGCAAAATATTTGAGAATCCCTCAATAAATCTTCAATAGTAACCTACGAGTCCCATGATTGATCTCACCTCAGAAACATTCCTTGGTGTTGGCCACCCTTCAATGGCCCTTATCTTTTCTGGATCCACTGTTATCCCTTCCTCTAAAATGATATGGCTCAAATAATGAATTTTCTTTTGGTAAAATGGGCACTTACTCAATTAGGGATACAATTGATGCTCCCTCAATACATGTAACACCATCCTCAAGTGTTTCTCACACTCTTCTTTAGACTTAGAATATATAAGGATGTCATCCAAGAATACAATGACAAGCTTATATAAGTATTCTCTGAAAATACCATTCATTAGACACATGAAAACAGTTGGTGCATTTGACAACCCAAATGGCACCAATGTGAACTCATAATGGCCATACCTCATTCTGAAGGTTGTCTTGTTGATGTCTTATTCTTTAATTCTTACTTGATAATAGCCATACCTGAGATCAATCTTGGAGAATATCTTGACATATTTCAACTGATCAAAGAGGTCATCTATCCTTGGAAAATGATACTTGTTCTTCATTGTTACCTTATTCAATTGCCCGAAGTCAATGCAAAGTCTCAATGTTTCATCATTTTTCTTCACAAATAACACTGGGGCACCCCAAGGTAACACACTTTGGTGTATATACCCCTTCTTCAAAAGTTCTTCAAGTTGCATTTGTAATTCTTTCAACTCTAGTGTACTCATCCTATAATTGTCTTGGATACAAGGTCTTCTCCATGCATCAGATTTATGAAGAAATCGATATATCTTTTAGGTGGCAACCACGGTATTTATTTAAAAGAATCTTCATACTCCTTTAGGACTGCATAATATTCAACATTTGACACTTTATCCTTAGGTTATTTTTCCATATGCGCTACAAATATTTGACACCCTTTCCTGAAACTTTTCTTCAGCTGCAAGGATGAAACTTCTCTGATTGTCATTGCCCTGAGAATTCCATGAATTCTCCTTAAGTTCCCTTCCTCATCCAAGCAGGTAAATGCCTTATTATAATAGTCTATGATAGCATGATGTTGGTCCAACCAATCCATACCAATTAGGCAATCATATGACCCCAAAGGTATGATGTTCAAATATTACCTGGTTCTCAGCTCATTCATGTCCATTGGACATCCCTTAACCATCTCAATAATTTTCCTTTTAACTCATGTAACTAGCTACACCAACCAAGTTTTTCCAAGCTTGCTTCTTGGCAATTGAAATATTTCCACCATCTTAGGATCTATATAACTATGACTAGCTCCTGAATCAATTAAAATAGCAATGGGTTGGTTCTTAATCTTACCTTCCACTTCAATCATATGTGACTGAAACTCAGCTTGCTTGTTATCTATGGTTGCGTAGGTCCTAGGTACATTTATGCTCATGTCTTCAATTGTATCAATGTGTTGTACATTGTGAACAAACCTCACTTTTTCACCTTTGTGAGGGAAATATATGTACATATGATCTCCCCCACAACCTCAACATTGAATAGGTGGTTGCGTTGGTCTTTGCCCCACTGTTTTGGTCACTCTAGGATATTTAGAGACTGGTTGTTCTTGAAAATTATCCCTTTTTCCTATGAAGAGTAATTATGTAACTGAAAATATGTCATAATGCCTAGCAGCCATGTCTCTGCATCCTCATCCTTCTTGTGTTCACCATCAAATGTAAGAGGCTTGATTTTGTTCATTTATCCTTGTAGTTCATCCACCCCAGATTTCTTCTTATGCTTCCTCACAAGGGATGGACTTGAACTATTGTGTGCTCTCATAGTTGAATGCCTTGGGGAGTGATGGTGATTCCTACCAACACTTCTTGTTCTTCTCCTCTCATCATGAGACCTATGACTCCATTATTTGCATAATTCATTCTCCTTATCCATGTTCTTCTTTATTATATCCAAACTCTGCATTAACTTGATGTTGAAGCCTTCTTGTCGCTCCTTTGATTTCATAAACCTCTCATTATAACATTTATAACTTTGAACATCATTTTCAAACTTTTGATGGTCTCTATCAAGTTCATGCTTTATTCCTTTCCTTCTCCATGTCCATTTGAATTTGTACCTTCACTACCCATACTGACATACATCCCTATGATTTCATCTTCATGGTTATAATCCCTTTGTGCATCTTCCATGAATTCCATGCTTTTGAATTTTGTGTTGATCCTTTTATGATCAAATTGTTATTAACTTTGTAAAATGTGCATGCAACAAGATTTGTTAGACTAAATAATTATGAAATCTATATAAAAACTATGCACTATTATGTTCCATAAGTGCATCAGAATTCATTATTTTCATTCCTGGTGAATTTAATAATCCAATTCAATTTTCTTAGGTAGATATATGGACTCTTATGTCCAATACCTTTCCAACCCCTGTTTCCTTACTCAATTTTGAGTCTTGAGCAGGAAGTTATGATCATTTGACCAATACCCATGAATTCCTTTTGTTCACACCTCAACCAGGTGCAATTATGATTTGTATTTATGCATCTTTGTACTTTCTCTTTTGGAGTTTTGACAGGATCCCAACTGGGTTCTTTCATCATCATATTTTGGACAATTTCTCCAAGTTTCACCCCTATCTAGTTTATGTGATGCAATATACAACCTGTTGAAGTTTTGGGCCAATTAATATCTTTGGGCATGAATGCTATAGGCACCTTCTATGCCCTCCTATACATTTTAATGTACCTGTAATTTTAATTTGACACCATGGATGGCATATATGGCTCAAGATCTTTCCATAAACTATTCTTGTGCCTCAATTTGATTTCGGTGCAGGAAGTTATGGCCCTCGAAAGTCAACTGGGTCTTAAAATTTACTCTCCATT
>JZKD02S0056229.1:0-25807 GCA_000966675.3 Picea glauca | reverse complement strand
AGATGAGATAAAGGAGAAGAAGGAAAGATTATTTTGATCAACAACCTAACTCTATAAGGGTCCAAAACATCACAAGGAATAGGAGAAGAAACCAACAAGAAGAGTCAATAACAATTCTAATTGAATATCATTTGTAAACTACCTGAGGGTGATAATAAAAACTCATGGGTCTCTTCAACTTCTATTTGTAACTATTGAATATTCATTTTCTAAAGTGTAAAATAAATTAGAGGAAAATGAAATGAAAACCCATGAGAGATGAAGAGCCTCTTGTTTTATAAAATATACCTCATTGAATTTAAGATGGGACTTTTTCCCTTTAAGAATGAAACATGGTACTATTAATTCTGAATAAATAAAGAGCAAGATACATTTTGGAAATTTCTGATTTTGGTAGATTTACATGAGACTGTTATTTGTGCATTTTTCTTCTACTTGAGTAACATAAAATTTTGTTGGATGAACTATTTATTCACTCTATTCTATATGCTCATGTTGACATATGTTTCCTTATGAGTAAAAAAATAACATTATGAATGCATTGTATAACTAATTATTTATGTATCTATAGCATTGTTGTTATCACGTATCATTAGCATACATGAATTATTTATGGTTCTTATGATATTATTGATCAATGTACTCATTCTTTTAGTTTTTATTTCGGTATAGGTTAGCAATAGTTATATTAGATTAGTTTGATTTCAGTTAGATTAGACTTATGATTAATTAGAACTATTTTAGGGACAATTAGTTTTCTTTCCAATTTTTATTCTTTTAATCATGAGTGGCAACCAGGCCCACATACTGGTCCGAAAAGCTACACCAAAAGAGATTAGGTCTCATTGGGACCGTCCATTGGGAGTTCTCCCTTACCTTCATGACAAGACACTTGGACCCGTAAAATAAATAGTGTTAGAAGGAAGTCCAGATGGCAAGTAGAGCCTATGGAGTCATTTTTATTAATAGTTTTAATTTACTAATGGATCCTTCCCATATCACTTTTTGGAGATGCTTTTTTGGTATTGTACCCCCCATGCCTCCTAGAAATATTTTATAGTTTTTGTCACAAATCAAATTTAATGACGAGCGAGAAATAGTTGCATATGAACATGCTTTTTAATTCTCGAATTTTTTTTGTTCTCACTAGATTACTATTGGAAATGTCATTTGTGTCTTGTTCACTCTCACTCTTGTAGGACGGGTCAAGTACTAGTGAGATACTTTGTCGGATTCCTCTATTCACACGTGGGAGTAGTTTGTGATTCCAATTTGACATTCTTTTGAGAATTATGATTATGATGATTTGTGTGTTGAGATATCAAAGCTTAGGAAGAATGAAGATGAAGCTCTTGAATATTTTGTTATCAGACTTACTCATATTTTCTATAGGTTTCCTTTGGATGATGGGCCCTCTAACAATGATTTGATTTCCTTCTTATTTTATCTTACTAATGAAACATATGACCCAGTGGATGAAGAATCTAACTCATGTTTTAATGTTCCTTCACACGTTGACTTAGATTTAAATGAAAATGTTAATGAATTGGTTGGACTTGGTTTGTCTGTATCTTTATTTAATATGGGGATATAGATCACAAAGATAGTTATTTTTTGGAATAGATATATGTATCCTCCCACTAAGATGGTTTTGCAAAAGGAAAACCATCTTGATGAAGAATGTGTTGATTGTGAAACCATGCCTAGTGCGGATCCTACCAATTCATAATTAGTCACCAATGTTCTTAAGCATGAGGAACTGCAATTCAAAGAGTCACTGTTTGAAAATGTTTCTTGTTCAAGAGAAGATTTTAATTCCCTTAATTCTTCTTCTTGTTATTATTTGTATATTGATCTCTATAATGGTTTGATTGTGCAGAAATCCACCCATTGTCTTATTCAAATAAACTCAATAGGTTTTACCCCTCTTGAAGTACTCGATGGTGAGTTCATATGGAAGATAGAGAGGACAATACCTCTTTCCATGAACTCAATATGACTATGCATTATCATCCTTTTTCATGGGATGAAGGAAATTTTGTAGAAAATGTATATCAGATGATGTCTTCTTCCTTTTCATCTTCAATTTTGATTAGTAGAGAGTCTTCTTGTTCAAGTATCCCTTTGGTTCAGGTTGTTAATGTTAGTTCCTTCCACCATTATCCTAAAGAAATATCTCATACCATGGTGGATGATAGGCCATGTATGTCATTTGATTTCACTAATTTGTCTCGATTTTATGGTTTCTTGAAGTGTGAGTCTAGGGAGGCTTGCCAAGATAGAAAGGCACTTCAGTATACATCGATGGTTATGTTAGGCCCTCATTATTTTGGTTTGTCTTCGAATATTAATTTTTGTATTATAACGAATATTCTCTCATCGAGCACACTTTACACAAATTCTATGCACGACCCTCATTTGGTATGCTACTTTCCCCTGAAACCCCTCCACCAATTATACGATAATAATGCAATCTTTTATGATAGATTTGAAGCATGGTTGCAGAGATATTACTTGGATACTTTTCCCATGAATTATCATGATCACATTTTTAATATACTGGCCATAGTTTTTCGATTTTTAATTCTTCCTACTTTTAGTATATTTTTATTCCGAGGCTTGTTACTAGTATTTTGTCATCAACGTGTGTTTACAGGCTTGGGATTACAAGGATGGGTACATTGGAATTATGACTTTACAAAGTTCATTTTGTAGGCATTTGTAGTGTAGGATAGGAGTAGGGTAGAATATATTAAATGTATTTTCTTTGCATAGTATTACCTTTGCTTCCTAGTATTTTAATTAGTTTTATGTTTTCCTTTTATTTTATCTACTGTTGTCTAGACAATACATGTAATTCTTAGCATAGGTAGGAAGAAATAGTAAATATTTCACTCTAATTTCATTTTTTTTGACTTGCGGAATCAACAACTAGTCGGGCACGTAATCGCATGAAACTTGCACACTAATTTTCTGTTGAATGGACTTTTTGAATTAAATTTTGATATGGAAAAATTGTTTTGTTTTTTATTCTCAAAACTCTCTATGTGTGTGATAATTTTCAAATCCTTGGTTATATTCATTCTCCACTATGCCAAATATTTTTAAAGCATTTTGATATCTTACAAGTGGGTCTTTTAAGTGAAGAGTGTTATTCAATCCCTCTTTTGGTGAGAGTTGACACTCATATTTGTTCCATATTCATATCTACATGATTATGACTTGAAGACTTTGCTTGTTTGTATTTTTTTAGAAGTGTTTATCTTGTTGTCCCATACATATTGAATTTAAATTTTAGATGAGTAATTCTACCCATATGGAATTAAACCCACTCCAATTCCTTATAATTTTTTTGGATGATCATTTTATTACAGTTTTGGATTCATCCAAATTATTACTTCCACATTGACTATTTTTCTTTGTTACTTTCAACCAACATAATTTCCTACATAAACATTTCTAAGCATAGTAAGCTTGGATGGTATTTTTTTTTCTTTGAATTGATTACTTTTAGCACTTTTATCTTTAGTTATTGACATTGGCCACACATATATTATGCTAGTTGGTTTTCCAAGAAGGATTTTACCTCTCATCTTGCAGATTACTTTATCCAAGTTCCCCTTTATACAAAGAAGGGAGAGATATTCTTTTAGAATGTCTAAATACATGTTTTAACATTATGGACAACACTTTTATATCAATCTTCTTACTGTAATATCTCTCAGAATTTTTTTTTGGGACCAATCATTTCGTTTATTAATCTAGTGTGTGACTAAAATACTTAATCTTAGCAATGCCAATTCAGTGGAATTTCAAACCTAATATTTTCTTGGAAAGCATATTTTTGTCTTCTAGATTTGCTAATTTTAAGTCACTCATTCTGGTTGCATTCTTGAGTAATATGATTTTTATCATGGATGAGTAATACAAACTTATCTCAATGTTGAATTCATTCAAATGCCTGGGAATTATGAATACCTTGGTGGTAAATCTTAATGCAACTTCTAAGGTTTTTAATTTTGAGTTCTCAACATCTATTTTCACCTCAGCCATAATAATAAGTTCTAAGATGTATTTTTCTTATGAGATGTAACTCATCAATCTATTAGGCTCCACACTCTTCAATACTCCTTGAACCAAAACTCAATTTTTTCATTACTTTGGATGATAATCTTGTTTGGTTCATGACTAAAATATCTTTAATGGATCTACCTTACTCTTGATCTTGCTAAATTTATTCTCTAGATTATATGTCTCATTCTTTGAATGGAAAACCTATCTAGTAAAGGGAAAAACTACATAATTTTCTTTTTCTCTTCATTTTCATCATATTCTATGTCATATGTAGGATCAAGGAAATGAAGCTTAAGGTTTCTCTACTTGGAACACTCTTGGGAGCTCTAGGATATCATTTTCATGGACTTTCTCATCATGCCAATATTACCACCTATTAGAAATTTGATATTAATAAGCTCATTTAGTTTCAGTTTCTAATTATATCTTTCATTTGTGTTGGGTAAGTCAATCCATCTAGGCTCTGACTTGATATCATTTGCACATTTCCAACGTATCTTAATTTCTCCCTTTTCATAATGATTTACTCTTGCCTCTCACAAGGATGAAGATGATCATGCTAATATTTCACATCATTGTCATTAATAATCATAGTAGACATATGCCTTGGGGTGCAATGTTGATAATATTTGAATCATATTTTTGTGACTAAGGTTTGTTGGTTCACTGGTATCTTTAGAAGATAGATGGAATTTAAGTCTTATGGTCCTATTTGTTTAATTTGATTTATTCTAATTACAAAAATGAGATGGACTGTATTGAGGATCCAAATCTCACATCAATTAATAACCATGAGTCTCATGTTGAAGGAAATATTATGGGAAATCACATAGTGCTCATATCTCAGGAAGAAGGTTGTGATATTTGATTGAATGGACAACATATGTATATTTTATGACATCCAATATAGTTTAATTTCACATTATCTTAGTGTGTTATGCTTACGATTACTTTAATTTTGAAATTTAATTTCAATTTTAGTTAAAATAAATTTGAGTAAGTTAGTCATTTAGAGGAATAACGTTTTTCCCAAATTGTCTAAGAGCTCATTATACCATTCTCTATTTTTATGCAAACTGGGAGATGACCGTGTGGCCAACAACTCGTGATTTTTCTCTTGAAATGAAATCAACTTAGGGAAGTGTTCATCGAAACTTGGTTGCTTAGATTCATTTGCAATATTTTTAATTGACCAAGATTGCCATGAACTCAATAGATGATAATAAATAAATTTTGTCCCATTCATATGCTCACATAATGATTTATGATTTGGTTGATAGTTGGAGTTATTCTCATGATTATTTTTATGACCTCCATAGATGTAATATCACTTCTTTGCATTATCATACTGAATCATCCAAATATTTGGCATTAGTAACATATTTGATGGCAAAGATTAATTGGTGCTTTGGTGGGAAATGTGAAATGTAATTGTTGTTGTTAAAAAATGATTATTTTCAAGTATGCAAAGGAATTTCTCATGCCAATAAGTCTTGAGAGATTATGGGTTTGTGGAGTGTTTCATGTAATTGGATTTTGAAAACCTCTTTTAACTAAATTTATCCATTTACCTGTTTTACTAGATTCCTGGAAGATTGCTTTGTTGCACTAAATGAAAGAAAAACTATAAATAACAATCATTTTAGAGGATTGTGTTGTGGTTGGTTTTACTAGATTATCAATTATTGCAATCTTGATTGTTCTTCATTTCAAATATTTACCCTGGGAATTCTTCGATTAGGATTAATGTTGAATGGTTAACATTTATTGAAAAATTATTTCACTTGGATTACCTTCCAAACTTTAACTGAAAATACTTACACAATTGTTTCTCAGATTTACTACTTGTTGTTGGATTCTCTTCTTATTTTTCAGCCAGTTTTCATTCTTTCTTGATGACTAGCATTCTAGCTTCATATTTTCGTTAATTTAGTTTTCTTTTCCATGAATTGGATTTAGTATTTATTTATTCTTGTACATAGTTCTTCCATATTTTAAGTTGAATGCTAGTATGTTCCCTGAGATGATTTGACTTGTTAGTCTTCCTTAAGGATTACTCGTTAAATTTAAGTGAGGAGTTGGTTCAATTGTGGTCACATACTAAATCTTTACAAGTTATAATATGCATGGGCTTCTCTATCTGAATGAACATTCATGAAGTTCTTAGTTGTAGGTATGGACTAATAGTTGTGGTGAAACAAATGTTCCCACTGAGCATACAATGATGATCCATAAGTTTAGGGAAGTCTCTATCTACCCTTTTCTTTGAGCTCCATTCACTTGGTATTAATAAAATGGCCAATAATATGATGTTTTTTTTGGGAGACCTATGGGTTAAAATCAAATGCATAACATCTACTTAGAAAATCAAAGAAACACTCATCCTTCACACCCTATGTGCATTCATATCTATATAAATATCTAAAAGGGTGAACGTATTATGAAATTAAAAAGAATTTGAAATCAATAATAATAGTATGGGAAGTACAAATGAACCCATCGGGGCTATGGATTCCTATTGGAAGCGTGGCTATGCTTGTATGGTACTGAGGCAACTTTGTCGAGGCCATGGAATATCATTAGCAACGAAGCAATGTTGGGAAAAGAGATATGACAAACAAACTTATGTAGATGTTTGATTTTTCTGGAAAGTGAAGACCCGTGGTAAAACCAAAACCAATATGGAGTGTGCAGCTAGTAAAATAATTTACCTCACTAATTGGCTCTTTGAAAAGGGTGTCTTAGATTACAAGTACTAGATATATTGGATTATATCTTTTAGAAATTTGGTTTCATTTTGGTACCCATGATTATTATAAAAGTGTCTATAGTTTGTTGATCTTATCTTTACAATTCAGATCTAAAGTAAAGGCCATAGAATTCTATTGACAGAGATAATTAGTTCTTCCAGTGTGTCTCCATTTGTTGACACCACAACTATTGTATTATTGAGAGGGGGGGTGAATCAATAATGAGAAATTATACCAATTATTAATACTTTAAACCACAATGTATTTTTTTTTACTTATTCAACCATGTTCATCCATTCATCATCAATATCTTAATGTATCATAAGTATAAAAAATTCATCAGTTCATAATAAACAATAACAAACACATCCACATAATACATTGTACACCAATATTTACATGGAAACCCAATGCGGGAGAAAACCACATAATTCTTTTCTTATATGTCAAAAATTACATTCAAGAAAGAAACAACTTCCAATTCTCCATCTCCAATTGGAAGGAGGTTTCGACCCCCTATATTTTCAAGCTACAACATGAGGGAAGCTCCAACTCCCCAATTGTTTGGCTACACCGAGAAGGAGGCTACAAACCCCTATGTTCTCCGACTACAAGCGAAAGATAGCTACAACCACCTATCCTTTCCCCATCCAACTACCCTTTAATATAAATACCAAATGTAGACAAATTGTCACTATCACTGAATCAACCATTGCCACTATCAACCTGTCACCATCAACCTATACCAATAACTTGTAACACCCTATACCAATCAACCTACACCAAACAACCTGTACCAAACAACCTTTACCAATAACCTGAACCAACATTTACCATGCATCAACTTGTACCTCAACTTGTACCATCAACAAGTGCATAAACCATGCACCAAACCTGTACCAATAACCAGTCACAACAACTTGTCCAAACAACCTATCACAACAACCTGTCTCATCAATATTATCAAACAAATCATATCAACTCATCAAGATCAATCACCAAGACAAATCTCAACCATATGCACAATATCACCAATATGTGCATCAATCAATCACAACAACTCATAATAATCACCAAGATCAACATGTGCTTCTAATAATATACCAAGACAAGTATGCTACATCATCCATAAACGATGTGTCAACAATACTACTAACAAGTGCCTCAAACCATGTACCAAGTATGTACCAATCATGCATCAACTACACATCAACTATGAATCATTAAGATGTACTGATATCATCAACTATACACCTCATGTATGTTCCAACTCATCTACTACTTGTCTCAACCATGTACCCAACATGTACCTCAACCATATACCAAAGACATACACCAATATAACCATCAAAATTTATCTAACAATTCATCACTATATCCATAAAAAAATACCTTAAACCCTTAAATCAAACCATGTGCCACAACCTCACTGTTATGTAGCTTCTAGATAAACCAACAAATTCAACAGAACATCACAACTAAAATACCAATATCCATATGACAAATACCAACAAAAAAATACCAACTATATCCCTCAACAAATTTGATATATGCAACAATATTGAACATCCAATACCATCTCAAGAGATAAACCCTAGCTCACAAAACATACCTCAAACAAGATGTGTCATACCTCTCATAAATACACCCCAACCATGTTGTTTCTGTAGTTATGCTACAATTATTATGTTGTTGTGATTCTGTTGCCCCAATTTTTTTGCCGCACTTTTTCTGCCACACTTTTTCTGTCACAATTTTTATGCCACGCGTTTTCTTCTGTGAATTTGATCTATCAATAATACCTGCCAAAATAACCTTTCACAAAATATATATTCAATGATATTCAATAGGTGCTAATGGGATACCCTTGCTCTCTTATTTATACTCTCCAAGTAGCTTCCTCTAGAAGTATCAACTTTTGTCCACTTAACCACTTTGTCCACTTAGCCACTTTTAACCACTTTGTCCGCTTAGCCAGTTTTTCCACTTAACCACTTTGTCCACTTAACTTAACCACTTTATGCACTTAACTTAACCAATTTCCACAAATAGTAAGTTCTCCACTCCTAGTTGCATCTAAATTTACTATTTAATTAATTTCTTTTTCAACCACCTTGACTTATCCATAAATAGTAAACTCACCACTTCTTGTTGCGATCACTTTATTATTTAAATAATTTCTCTTTGCAACCACTTTGACTACTTTATTATTTAAATAATTTATCTATACTCACAACTTCTTGTTGCATCACGAGTACTTTACCATAATTACCAAACTCACAACTTCTTGTTGCAACTAATTTATTTTTAATTATTTTCTTAATGCAACAATTATAACCATGATTAACTCATAGTTACGATCAATTTGACTAGTACACTTCTTCTAGGAGCTTCTAGAATATTTAACTTATTTGACCTTATATGGGCTTTTAGATAACTCATGAGGTTTCTCCAACTTCATATGGCCATAACTCTCTAACTTTGAGGAGTTATGTGACGTTCCACATATCATCGGAAATGGAATGACATATATTATCCATCTAGAATAGTTTTACCTATAAATTCACTAATCTTCATGCCTTTATACCTCAAACAGAATCGGGTCCCTTCCTCATGCCTTTGTGCTACTAGAATTGGCTATCGGACTTCTCCAAGGGTGTTCTTCAACTATTAAATGGTTTTCCTTTGAATTCTTGGAATCTTCCTCTTTAAGAAAAGTTGTCTAGGAGGGAATAACTCTCGTTGCTACAAAACGTCAACACTCCCTCTTACCGAGGGAGGTATTCTTCCATGATGCTATCCTCTAGAAATCATGTTGTAGAACCCCCTCTCTCCTTGGGGTTGTGTGACCTCCTAGTCTTGGACCTTCAAATCACTGAGTTGAATCGGCTCTTCGGGCCCCTTTTGGAACCCAAAATTTCTTTACACATGCCCCTTCTTCTGCTAGGTGCAGGTCCTATGAGATGCACAACCTCCTGTTAAGCTCCTGCTCCATATTTGGAAATTTGAATAATGACATGTGCTAGCTCTTTGGGCTAGGCCCTTTCCTTCATGTGACCTCGAGCTATGACCTAGGCCTAAACCTCCCTGAGTGCTTTGGGCTTCAGGCTTCAAAATTTCTCTCCTCATGCTATGAACACTTCTTGTGGAATACAATCCTCTGAAACCACTAAATAAAATCCATGGTCCTCGTTCCTCTCTCAGATCGACGGCTCAGTTTCCTTCTTCAGAATTCGGGCTTCGGATGAATCCACATACACACTCCACAAATCCTTCAGATTGGTGGAGTGAAGCTTCGCTCTCCACGTGTCACCTCACATATCAACGGTCCACGCTTCTTCCTCATATCAACAGTTATCAATTGTTTCGGGCTCCGACGCTTCGGGAAATTTTGAAACAATTCTCCACAAGACCTCTGAAATGCTAAGTCTTCAGACTAGCCGATCTTCTGCCAAGTGTCCTCCTTAACAAACAACCCTGGTGACCTAACGACTTCAGGATTCGTGAGTTCTTGCATCTCCTCTCTCCAATTATTTCGAAGTATTTATGCTCTGGAGTGTAGGATCTAGTGACACATATCCTTACCAAGGAACAAACCAGATCTAATTTCACTCCCATCTCTTCGAGAGTTCTCCCAAATCTGATCTCTTATTTTTCCGGAGTGTTATGCCTCTGGAACTATGAATCTTTTTACACGTTCCTTCCTATGCCAACATCTATGATCAACTCTGTTCTTCAGGAGTTCGATAGTTTTACAAACTCCAAACGTTGAATCTTCCAGAATGCTATAGTTCCAGACTGCACATTTTGGTGGCACGTGCCTCCTGACGATCAATGGTTAGGATATTCTCCGCCTTCAAAACTTTAGGTATTTCACCCTCTTCTTGTCTGAGAACTCCCAGAGTACTTCTTCTCTAGAGTCTTAGGTTTGTCTCCACCTATCTCCTAATGATGGATGGTCTCGATTGGCTTCAGGACTTTGGGACTTCTTCTATCCTGCTTTCTTGTGCTCTTTGAAAAGATTAATGTGTGTGCACCTTACCTGGATGTAACGACTGTTGGTCCTTCGCGCCCGGATCCAATGTTTAGGATCTTATCCCTTTCCTTGATGTGATTCTCCTATCTGGATGTGGGATTCGACGGTCCAAATCTTCTCCTACTAGTTGATCTCATGGCTTTTGTTGATCCTCCTCCTAAGCTTGCACTTTCTCCCAAAATTGGGAAAACTTCTAAGTGTTCAAAGGTTTTTTCCCCTTGAACCTTATCCTATGAGATTCACTACTTTGAGTCTCGACTTGTTCTTTTCCTCCTGATATTTTAGACTTGGAACAAGTATGCTTCTACACACTCCTTGTTCTCAATGAAGCCTTCAGATGGTTGTCTTTCAACACTTCGTCTGAGTGTTGGACTGATGCACTCCTTGCACATTTATTCCTCCAAGTTATTCAACAACTCTATTTCATATGAGCTTCAACTGCTCATACCTCAAAGGTCTCTATCCCTTTTGTTCCTCGAATGGATATATGTGCCCTCTTGGAAACTTCTTCTCAAAAACTCCTTGTTGAGCTTAAAGAGTATTCAATAAATTTTTGAGTTTCCTCCTCTGACACTTATCTTCTAAGAACTCAAAAACGATTTCTCTTGTGCACTCCTTGCACTCGCTCAACGCCCACCTGGCAAAGTCTTTCAGATTATTCAACAACTTTGGTTGTTCTTCTCTGCACAGTCTCTCCTCCAAGGTGTTCATAAACCTTGAGGCTACTCTTTGAGTCTATAAACTATTCTGGTGTGCCCTCCTGGCACGTTCTCCTCTTAACTCTAAGAAGATTCCATATATGCACTCCTTGTGTTGGCTCACAGAGTTTAAACACTCTGTCGCACACTCCTTGCGCTTAGCCTAAAGAACCCAGAAACAATTCCAACGACTCATAGATAGAGAATTTTTTCTATCCCTACAGTTGAAACCTAACACTTGCATCTACAGTAGACACTCATAACAGACAGACAACATTCATAAGAAACAAGACATACAAAACCATGTGCAGTAAAAACTGTTCTTTTTCATTAATATAAATGTCTGGTTACAATGTGTACAAAATCTCAGACTGCAACAGAGTCTCAAATCTCTCTTCTCCTTTCTTGATCTCTCTAATCTCTCATATACTCTTCATGCTAGATCTAATGAATTTTTATACAAAGATATTTTACAAAAGAGGGACTCCTTGAGCTCTCCCTCTAACTCACCTAACTCTCATTAATTACATTGAATTTCATTCAATGGCCATCTAGTCTGAATCGGATCTAGATCCCATCAACCTGTCAGCCATTAAAGGTGACCTTATCTCCTTCTTGCATAAATGAATCAACTTGGTTCTTCCAACCTTACACCATTTAATTGCATTAATTAATACATTTTAAATTTAAAAAAGAGGGAAAAGCGAGAGGGTTGTCACCTCTTCCCTCCTTGGATGCCCTTTGATGTGCTAGAATGCTAGTGCATTGCTAAGGTGGAGCGATGCTCCTACATCAAGTCCTAATCACACCCATCCACTTCACATGGCATGGGTAATAATACCACCATATTCACAAGACTACAATGCAAGTGTATATGATGTTTCTCCTCTCCTAGTATTCCCAATCACACCCATCCACTTCACATGGTATCAAAAATACTACCACCATAGCCTCATTCACACCTATCCACTTCACATGCCTTATAAAGGCTACGAAATGGTCTCAATCACACCTAGCCATTTCACATGTCGTAGGAAATACCACATTAGAAGTCCTAATAACACTTAATCACTTCACATGGTTTAGGAATGACTTGTACTAGGATACTCATTACTCTCTCAGTTACTTCACATGATTGATATGGGAAACCCCTGGCTAGAGGGAGAGTATCTTCCTTTTCTAGGAGAAACATTACAACTCCCTGTCAATGAGGGTGGACATTCTGCATCACCCCAAGCTTGTCTCTATATCACTCCTACTTCACTTTAGATAGAGCCTTGGTGAAAATGTCGGTTATTTCATGATTTTTGTATATGTACCAAAGTTCCACTACTTTTTTCTACACCATGTCTCAGAGGAAATGGTATTTGATCTCTATATGCTTTGACTTTTCATGAAATATTGGATTCTATGAAAGATTCACACAACTTTGATTATCACATTATATCAAAGTTGGATCCAAATCTAGATCAAATAACCTTACAAGAAACCTCCAAATCCATAATTCTTCATGAATTGCAACATTGGTTTCTATATTGAGTGCCACTAACAATTGTTTTCTACTCAACCATGAGATCATACTCGATCCCAAACTGAAGAAATATCCTCATGTGATTTTTCTGTTTACTTCCCTCCCCACCCAGTCGGATTGTATATAACCTTGTCTCTTTACTTCACCATCTAAGACATATCTAATTCCATATCCAACCATACCATGTAGGTACCTCAATACATGCTTTGTTTCTACCAAATGTACATGTATAGGTTCAACCATGTACTGACTCAATGTGTTCACTGTAAAGAATATATCTGGCATGGTTTTAACTAGGTACATCAAGGATAAAATCAATTGTTTGTAGATTGTGGGATAAACAAAATATGAATAAGAATCACTCAAGAGTTTCATATTTGTAACCATAGGTGTGGCCATGAACTTGCAGTCCGTCATCCTGAATCTATGCAGGATATCAACTATATACTTTCCTTGGTTAAGGAATATCTCATCTGGTTTCTACCACACCTCCAATCCCAATAAATAGTGCATCAAACCCATATGCTTCATTTCAAACTCTGAAGTGAGTTACCTCTTGCACCCATATATGAGTTTCAAATCCCCTGTAAGAAACAAGTCATCCACATATAGTACCAATATCAAGGGGAAACCATATTCAACTTTGTAGTAAAGGTTTGGATATGCATCACTCTTGGTAAACCCCAACCTCATCAAATAACTATCTATTCTGGCATGCCATGCCATGGGTTCCTACTTAAGCCCCTACAAAGCTTTCTTCAATTTACAAACATGGGACTCCTTCCCATATATTAAGAAAATTTGTGGCTACTCTATGTACACTTCTTATTCAATTACACCATTCAAGAAATAAGTATTTAAATCCATCTAGTGTAATTTCTAGCACATAATATAAATAATATAAATAATAGATCTAATAGAAGTGTACCTAGCTACTAGAGAAAATATATCATCATAATATTTTGTCGCTTTCTTGGAGAATCCTCTAGCCACAAATGTATCTTTGTACTTATCTATGTTTCCATTTGCAAGATGCTTGATCTTGTATATCTAGTTGGAAATAACTAATGAGGTCCCTTATGGTCTTAGAACCACTTCCCACACATCATTGTTCATGATGGATATCATAACATCCTTCCACACTTTATTCTTTGCATATTCCTCATAAGTGGAAGGTTATGAATCAATGATATTACTCATTAGCACCACATAGCTGAAAAACTTGCGTGGTCTCTTTCTCTGTATGAAGGATCCATTGGGAGCTGCATTTATTCTTCTTTCTGCAAAGTTTTCTAGAGCCATGTTGGTCTCTTCTTAGTAACTGTAACCTCTTTGGGTGGATCTATCAGTATCTCTGGCTCCACTATATCATTATAATATTATGGGTTATGTTCTTATGGAGTATAGTCAATCATCACTACATCCTTTGGAGCATTTTTCTCCTCTCTGTCCTCATCCATGTGATACTCTCTATATTTCTATAAGGTTTCTTCTTTATCAAAGGTGACATCCCTACTAATCTCAAATTGTCTCTTACCAGGGATATATATTCTATAATCCTTGGAAATATCACTGTATTCAACAAAGGTTTTTGTCTTTCCTGGAGGCTCTAGCTTCATTCTCTTTTCCCTGGGAACATGTATGTACATTGGGAAGACAAATATCCTGAAGTGGTTGACTTTTGGCTTATTTCTGGTGAATACTTATTTTGGTTTCTAATGAAGGAGCATCGTCAGCTAAATAAACATGGAGAGACAAATCAACACCCTAACGCACCTTTAAAATTATTGCTGAGATTCTAAAAGTTGGTGTTTCCTGATAATATTTTTGAAGAGATGATTAAAGAAGATCAAAACGGTTGGAAGATGAAATGATTGCGTGAGATCTAGGAGTTTCACTCTTAGACTTTAATGTAATGGTTCTTAAGTGGTAGTTAGATTTTACTTCGAGAACATAGGTAGTCAGAGGGAACCCTAATATCCCTCTGGTATAAGTAGAGATGTTGTATTACCAAATGAGGTTGTTGAACATGAGGTTAGCTACGAATTAGTTGAGTATTGTTGTTGTTTAAGTTTACTTAGAAGTTGTTGAATGTGGGTATAACTAATTTAGGTTTATATGAATATAACAGATAAATATTGACCCAAATGCATGTGTCATTATTTCTTTCCTATCTGAGTAAATGGTATAGTTTCTGTTTATATTTTGTTCTTTGTTATTTTTCATTTTAAAAAATGCATGAGTTATATTGTTGAATGTATGAATTGGTGAATATTTGATAAGTTTCACTTGTTTCTCTTCAAGAGATTATGCCACGAGTGCATGTTGTCCGCAAGGAGTGCATTGGCAGAGTCTGTTTTGACTCATCCGCTCAGAAGAGATAACTTGAAGATTTTATTTGCAAGGAGTAAAAAGTGTCTGCAAGACATGTGTTGACAAAGTCTTTTGACTCAAAAGATTAGGAGGAGTAGTTCGAGAAATTTCTCACAGAAGTGTGTGCAAAGATCTATTGTAAGGTGTGCACATATCCAATTTTTGACTAAGTGTTGAAGAAACCCTTCAAAGGGTACAAATCTTTAAGAAAGGACAAGTTACAAAAAAAGGGTGGGAGAAATACTTCAAGAAGGATGAGTCTTAAGCATTTGCGAGTTGAGTGGTCAAGATCCGTTCTGGAGAATCAGATTCATTTCAAACTATCAGATCTGAGAGAATTTTCACGGTGGTTAATCGTGAGTTCCTTTATAAATTCATGATTTTGGGAGTGTAGAAGGGTGAAAAATTTCGAAGTCCAAAGCTGCAAAGAGATCCCAACCGTCGGCCAAAAATTAGAGACGTGGCAGCATATAAGTGGGTTCGGTAAGAAATAATTCAAAGGACTTGCACCAAGAAKATAGACATTCTCATGAATCCGTGAATTYGTGAAGGGATCCTAACCATTGGCTACRTAGAGGCATGTGGCAACGGATTAGAAAATCCAGGAAATAGAGGTCCGAAGAAGTTGTTGTTAAATTAAATATTATTTTATAATGGTCAATTAGAAATTAGACTTAAGCATTATTAAAGTCAAAGTGACTTTAGGTTAATTTATTTGCTTTTAGGTCAGATATTTTCTTGTAGGTTATATTTTCACTTTATCCCACATTCATAAAGTGGTTTGACTCTACTTGATTTTAACCTATATAAGAAATCTATTTTCTCTCTTATTTCAGTTGATTGAATAAAGACACATAACCTTATTCAAGTTATCTTGGTTTTTATGTGTACTCAATTTCTGTTACATGGTATAAAAGTGAGGTTAGGGCCACGAAGTCTGGGAGTGTGTGAAGACCTAGGGACTTCTTCCAGCAACGAAGGATCAAGGGATCACCAATGTAGCACACTCAAGGAGCTTAAAGGGTTTCGAATCAGCTGGAGTCGGGTTCATTTGATTTTTTGGTTATAAAATCCAAATTGGTCTGTTCTTACCCATATTGTTGCCCAGCTTCGAAGATCTGGTGTTTTCGTTCTTACTACTAATTTCTTGAGTTAGCATATTTGAGGAGAAATTGGTTGATTTGGAGCTGGTTGAAGAAAGATTGCAGGTATTTTTCCATTATTTATCTGCTAAGTTCATTATTGTATGATCATCTATGGCTACATTGACCAACATCATGTTGGAAGGAAACCAAAAGTTCTCTAGGAAAAACTACAATAGCTAGAGGCAACGCATGTTGGCCATTTTTGCGTACCGGTGCCTGTCAGATGTTGTTCTGGGCACAAGTCCTCTTCCCATAGTTGCAGGTAAAGACCAGGACAAGTTTGATGGCCAATACAGAGAGGCTGTGATGTTGATCAAATTGTCCGCGACAGATGAGATGCTACCTGAGGTTCAGAATGGGAAGGTTGTTGCAGCGATCTCGAAACAATTGAAAGAGACCCATGAGATTTCAGATAAGGGTCAAGCGTTCTTTTTAAAGAATATGTTGTTCTCGATCAAGATGAGTGAGGGTGCCTCTCTCCAAGAGAACTTACTCAAGATCAAGGACATCCAAGAGCAGTTGGAGGCCATTGGTCGGAAGATGGAAGAAGAGGACATGGTGGTGATCACGTTGAACAACTTACAAGGGTCCTACGAGCACTTCATTGAGACCCTGAACATCACAGCTATAAACATTAACCTGAAGTTTGCAGAGCTATCCAAAAATATCTTGCAGAAGGACGGGTGGAAGAAGAAGTTTGGGAGAAACAGTGGGACAGAGGGTTCAGAGCAGGCCTTTGCAGCCAAAGCTAAAGGCAAAGGCAAATGAACAAGGAAACCTGGTCCAGGCAATGATGAGGATGCCACGAAAATCCTGAAGACCATCACTTGTCATTACTGTGGCAAGACTGGCCATATCAAGAAGCACTACAGAAAGCGGTTGGCAGATCATAAGCACAACCATGAAGGGTTTCAGCAGAAGGCCCATGTCACATAGCACATAGAGGAGAAGGAGGAAGCCTTCTATTCCTTTATGGCCTGTACACAAGAAGATCAATCCAAGTCATATGCTTGGTTTTTTTATTCAGGCACATCCAGTCATTTCACCAATTGGAAAGATTGGTTAACAGAGTTTACACCTAGTCCATCCAAAGACTCAGTGATCTTCTGTGGAGGCAAGGAGTATAATATAGTCAGCAAGGGGAATGTTCATATTTCCTTCAGAGGAAAGATTCTTATGTTTCTAAATGTCCACTATGTGCCAGGTATGGATCTTAATATGTTCTCAGTTAGTCATATTATGAGGCACTCTCCTCACTTGGATGTCAACTTTAGCAATCACAAGTGCTATATCGTTAACAAGAATACCAAGAAAATCGTTTCTCTTAGTGTGGAGGACCATGATCTATTCAGATTTGTGAATATTGGGCAAGGCAGAGAGCATGCACTAGCAGTGAAAAGTGCATTGGACATCTACACACTATGGCATCAGAGGTATGGGCACCTCAATTTTAACTACCTCTCTCAGTTGGCACGAGAGAAACTAGTAGATGGACTTCCAGACATTCANTTTCACTCCCATCTCTTCGAGAGTTCTCCCAAATCTGATCTCTTATTTTTCCGGAGTGTTATGCCTCTGGAACTATGAATCTTTTTACACGTTCCTTCCTATGCCAACATCTATGATCAACTCTGTTCTTCAGGAGTTCGATAGTTTTACAAACTCCAAACGTTGAATCTTCCAGAATGCTATAGTTCCAGACTGCACATTTTGGTGGCACGTGCCTCCTGACGATCAATGGTTAGGATATTCTCCGCCTTCAAAACTTTAGGTATTTCACCCTCTTCTTGTCTGAGAACTCCCAGAGTACTTCTTCTCTAGAGTCTTAGGTTTGTCTCCACCTATCTCCTAATGATGGATGGTCTCGATTGGCTTCAGGACTTTGGGACTTCTTCTATCCTGCTTTCTTGTGCTCTTTGAAAAGATTAATGTGTGTGCACCTTACCTGGATGTAACGACTGTTGGTCCTTCGCGCCCGGATCCAATGTTTAGGATCTTATCCCTTTCCTTGATGTGATTCTCCTATCTGGATGTGGGATTCGACGGTCCAAATCTTCTCCTACTAGTTGATCTCATGGCTTTTGTTGATCCTCCTCCTAAGCTTGCACTTTCTCCCAAAATTGGGAAAACTTCTAAGTGTTCAAAGGTTTTTTCCCCTTGAACCTTATCCTATGAGATTCACTACTTTGAGTCTCGACTTGTTCTTTTCCTCCTGATATTTTAGACTTGGAACAAGTATGCTTCTACACACTCCTTGTTCTCAATGAAGCCTTCAGATGGTTGTCTTTCAACACTTCGTCTGAGTGTTGGACTGATGCACTCCTTGCACATTTATTCCTCCAAGTTATTCAACAACTCTATTTCATATGAGCTTCAACTGCTCATACCTCAAAGGTCTCTATCCCTTTTGTTCCTCGAATGGATATATGTGCCCTCTTGGAAACTTCTTCTCAAAAACTCCTTGTTGAGCTTAAAGAGTATTCAATAAATTTTTGAGTTTCCTCCTCTGACACTTATCTTCTAAGAACTCAAAAACGATTTCTCTTGTGCACTCCTTGCACTCGCTCAACGCCCACCTGGCAAAGTCTTTCAGATTATTCAACAACTTTGGTTGTTCTTCTCTGCACAGTCTCTCCTCCAAGGTGTTCATAAACCTTGAGGCTACTCTTTGAGTCTATAAACTATTCTGGTGTGCCCTCCTGGCACGTTCTCCTCTTAACTCTAAGAAGATTCCATATATGCACTCCTTGTGTTGGCTCACAGAGTTTAAACACTCTGTCGCACACTCCTTGCGCTTAGCCTAAAGAACCCAGAAACAATTCCAACGACTCATAGATAGAGAATTTTTTCTATCCCTACAGTTGAAACCTAACACTTGCATCTACAGTAGACACTCATAACAGACAGACAACATTCATAAGAAACAAGACATACAAAACCATGTGCAGTAAAAACTGTTCTTTTTCATTAATATAAATGTCTGGTTACAATGTGTACAAAATCTCAGACTGCAACAGAGTCTCAAATCTCTCTTCTCCTTTCTTGATCTCTCTAATCTCTCATATACTCTTCATGCTAGATCTAATGAATTTTTATACAAAGATATTTTACAAAAGAGGGACTCCTTGAGCTCTCCCTCTAACTCACCTAACTCTCATTAATTACATTGAATTTCATTCAATGGCCATCTAGTCTGAATCGGATCTAGATCCCATCAACCTGTCAGCCATTAAAGGTGACCTTATCTCCTTCTTGCATAAATGAATCAACTTGGTTCTTCCAACCTTACACCATTTAATTGCATTAATTAATACATTTTAAATTTAAAAAAGAGGGAAAAGCGAGAGGGTTGTCACCTCTTCCCTCCTTGGATGCCCTTTGATGTGCTAGAATGCTAGTGCATTGCTAAGGTGGAGCGATGCTCCTACATCAAGTCCTAATCACACCCATCCACTTCACATGGCATGGGTAATAATACCACCATATTCACAAGACTACAATGCAAGTGTATATGATGTTTCTCCTCTCCTAGTATTCCCAATCACACCCATCCACTTCACATGGTATCAAAAATACTACCACCATAGCCTCATTCACACCTATCCACTTCACATGCCTTATAAAGGCTACGAAATGGTCTCAATCACACCTAGCCATTTCACATGTCGTAGGAAATACCACATTAGAAGTCCTAATAACACTTAATCACTTCACATGGTTTAGGAATGACTTGTACTAGGATACTCATTACTCTCTCAGTTACTTCACATGATTGATATGGGAAACCCCTGGCTAGAGGGAGAGTATCTTCCTTTTCTAGGAGAAACATTACAACTCCCTGTCAATGAGGGTGGACATTCTGCATCACCCCAAGCTTGTCTCTATATCACTCCTACTTCACTTTAGATAGAGCCTTGGTGAAAATGTCGGTTATTTCATGATTTTTGTATATGTACCAAAGTTCCACTACTTTTTTCTACACCATGTCTCAGAGGAAATGGTATTTGATCTCTATATGCTTTGACTTTTCATGAAATATTGGATTCTATGAAAGATTCACACAACTTTGATTATCACATTATATCAAAGTTGGATCCAAATCTAGATCAAATAACCTTACAAGAAACCTCCAAATCCATAATTCTTCATGAATTGCAACATTGGTTTCTATATTGAGTGCCACTAACAATTGTTTTCTACTCAACCATGAGATCATACTCGATCCCAAACTGAAGAAATATCCTCATGTGATTTTTCTGTTTACTTCCCTCCCCACCCAGTCGGATTGTATATAACCTTGTCTCTTTACTTCACCATCTAAGACATATCTAATTCCATATCCAACCATACCATGTAGGTACCTCAATACATGCTTTGTTTCTACCAAATGTACATGTATAGGTTCAACCATGTACTGACTCAATGTGTTCACTGTAAAGAATATATCTGGCATGGTTTTAACTAGGTACATCAAGGATAAAATCAATTGTTTGTAGATTGTGGGATAAACAAAATATGAATAAGAATCACTCAAGAGTTTCATATTTGTAACCATAGGTGTGGCCATGAACTTGCAGTCCGTCATCCTGAATCTATGCAGGATATCAACTATATACTTTCCTTGGTTAAGGAATATCTCATCTGGTTTCTACCACACCTCCAATCCCAATAAATAGTGCATCAAACCCATATGCTTCATTTCAAACTCTGAAGTGAGTTACCTCTTGCACCCATATATGAGTTTCAAATCCCCTGTAAGAAACAAGTCATCCACATATAGTACCAATATCAAGGGGAAACCATATTCAACTTTGTAGTAAAGGTTTGGATATGCATCACTCTTGGTAAACCCCAACCTCATCAAATAACTATCTATTCTGGCATGCCATGCCATGGGTTCCTACTTAAGCCCCTACAAAGCTTTCTTCAATTTACAAACATGGGACTCCTTCCCATATATTAAGAAAATTTGTGGCTACTCTATGTACACTTCTTATTCAATTACACCATTCAAGAAATAAGTATTTAAATCCATCTAGTGTAATTTCTAGCACATAATATAAATAATATAAATAATAGATCTAATAGAAGTGTACCTAGCTACTAGAGAAAATATATCATCATAATATTTTGTCGCTTTCTTGGAGAATCCTCTAGCCACAAATGTATCTTTGTACTTATCTATGTTTCCATTTGCAAGATGCTTGATCTTGTATATCTAGTTGGAAATAACTAATGAGGTCCCTTATGGTCTTAGAACCACTTCCCACACATCATTGTTCATGATGGATATCATAACATCCTTCCACACTTTATTCTTTGCATATTCCTCATAAGTGGAAGGTTATGAATCAATGATATTACTCATTAGCACCACATAGCTGAAAAACTTGCGTGGTCTCTTTCTCTGTATGAAGGATCCATTGGGAGCTGCATTTATTCTTCTTTCTGCAAAGTTTTCTAGAGCCATGTTGGTCTCTTCTTAGTAACTGTAACCTCTTTGGGTGGATCTATCAGTATCTCTGGCTCCACTATATCATTATAATATTATGGGTTATGTTCTTATGGAGTATAGTCAATCATCACTACATCCTTTGGAGCATTTTTCTCCTCTCTGTCCTCATCCATGTGATACTCTCTATATTTCTATAAGGTTTCTTCTTTATCAAAGGTGACATCCCTACTAATCTCAAATTGTCTCTTACCAGGGATATATATTCTATAATCCTTGGAAATATCACTGTATTCAACAAAGGTTTTTGTCTTTCCTGGAGGCTCTAGCTTCATTCTCTTTTCCCTGGGAACATGTATGTACATTGGGAAGACAAATATCCTGAAGTGGTTGACTTTTGGCTTATTTCTGGTGAATACTTATTTTGGTTTCTAATGAAGGAGCATCGTCAGCTAAATAAACATGGAGAGACAAATCAACACCCTAACGCACCTTTAAAATTATTGCTGAGATTCTAAAAGTTGGTGTTTCCTGATAATATTTTTGAAGAGATGATTAAAGAAGATCAAAACGGTTGGAAGATGAAATGATTGCGTGAGATCTAGGAGTTTCACTCTTAGACTTTAATGTAATGGTTCTTAAGTGGTAGTTAGATTTTACTTCGAGAACATAGGTAGTCAGAGGGAACCCTAATATCCCTCTGGTATAAGTAGAGATGTTGTATTACCAAATGAGGTTGTTGAACATGAGGTTAGCTACGAATTAGTTGAGTATTGTTGTTGTTTAAGTTTACTTAGAAGTTGTTGAATGTGGGTATAACTAATTTAGGTTTATATGAATATAACAGATAAATATTGACCCAAATGCATGTGTCATTATTTCTTTCCTATCTGAGTAAATGGTATAGTTTCTGTTTATATTTTGTTCTTTGTTATTTTTCATTTTAAAAAATGCATGAGTTATATTGTTGAATGTATGAATTGGTGAATATTTGATAAGTTTCACTTGTTTCTCTTCAAGAGCTTATGCCACGAGTGCATGTTGTCCGCAAGGAGTGCATTGACAGAGTCTGTTTTGACTCATCCGCTCAGAAGAGATAACTTGAAGATTTTATTTGCAAAGAGTAAAAAGTGTCTGCAAGACGTGTGTTGACAAAGTCTTTTGACTCAGAAGATTAGGAGGAGTAGTTCGAGAAATTTCTCACAGAAGTGTGTGCAAAGATCTATTGTAAGGTGTGCACAGATCCAATTTTCGACTAAGTGTTGAAGAAACCCTTCAAAGGGTCCAAATCTTTAAGAAAGGACAAGTTACAAAAAAAGGTGGGAGAAATACTTCAAGAAGGATGAGTCTTAAGCATTTGCGAGTTGAGTGGTCAAGATCCGTTCTGGAGAATCAGATTCATTTCAAACTATCAGATATGAGAGAATTTTCACTGTGGTTAATCATGATTTCCTTTATAAATTCATGATTCGGAGGATTGGGAGTTTAGAAGGGTGAAAACTTTCGAAGTCCAAAGCTGCAAAGAGATCCCAACCATCGGCCAAAAATTAGAGACGTGGCAGCATATAAGTGGGTTCGGTAAGAAATAATTCAAAGGACTTGCACCAAGAATATAGACATTCTCATGAATCCGTGAATTCGTGAAGGGATCCTAACCATTGGCTACGTAGAGGCATGTGGCAACGGATTAGAAAATCCAGGAAATAGAGGTCCGAAGAAGTTGTTGTTAAATTAAATATTATTTTATAATGGTCAATTAGAAATTAGACTTAAGCATTATTAATGTCAAAGTGACTTTAGGTTAATCTATTTGCTTTTAGGTCAGATATTTTCTTGTAGGTTATATTTTCACTTTATCCCACATTCATAAAGTGGTTTGACTCTACTTGATTGTAACCTATATAAGAAATCTATTAGCTCTCTTATTTCAGTTGATTGAATAAAGACAAATAACCTTATTCAAGTTATCTTGTTTTTTATGTGTACTCAATTTCTGTTACATGGTATAAAAGTGAGGTTAGGGCCACGAAGTCTGGGAGTGCGTGAAGACCTAGGGACTTCTTCCGGCAATGACGGATCAAGGGATCACCAATGTAGCACACTCAAGGAGCTGAAAGGGTTTCGAATCAGCTGGAGTCGGGTTCATTTGATTTTTTGGTTATAAAAGCCAAATTGGTCTGTTCTTACCCATATTGTTGCCTAGCTTCGAAGATCTGGTGTTTTCGTTTTTACTGCTAATTTCTTGAGTTAGCATATTTGAGGAGAAATTGGTTGATTTGGAGCTAGTTGAAGAAAGATTGTAGGTATTTTTCCATTATTTATCTGCTAAGTTCATTATTGTATGATCATCTATGGCTACATTGACAAACATCATGTTGGAAGGAAACCAAAAGTTCTCTAGGAAGAACTGCAATACCTAGAGGCAACGCATGTTGGCCATTTTTGCGTATCGGTGCCTGTCAGATGTTGTTCTGGGCACAAGTCCTCTTCCCATAGTTGCAGGTAAAGACTAGGGCAAGTTTGATGGCCAATACAGAGAGGCTGTGATGTTGATCAAATTGTCCGCAACAGATGAGATGCTAGCTGAGGTTCAGAATGGGAAGGTTGTTGCAGCGATCTGGAAACAATTGAAAGAGACCCATGAGATTTCAGATAAGGGTCAAGCATTCTTTTTAAAGAATATGTTGTTCTCGATCAAGATGAGTGAGGGTGCCTCTCTCCAAGAGAACTTACTCAAGATCAAGGACATCCAGGAGCAGTTGGAGGCCATTGGTCGGAAGATGGCAGAAGAGGACATGGTGGTGATCACGTTGAACAACTTACAAGGGTCCTACGAGCACTTCATTGAGACCCTGAACATCACAGCTATAAACATTAACCTGAAGTTTGCAGAGCTATCCAAAAATATCTTGCAGAAGGACGGGTGGAAGAAGAAGTTTGGGAGAAACAGTGGGACAGAGGGTTCAGAGCAGGCCTTTGCAGCCAAAGCTAAAGGCAAAGGCAAATGAACAAGGAAACCTGGTCCAGGCAATGATGAGGATGCCACGAAAATCCTGAAGACCATCACTTGTCATTACTGTGGCAAGACTGGCCATATCAAGAAGCACTACAGAAAGCGGTTGGCAGATCATAAGCACAACCATGAAGGGTTTCAGCAGAAGGCCCATGTCACATAGCACATAGAGGAGAAGGAGGAAGCCTTCTATTCCTTTATGGCCTGTACACAAGAAGATCAATCCAAGTCATATGCTTGGTTTTTTTATTCAGGCACATCCAGTCATTTCACCAATTGGAAAGATTGGTTAACAGAGTTTACACCTAGTCCATCCAAAGACTCAGTGATCTTCTGTGGAGGCAAGGAGTATAATATAGTCAGCAAGGGGAATGTTCATATTTCCTTCAGAGGAAAGATTCTTATGTTTCTAAATGTCCACTATGTGCCAGGTATGGATCTTAATATGTTCTCAGTTAGTCATATTATGAGGCACTCTCCTCACTTGGATGTCAACTTTAGCAATCACAAGTGCTATATCGTTAACAAGAATACCAAGAAAATCGTTTCTCTTAGTGTGGAGGACCATGATCTATTCAGATTTGTGAATATTGGGCAAGGCAGAGAGCATGCACTAGCAGTGAAAAGTGCATTGGACATCTACACACTATGGCATCAGAGGTATGGGCACCTCAATTTTAACTACCTCTCTCAGTTGGCACGAGAGAAACTAGTAGATGGACTTCCAGACATTCA
>JZKD02S0056196.1:11658-25808 GCA_000966675.3 Picea glauca | reverse complement strand
CACCTATTCAAAACCCTCCTCCGCCTACCCCTATTCCTGCACAACCTATCCCTAATCCAAATAACATGCCTACACAAACTGTACAAAACCTTGAAGTACAAACCTTCCCCACTTATGTAATAACTCTAACTCCATTTAATGGAATTGAATTAAGATCAGGGAGGGTTGTAAATAAAACAAATCCTACTGTGTTTATTCAAGAAGAAGAACAAGTAGATAATCACATAGTTCAAGAAGAAGAACAAATACACATTCAAACAATTCAAAGAGAAGAACAAATGGTTAATCAATTAAATGAAGAAAGAAACACCCCTGTACAACAAGAAACTCCTCCTCACCATTCTCATGCAGCAGAAACACCTCAGAAAATGAACTCTCCTCCTTATCCAGAAGAACTTTGAGGAACCTCTAGGACATAATCTAGAAACTGAACTTAGAAATATATGTGTAAAGATTCCCCTAATTCAGGTCATGAATGATATACCTATTTATGCTAAAATTTTAAGGTGTATTTGCATTAAAAATCCAGGGAGGAAGAGGAACGAGCCTTCTATCATACAAGTGGTTGGATAGTTGTCAGAGTTTATAACAGAAATGCCATCCAAATATAGTGATCCAGGAAACCCAATGGTAACCATATAAATTAACGATGTTTCTTTACCAAACACACTTATTGATATAGGGGCAACAATAAATTTTATGTTGGTTCACACTATGAAAACGCTGCAACTAGATCACCTAAGACCAACACAAAATTTGCTGGAGCTTGCATACAAAACAATCATCACCCCAACAAGAATTTTAGACGATATAACAATTACCTTGGATTCTTGGGAATACCCTATGTATTTCTTAGTGATTCATCCCAAATATTCCAAACCAGGACATGCAATAGTACTTGTCCGACCTTGGTTGGCCACTGCTGATGAATTTATTAGTTGTCGATCTAGAGAGATGACAATTTCCAATGGCACTCAAAGTAAAAAACTTATCCTTCCCCCCCCTTCCCAACCATCCATTGAAGTTCCTTTCTGGTTGAATAATCCCTACGGGGATGAGGTCTGCACTCAACCCTTGTTGACACTCGAACAGGTAAAAATATTTCAAGAGAAAAATGAAGAACAAATTTTAAGTCTATTCTTGGATGATTCAACATGCATTGAATATCCTCAATATTTTCCTAAATATACACATATCTTTAGCGATGAATTCCAAGAAATTTGGCACCCTTCCACCTCTACAGTAGCCACCATTTCACAAATAGATGAAGGAAAATAATCAACTATTCAGGCTGTTGAAATCAGTCCTGGAAAATATTTGTATATCAATGCTAGCCTAGAAACAGATCAACAACAAAAGTTGATACAAATGATTCAAGGGAAATCTGGTGCTTTTGCATGGGATTACTCTGACATTAAAGGGATCCTTACAGACACTTGCATGCATCATATTTACACTAATGATCAAATTGGAACTATTAGGCAACCCAAAAGAAGAATGAATCCAACCTTAAAAGACATAGTGAAAGAAGAACTCCAGAAAATCCTACAAGCCAATTTCATCTATCATATATCAGATAGAAAGTGGGTCTCCCCATTAGTTATCGTCCCTAAGAAAAATGGTAAATGGAGGATTTGTGTGGACTTTCGAGAATTGAAAAAGGATACCTACAAAGATTACTTTCCCTTTCCTTTCATGTACTAGGTCTTGGACACTTTGTTTGGGAAGAGGTATTTTTATTTCTTAGATGGGTTTAGTGGTTACAATCAAATCCAAATTTCACCAGAAGACCAAGATAAAACTGCATTTAGCTGCCCTTGGGGGACCTATGCCTATAGAGTTCTTCCTTTTGGTTTATGTAATGCCCTTGCTACTTTTCAAAGGGATGTCTTGGCCATTTCTCTGATTTGACCCATGACTGTGTGGAAGTCTATATGGATGAGTTCACAGTGTATGGGGATGATTTCCAACAAGCATTGGACAATTTAGAGAAAGTACTGGTTAGGTGTAAAGAAACAAACCTTTCACTCAGTCATGAAAATTCTAGAATGATGCTCATTGAAGGAATTGTTCTGGGTCACCACATCTACAATACTGGAATAAGAGTAGACCCTGCCAAGATTGAAATTATTTCCCAAATCAATATTCCTAGATCACAAAAAGAAGTTAGAATTTTCTTAGGGCATGTTGGTAACTATAGGAGGTTCATTCAAAATTTTACAAACCTAGCTGATCCCCTATTCAAGCTGTTAACAAAATATGTTGAATTTTGTTGGAATGAACAATGTCAAATCTCCTTTGAAATCTTGAAAACAAACCTGTCAAGTGCCCCTGTTTTAAGAGGACCAAACTGTTCTCTTCCTTTTCATATTTGCACAGATGCCTCATATACCACTTTGGGGGATGTCTTAGGACAAAGAGAAGGCCAGATTCCTTATGCTATATACTTTGTCAGCAAGAATATTTCACCTACTGAAGTAAATTACACTGTCACAGAAAAATAATTTTTGTCAGTAGTACATGCCATCAACAAGTTTAGACACTACTTAACAGGGTATGAAGTATTTGTACATACCGACCATTCAAATATCACATTTTTAATGAAAAATCCTGTTACAAATGCTAGAGTAACTAGATGGCTACTATTACTACAAGAATTCAATATCACCATCATTGAAAGGCCTATAAAATATAATTTAGTTGCTGATTTCTTGTCTAGACTCATTCATCCAGGTGATAATCCTCCAGTAGATGATGATTTTCCGGATGAGAATTTGTTTTCTATTTCTACTTATACTCCTTGGTATGCAGATGTAGCCAACTATATTGTAACAGGAAAGCTACCTCAGAATATGTCCTCCTGAGAGAAATATAGAATTGTCCAACTAAGTGCCAATTACATGTGGCATGATGATTTCTTATACCAAACTGGGTCTGACTTGGTGATCAGAAGGTGTGATCGAGAGGATGAGATGCAGTATATTTTTAGAGCCTGTCATGATGGTCCATGTAGAGGCCATTTTGTCGACAAAAGGACAACATAAAAGATTCTACAGTCTGGCTACTATTGGCCAACTATTTTTAAAGATGCAAAGAAGTATGTGGCCAGCTGTGATGATTGCCAAAGAATGGGAAAAGCTACTGCAATCGATGAGATGCCCTTCCAAGCCTAGGTAGTAATTGAACCTTTTGAAAAATGGGCTCTAGATTTTGTAGGGCCTATCAACCCTATGTCTCGAAGGAAGAAGCACATCTTGGTCTGCATAGATTATGTAACTAAATGGGTGGAAGCTAAAGTTCTATATTCTGCTAATGAACAATCTGTTGTAGAATTTCTCTTTGAAGAAATATTTACTCTTTTCAGTGTACCTCAGGAAATAGTCACTGACCAAGGAACCCAATTCACCTCAAATTTGGTCAAGGCTCTTACTGAAAAGTACAGGATCAAACACAAAAAACTTCGCCTTATCACCCCCAATAAAAAGGGCAAGTGGAATCAACCAACAAGGTGATAGAGGCTATCCTCACCAAGACCATTTAGTTGCATCACAAAGATTGGGATGATAGGTTACTTGAGGCCTTATGGGAATATAGGACATCTTGGAGAAATACAACATTCCATACACCTTATGAGTTGGTGTATGGGAAGTAGGTACTACTTTCCATAGAATTTCAAGTAAAACCTTCAGGACTACCATACAATTAGGGATGGATCTAAATGAAGCTAAAAAATAGAGGCTATTACAATTAAATTAGCTTTATGAGATAAGACAATATGCTCTACAAAGGACCACCATTATACAAGAAAAAATGACTAAATGGCATGACAAGTACATAAAAAGAAGTCATTTCAGTCAGGTGATTGAGCCCTCCTATATGATAGTAGGTTCAAAAATTTTAAAGGTAAATTATCTACTATATGGTTGGGACCCTATGAGGTTGATACAGTTTATGACAATGGTTTAGTAAGGATAAAGATCATCGATGAGAATTAGACTCCCTTTGTCATAAATGGGAATTGACTAAAGGTTTATCATAAGCCTCTATCCAAAGAGGATTTTATCAAAAATGTTCTTCAGAATTCCAAAATGCAATTGGTAAGCAAGAGGATCTCTCCTCCTATTGACCCACCACAGTAAGTTCAATTGCATGAATTAATTTAGCTATGTACATAGGTGTGCCATTATATATAACTTTTCTTTTTGATATAACTAACAAAAACAAAAAGTTGTTTGTGTTCTCATGTAGATAAATGAATAAGGAGGACATTTACCAGATGGAGTCTTCTTTAAGTTTTTTAGACTCTTTAAAATTGAAAACACCGACGAGCAGGAACTGGACCGGGCTCGAGAAAAACCCACGGAACAGTATATAGATTTTTCTTTAAGTTTTTCAGACTCTTTAAAATTGAAAATACCGGCAAGCAGTAACTGGCCCGGGCTCGAGAAAAATCCACGGGATGGTATATAGAGTTTTCTTTAAGTTTTTTAGACTCTTTAAAATTGAAAACACCTGCGATCATTAACTAATCTGGGCTTGATAAAAATCCACAAAGAAGTAGTAGTTAGGATTATTATTTTTGTAATAAAAAGGAAGTGCCAATAGGGGCAATGATCAGCTTGGTTCCAAAAGAGGGGGGTTCTAAATCTCAACATATGATCATCTAATTACAAAATACCCTCTTGTCACAGAACTTGGGGTCCAATCACCAAATTCTTTTTGCATTATTCTGATGCAAACTTATAATTCTTGCATCTAGTGTTGGTATTTGTTCCATCTACATGGTTTTTCAGTTGAATCAAATCACAGGTCCTCTTCCAGAGCACCAGAAAATACCAGCTACTTCTACAAGGTGAAATCTAAAAAAGTTCCAGTCTACAAAGCACTGCCACCAGGTGCTGTGTCAAAATTTCTTCAAGTACCAAAATACAATGTCTGCCTCTGTGCTTATCCAATACCAATGGTCATTTCTACGCTATTTTGGTACTGAACCATACCTCTATGTTCATCCAGTACCAATGGTCATTTCTACGCTATTTCAATACTGAACCATCTCTCTGTGCTCATTCGGTACCAATGATCGCCTCTTTGTTCATTCGGTACCCATGGTCATTTCTGTGCCCATCCGGTACTAGACCACATCTCTGTGTTCATCCGGTAACAAAGGAGAAAGTCTGTGCTCATCCAGTACTGAAAAATGTTTCTACGTTAATCCGGTACTGAGGGAGGAACCCTGCATCTATCCGGTATTGACCATAACTTTGCACTCAGGTGATCTGATACTAGTAATAAGGTGACTGGTAGCTCTAATCATATCTTCAAGTTTTACTGCTCGATTTTAGTGCTAGGACATATAGATTCAACATTTTTCACTTTATTAAAGAAATTAGACTGATTATGCATTAAGCATATGGTTACTCTCAAATTATGACACACTCCCTACCAAGAACTTCTGTAAATCCTCGTCTACATTTCTGTATGAAGTAAACGTTCCTATTTCCCAAAATGTTGAGAGTATGAGGTCATTGTGTCTCTCATAGGAACAAATTCATGCCTTTCTATTTATCTTGTAGAGAAACCTCATAATTCCATGATTCACTATCGTTCCATATGAATGAATCGAGCCGCATAATTATGCATGTCAAACCATAATCTCGATGACGTCAGCCCATTTCATACTCGTGAGTTCTGGTCATAATGACCACATATCTTGCCATAATTATCTAACACTCTCGTGAATATGGTCTGATTCCAACTCTCATATGAGTATGTAAGTTGTTAATGGATTCGACCCATCTTACCTTGCCATCATTACCCTCGATGTGACCATTGTAAACTGAGTCTCAATTTATAAACGTTCCTTTGGATGGATTTTCCATCCAGATGAACATTATTTACCATTTTATTGTCACATCACTTGCATTCACACTGTGATCCCGTGCCTTCATATCTTTTGCATACTTATCTCCTTCCGGTACTCCATCACGGCCTACACCGATCCATTACTCCATCATGGTCTGCACTAATCTAGTACTCCATCATGATCTGCGTTGATTCGATACTCCATTACGGTATGTGCTGATTTGGTACTCAACCCTCGATCCTCTATCCATGCCTTATATGCCATAAAGAATCATTTTAAGCTAGCATGGGGGTCAATAGGCATGAGCCCATATTTCAATTATACAGGGAAACAACAAAATATCAAGCTTGTAGGGAGAAATATGAACAGGCCAACTCGGTCTCATTTTTGGAAAAGCTTAAAGGCCATCATTAAGGAGTCTCTCTTTCTTTTGTGCAGACATATAATGGAGAAAGTGTGCAGTTTGGAGATATGAAGTTGAAAATTTTGGAGGCCACCATAGCAGAAGCTACAGACCTCCCTTTGGTTGGAGAAAAATACTTCAAGAGGGTGATCATTGATAGGAAGCTTTGTCAAAAATTTCTCAAGCCAGAATATCAAGACCCCGATTGGACTAAGGGAATTCCTCGAAGCTACATCAAAGAGGAATATTGGATGATGCTCATGAGTTTGTAGATATTTCTCACCTGCGAAGGGAGGTATGTAGTAACCTTCATTTATCATTTGAAACTTTTATCACATTTTGAAGGAGGGCCACAAATTTATTTTCCTCACTTCCTATTGATGAGTTTAAATAAAATGGTGAGAGGAGTGAAATCAACTTCCAAGAAACCCAAAAATAGCCTTCATCACCATGGCCTGATAAAATTTTTGGTTGTCCATGCCTTGAGGACACAAGGTGGTAGTTTGAAGCAACTACTCCAACATAATTTTTCTCAGGAAGGAATGTCTAAATCTGTAGAGGAACATGAAGCATGAATACATAGTGAGGGGTCAAGATGAAAGGCAAAGAAAGACAAAAGGAAGTCATCAAGGGGTAAAGAAGGCACTGTTACACCCATCTCATCCTAGCCTATTGAGGGATTGGAGAAAGAAAAGTATGTTGTAGGGGAACCTAATACATATAGAAATAAGGAAGCCACTGTTGCACCCAGCTCATCCCAACCTATTGAGGGATTGGAGAAAGGAAAGTCTGTTGTAGGGGAGCCTTCTACATCCAGAAAGAATAAATCCACCCAATCTTAGAAAATAAGCCCTATCTCGATTCCAAAAGCTAAAAGACAAAAGAAAGACTCTAAGCTAGGGGAACGATCAGACAATGCTCCTGAAGCAACCATTGAGTTATCACCATGACTAGCTAGCCAATTGGAGAAGACCTTTGAACTCAACATGTAGAGAAATAAAAAGGGTCAAAAAGAGAGTGTGCCAGCATAACAAATCCTAGAAGGGCCCACCACATATGAGAAGGAGAAGCTTGCCCATTCTAAAGTACCTAGCTCAGTCTTGAGTCCTAAAGATCAACTGTCACCGAGTAAGAAATGAAAGAATAATATAACATATCAACACGAGATTTCACATGATATCCCTGAGGCAACTGTTGATCCCCCTCAAGAATCGGTTAAGGAGTTGGAAAATACCCTCAAGGTAGTTACTGTGTCTCCTCAAAAACCGATTAGTGAGTTAGAAGAAACTCCTAAGATGACAAGTGGAAACAAAGGAAAGATCAAAATGGGGAAGGCTCGAAAGAAACAAATTTCTGAACCTACACCTCAATATTCTAGAATATAAATAAGGACTGATTAGCAGGGGCAGATTCTAGAACCCACACTTCGGTCTTTCAAGATAAAAATCAAATCGACACAGGAGAAACAAGTGTCCAAGCCTACAACTGCTATTAAGATGAAGAAGAGGAAGCTATTTGAAGAGACTTCCACCCCTATCAACAAATCTGAGGAAGTCTCACCTCCCATACGAAGGACCAAGAGAAGCATGACCAAGCAAATAACAGTTCCACGTATGTCATTTCTTCAAGGAGAACCCATTGATATCCCAAATTCTTCTGAAAAAGGAAGTGGCTATGGAGCTATGATTAGTGAGACAAAGGGGTTGGTTACAGAAACTTTGAGGGGTCTGAGAAAGGAAAAGGAAGCCCGAGAGGAGGTGATTAAGAAAACAACCACATCTATTCTGGACAAATCTCTGAGCAAAGAACAATTGATAGTGAATATTGGGAAGCTGAAACAAGAAGTTGCAGAGTACCATGTATTGGATAGGCACATCAAGGCAAATAATGCACAATTAAAAGAGCATAATGCAGAGGTCTCTGCTAAACTCAACAAATTCTTACGATTGATCCAATAGACTACAGTAATTAAGAAGGAACTGAGGAGTGAACTTATGGTTTTAACATCCTACAGCCAGAGAAATGATGGGGAATGGTTCAATTTTGCATAACGTTTTTGAGTACCAGTTTTGATGTTGTTGCATGGGGACATGCAATGAATTTAGTAAGGGGTAAATTTTGAGTCTCCATTTTCACACTCTATTTTATTGTCTTTTTATATATGAACCTATTTTTCCTATGATATGAGTATATACTTGACCGTTTCCTCCGTAAATACACATGATGACCTTGTCCATGTGCATAGAGAGGTAACTTATGATTAAGGCATGATTTGTTTAATTTTATTGAGTTAATTTGATTAAAATGTTTGATTTTATATGATCCTAATTGTTTGACTCCTAAGTAGTTTTGATCTGGTACCTCACTATTTCGGTACTACAGCTATAGGGTGATCTGGTACCAAGTTTATTCCGGTACCTGAAGCCCCACCTATTCCGATACTGTCCGCTCAACGTTATTCCGGTACCCGCACAACATGGCATATGGTACTAGCAAAACTCAACATCCATTCCGATACTTGCGCACTCCATGCTATTCCAATACCAAGTTGTGCGCCTAATATGGTACTCAGGGTTGCGATTGTGTATATTTTGGTACCAAACCCCTGTTTCTAGAATTCACCTGTAGAACGAGTATGTTGATGGAGATTCCAAGAATTCAGTTGGATCAAAGTCTCTGAAGCAGTTTTCGAGATCACGATAGACTTCATCACTTATTCACTTCGTGTCATGAGGATGAAGTCCATCCCTAAAGATTCGATGTGAAGTACCAATTGTAATATTTTAAAAACTATTTGATACTTATCCTTAGATTTTGATAGTATCGGCTCACCTTCTTTATAAGGGATGATGTATAGGCGATAGAATAATATGGATGTAATGAAGCAAGTAGCAAGAACCAGATGATACATGTTGTTTTAATGTACGATATGATGGACTGTTGATTCAATTTACAAGTTGAATAAATACAAATAATCTGTTGTGCAGTTCCTGAGTATGATTAGAATGTTTTAGTCTGTTATCTTTTTAGAGGTACCTTGTTGGTTCGGCAAGGGCTCACCACCCCAACCAAGGTAAACCTCCCTGTACATTCTTTGTGTGATTGTGTGAGTATTTAACAGTGGTGTGTTATCAATGATTTCAAATACATTTTAAAAGTTCAACATAGAATCATTTGCTTCTAAATCAGTGTGAGTAATCAGATACTAGACCAAATAGATAGTTTCCTTTTCTAATATTGCAGGTTGACATTTAATTGATAAAAGTTTGATGCATGGGATTGTTAAGAAAATGTTGTTATTTTGATTTTGTGATTGTAGTGTTCTCAGTGGGTACAAGAACCATAGGACTTTATCTCTTATTTTCATGTTCCATAATGAAGTCTCTCAATCATGTTGGCTTCTCCTTGTACTAAAGAAGGTTTTCTTGAATAGAATAGAGTTGGGATTGATTTATGTTTCAAGAGTGACTGAAGTTGATTGTTAATCACTGTTTTTGATTTCTACAGGAAACAAGATCTTAAGTTCATCTCTCTAATTCATAAGCCTGGAATGAACAGACTTGTCACCTAAGAAAGAACCTTTTCATTGACTGTTTTCTTGAGAAGTTTTGTTATCCGTTTTCTCTTCTAAGTTTAAAGTTATGTGAAGAATTCAAAAATCTTAGAAAAAAATATTATGTTATTAATTATTTCCTGCTTAAGCGAGATGCAATAGACATAGGTAGGTTACTTGTTCTCGACACATATAGTGTAACAACTCTTTCGATTACAAATCCCGGTTTGACATATAAATGAGTGTAATATATTGAACATATTTATACACCAACAATGATATTCAAGCGAGGTGAAACAATTTCCAATCCCACCAAAAATCTATGTGAAGATCATGTTTTCACTAGGTGTCATGACCATTCGGGAAGGGTAATTAATTACCCAAGACGTGCCTCCAACTAGACTAAGGATATACATTTCCTTAAGGTATATGATACATGATAATATCACCATCATGTTCAAGTTTCCCTTGCTCTAATTCATGATCCCCTTTGGCTAGGGAATCCACCCTTTGGTTCATATGCTGAAGAATATGAAAATGTTCAATTCTATTAAATCGTCCTTGTTCCTTAGCAATCCGATGTAGTATTATAGAAAAACTATGTTATGCACTTAAATTTTTATTTTTCAAACTCTTGATGACAATATCCAAGTTCCCAATGACTATATTCTCCTTGAATTGCTATGATTTTGTAAGTTTTAATCCCATATAAATTGCAAAATCCTCTACCAGATTGTTGGATGAGGGCCACAAACCCTAGGTGAAAGAGAAGTTCCCTTTTTTTTTTTTTCAGGAAAAAAATATCCCCCCACCCCCCCCTACAAAAACTACCCCTTGGAATTCCAAAGAGTTATTGACAACATTCCAAGGTATTTACAAATGTACCCAAAGGTATTCGATCTACTTGAGAGCACAATCATGATGTACACACCTTGTACACCAATGCGAGAATGGATAATAACTCCAATATAGATAACAAAGATGAGTTATACAATAACTCCTTACATAATATGAGAACCTCCTCAAAATATTCAAATACATTCCTACATTACAACTCACCTCTTGTCAATAATGAATACATGATATCTATATATACCTATTCACACGCTACACATGAGGCCCCTTTACTATTAGGCCGACCCTATTACATATACATTTACACATTATATGTACATTTAGCCCCATATATGCTCCCCATTGGGGTGATATCATATACATTTAACCCCATATATGCCGCCCCCCTTGGGTCATAATATAATACCCTCCAAAAAGATTTGTCCTCAAATCTTGCAATTAAAGTCTTCACATGTGATGAAACCAAGTAATATGATTTTCTTATGTTTCTTATTTCTTCATTCTATTGATGATTATCTATCCATCCAAAATAAATTATTTTTTGTCTTAATCCTTGGTGGCTAGTTGTTGCATAATTTATTTCCTTTGATTCCATGTATTTTCATTGTAACTTGTCCAATTTGTAGTGGTTGTTGGTCTCTAATAATAGCTTGTTGAGGCATGGTTTTGTGATACATTGTTCCATGAATATTGATAAGTATTCCATCTTCTTCTTTGATAATGGTGATTTCAATCTTCTTGACTTCCTTGAAATATTTCCTGGTAATGAGGGTGTCGATATGGTTTCACATTTGACGGTTTTCCTTCACTCCTCACATGCCTTTCATCTATCTTCTTTTCAGAGAAAATGACATCCTCTATCCTCTTTTCTCGGTCTTTGATTACTTGAGCCTCAGAGATAATACCATCATATTTAGCATGTACATCCTCTATATGAAGTTCATCTTCTTAAAGTATATTCTCGTGACCTTATTGAATCTTGTCTTCTTTCTCCTTTTGAAGCTACAATGTCACCCCATTTATCAAATTCTGACATCCTTCTTCAATTCTGGATTGCATTTCCAATTTTACCTCACTAGCATTTAGGGATTCCTCAAACTTCTTGCAAATTTCCTCTTCAATTATTTTGGTAGATTCTTCATCCAAGATCCTCATTTCTTCTTGATTTCGATAATTCTTCTTGTCTTTTTTAGTCTCTTAACCTCATATGGTAGTTTTTTATTATGGTTTCTTAGTCTACCTATTTCTTTGTATTTTTTAATTCTTCCTTTGACTCATATTTTTTCCCACTTTCCATTGCTATTCTTTCCATTGCTATATTCCTTAATAAGTGCTTCATTAAGGTATCATATCTTAGATAGATCATCACCCTTCTTCTTTATCTCTTCCTTTTCTTCTTCTAACTCATCTTGAATTTTATGCATCTCCTCCATTTTTGTATCCTTGATCCATTTATTTGAGAAGAGTTTTTCAAATGCTTCCCATGTGTAATTCCATCTAGTATGCTTGTCAATACTAATCCACCACTTGTTGAAGGATTCATATCATATTCCTTTTCCATTATAAACCATTCCATACGAATGATTTCATCTTTTTTTTCATCTTCTGTAAATTGAGGTATTTCCATTGATTCTTAATTGAGGTCTGACCCCAACCCTCAACTTACAACCTCAATATATTAAGGATAATGATATCAAATAGTTATAATATTTTTTCCAATATAATCCTCTATGTATTCTCTTTCGAATGCATTTTGATTCTCCTAAATCAGACATCCCAATCAAAAGTTTTAATAGTTTTAAGTGAACATACCTTTGAAAACCCTAGTTTGGAGTTTGTCCTTCTGGTCGACCTTCCTTCCAATGTATTTCTAAAATTTCGACCCTTTTGAGTATGAAATCTTGGTTTGTAGTACTCTGATATGTTTTCTTTACAATGCCATAGGTATAACCAAAATTTGAAGTGGAAAATGAAAGATATGGTAACATTTCCAAACCTTGCTAAATTTTTTCCTTTTCTGGAGAGCGAATTTATAAATAATTCCACATTTCCAATATTTGATATTTTAATCTAAATTTTTTACCAAAAATACTATGGAATTTCCTCTTTCAAATGCAACTAGTGGCACTGAATGTGGATCCTTACTGAGGAAGATATGACTATTTTACCTAGAACACCTATTTGAGACTAGTTATAAGACTAGTAAAATACCCCTACCTTCCACAGACTATATCTCAGACATTGAAATGATCCAAATTTTGAAATATTTTCCAAGATAAATTTGCTATAGTTTCTCAGTATTATGAAAATTTCATAGTCCGAAACATCACTAAGAAAAAGTTATATCAAAATTCTCAAAATGGCTTGTTTGAGATTAATTTCAGGGCTAGTAAAAATCCCTAACTTCCACGGGCTGTATCTCAGAAAGTAAAATGACCCATAACCTAAATGTTTTACAAATATTATTTCACTATGTAGTTTTAATAGTTTGAAAATTTCATAGTCTGAAACTTCACAGAAAAACAAGCTATAGTGAAAATACCAAGATGAATTGTATAAATCTAAATTTAGGATGAGTAAAAAATCCTATCTTCCATAGGCTATATCTACGAAATTATAATGACTAAGAACATAGAATTTTTAGAAAAAATACCTTGATATGTCTTTTAAGTAACCTCCAAATTTTGTTTTCTGACGTGGCCTAGGAAAAAAATTATAACGAAAATTCCAATATTACTCGCTTGAAGAAGAAAAACCCTAGGATCGATGCTCTAATACCAAATGGTATGCTCCAAATACTTAAAATATAAAAATAAACCAAAATTACACACCATCTACACTAATGTGAGCATGGAGCACAACTCCAAGATAGATAAAAAAAATGAATTATACAATAAATCCTTAAAGAATAGGATAATCTCCTCAAAGTATCCAAATACATTCCTACATCACAATTCACCTCTTCTCAATAATAAATACATGATCTCTATATATACCTATTCACACACTACACATGAGGCCCATTTACTATTAGGTCGACCCTATTACATATACATTTATACATTACATGTATATTTAGCCCCATATATGCCCCCCATTGGGGTCATATCATATACATTTAACCCCATATATGCCTCCCTTGGGTCATAACATGAGAAGGATACCACCCAACATTAGACCTTACAGATACCCATATTCCCAAAAGAACGAGATAAAGCATACGACTCAAGAAATGTTAGAGGTTGGAATAATTCTACCTAGCCAAAGTTCTTTCTTTTCACTATCAATGATGATTTATAAAAAGGATGTTTCATGGTGTATGCATCTAGATTATAGAGAGCTCAACAACATCAACATTAAATATAAGTTTCCCATTCCCATCATCAATGAATTATTAGATGGATTCCATGGAGCAATTTCCTTTTCCAAGTTGAATATTTGTTTTATATATAATCAAATAGGAATGAGGGAAGAAG
>JZKD02S0056184.1:314225-334212 GCA_000966675.3 Picea glauca | reverse complement strand
CAGTGGTGCCCCAAAATCCAACAAACGCATTGGTGTTGTAAAAAGCACGACACTGGGTCAAATATTTCATAATTTAGCAGAGTGGTATGTCTTATGGGATGCCCCGTTGTCAGTGTGTCCCGGTATAACAAACACACCAATGTCGTGCACAACATGACATCATGCAAAACATTTAAAAATTAGAAAATCAATGCGTCCAAGTGGATGCCTCGTTATCGGTGTCGTGAATATCATTGCACTGCCAATGATGCCATAATGGTGCTCCAAGCATCAAGGGGCACCCGTACATTACATATATCCAAGCACACCACCGAGTTTAGAACAAAATTGAAATGACAAAGTGGTGTGTCTTACAAGATGCTGCATTCCCAGTGCGTTACAAAATACAAAGCACTGCTAAAATACGTGTCAGTGCTCCAATAACAATGGAGCACCAATGTGTTATACAAACATAACTGTATAGTGATTCTTTGTTTCTAATATAGCACACAAATTCAATGCGTAGTTGTTATTTTTGGCTCACCGATTACTTTTCCACATCGTTTTGGAAAAATAAATTAATTTTAGTTTTTGTTAAATAAAATTTATTTATATGTGTGTGTTTTATAATTTGAATTCATTCTCTCTCTCTCTCTATATATATATATGTGTCTGTGTGTGCCTAAAAATATTTGTATGTGAGTTAGAGACAATGACGATGAGAGGAGGAGCAACAACAACAACGGGTTGAAACATACACCTTTGTATATGAGTGGGAGGCTCGAGAGAGGGACAGGGAGAGGGAGAATATCCCTCACCCCATTACACCTCAAAAACATGCCTTTTTGAGGGATGTTGGCCTCCTAAGGTTTTGTGAGGAGGGTACATCCCTTAGGGGGGACTCTTTGTTTTTATAGTAGTTGATCTATCATCGGGACCATGCTTGACATGCATTCAGGGTCGGTCCCGATCTGTTGTACTGGCCCACAAAGGAGGATGTTTATTTATCACTGGGTTGTCTAGGAGGGAGATTTTTGGTCCGAGTTCCTCGATCTACCGCCTAGTGTTGCATGAGAGACCTGATTGGCATATGTGAAGAGATATGTCAGTTCAGACATTAATTCTACTTTAGGATTCTGGGTTGTTGGTGGTCAGATGGCAGATGAATTTATTTCATATAGAGGAGGTTAGGTGCCTATGTCTTAGTCTCATGGCACTATCACTCTTTACCTTTGATGGATAGTGCATTAATTTCCCTTTGATGTATTATGTAGATATTTTAGTGTAGAGGCCCTGATTGATTAGGTGGGTGGATATTTTTTCGAGACAATTTTGATTTGTGTTGGATCGTTGTTGTGCCGTTTTAGGTGGGAAGATATTCTCCTCAGTCACGTTAGAGATATTTACATTATTTTTTGAGAGGTTTCATGCCACTCGACCAGTAGTACCATGCTTTCCTCCTAGGCCTATGATTGATGCACATATGCACATGTGGGCATAGTTGTTTCCCAAGAGAGGCCCGTTGGAGTGGCTGTGTACTCCAGTCGGTAGGGAGGTATGTGATTTTTTAGCTGGAAAGGACAATCGTGTCCTCAATATTGTACAATATCCATACGCGGGGATGGATTGGGGAGGATGTCCAAACATCCTATTTACAACAACCGCGCCACCAGATGAGAGATGTAATATTATAGTTATGTTTTGTTAAATCTAGCTGCACATTTTTATGTCTTATTTAATGCACATCTAATTTATCATAACATTTTGTTTCAATTATCTAATTATTATTATCTATTGTTTTTCATATACTGGCACACATGTTGGGCATGAGTCTCCCCAACAAGATGAGGGGATGGAGAGGAAGTGGAATAGCGACCTCTACTACATAGACCCGACATACCACATAGGCTGGATCAAAGAGTCTGGACAGAGGTGGCAGATCATCTATGTGATTTGATGGTCAGGTGTGGAGTGGTAGCCATACTAGTTTGGGAGATATTACGGGTACAAGAGTTGCCTACGATATGGGTGACCTTGCCTCATGAAATGATGTCACTGATGCATCATATCGTCAGTGCCCTTGACTGCATTGAGATGCTGATGGATGATGGTCATGATACCACTCCATCTGGCCCATCAGGAGACCAACCCTCATCCTCTACAACACCTATTCCTCCTCCTCTTCCTGCTTCTCCTCCACATGTGTTTGCACCATCCACTGATCCTCTTGGTTCTCCTCCACATGTGTCTACACCATCCATCGATCCTCCTCCTCCTCCACTTGTGTCACCATCCACTAACCCTCCTGCTTCTCCTCCACATGCGTCTCCACCATCCTTTGATCCTGCTCCTCCTCCTCTACTTGTGTCACCATCCATCGGTTCTCCCATTTCTCCTCCACATGTGTTTGCACTATCTATTTATCCTCCTCCTCCTCCACTTCTGTCAGCATCCACTGATACTTGTCCTTCTTCTCCACATGTATCATCATCCACTAATATTCCTCCTCCTAGTCCTTGACTTGTGTCACCATACACCGATACTTGTCCTTCATCTCCACATGTATCACCATCCATCGATCATCATCCTCCTCCTCCACACATGTCACAAGATATTGATGTTGTGGACATTAGGTTCACATCTGGTGCTGCACAACTTGATCCTAGTGGAGAGACATATGAGAGCATACTTTCATCATTGATTCTTGACATAAGTACTGATACACGAGCGTCTACCTATGGTAGCAAAGGCACTGATGCCTATGGCTCTGGTGGTGGACGTAACTAGTAGTGGTACTATTTGGCATGTATATTGATTGTTTTATATATGACATGAGCTGTATATATGACATTTTTATTGATTTTGATGACATGTATATTGATATGTATATCACTCATGTATATTATGTTTTTTCATATCATGTTGATGTTGTTGTTGTTTGATTTATAAAATGTATTATAGATATGCTAATGATTAATATTATTGATGATTTTTGTATTTTTAAATTAAATTTGAGATGTATCTTTCATTTAAATTTACAGTTGTCATATAATGTTTAACTTTACTTTTATGAATTTGTTTAATTTGGATTATGATTTCAAATACTGATTACCATTAATGCCATATGATGTTTAACTCTTCTTCAAGGTGAATTGTTTGTTGTCCAACAATATACAATATGTTGATTAAACACGTTTAGCAACAAAAATACATAAATATGATGAATGAAATGATTGTGATTTGAATAATTATGTATTTTTCATATATTATAATAATAACATTATGGTATAATTATTCACAAACAATAATATTTTTTTTGACGAAAACTAGGAGATATTATATTAATAAAAAAGGGGCGGCCGAAGCATGCAAAGAGGTACAAAAGAGTTCAAAAAATCCCATAGGCATGTCTAATATCTCAAACAACTCTATTCTTGACCTTACTAACCAGTTTTCAATCTAAATTGTACTTGGTATCATTACATTCCAAAATTTGCAAGTGACTATTTTATAGAAGATGCCTATAATGTATATACATTTAAAAAACATCAGATACTCGGCTGAGGATTGACTGGAGGATCTGGTTTTTCCATGTCATTATCCTGTGCGGGCATGTTCAAATCAATTGGAGGCTGATCAATCGTTGGTGAGGATCCATTGTTTGAAGGAGAGTCAACAAGGTCCAGTGGAGCTGGTGGCACATGTAACTGCAAACTTTCTACCTATGACCTCATGGCATCGACCTCATCATGTTGTTGACACACAATCGTCCCGTGCTGAATAAGGATGTCTAGGATATAAGAGACCTGAGAAAACATATTTTGATAAGCCATTTGAAGTTGCTAGAATTCCTATTTCAGAGTATCAGTATGAACTTCCTGAGCCCGAGGCTATATCTGTCAGTGAGGCATTGGTATTCACTAATAATAATATTAATGATGTAATAATAATGCTAATTTTTTAATTTTTATTATTTAAAGATTACAAGACAAAGTTTTAATATAATTGTTTACTAAAATCACAATTATTATATTTTATGTTTTCCAATTTTTTTATTAATTTATATTATTCAACTATTATAATATATTAAATTTATTTAATTAAATTTAAAATATTAAATATAAAGAATAATAATAAATTTGATGAAATGGTTTCACAATTTTGTACTCCATTACTAACTTTATAAATCTTCTATTAAAAAAGTGTGTAAATATTAGTTGAATCTTCTATTAAAAAAAGATGCCAAGTATCACATTCTGTTAATTTTATATCAACATGTATGCAAATATTGTATTTGGTTAATGAATGAAAAATTTAATTTGAATAATTACTCTTATGAAATGCTATTTTTTAATTTATTTTATTGATAATGTTATAATAATGGTTCATAATTAAATTTAGAATTCTTATATTGAAAAAATATAATTAATTAAATTTAAATGATTAAATATGAAAATGAAATCATTAATAATAATGAATTTTAATATACACAATTTGCTTTAAATGACTTTATGATTTTTATCTCTACCACCAACTTTATGAATCTTCAGGAAATGTAAGTATTAGATTTGTAAAGTCCCCCAGTCCAACCAAGGGACATTACGATGCAAATTACTCTTAAAAACATAATTTTCTGCTAACTAAATGAATTCATTACAATTAACCAATTTCTTGTAGCTTACAACTATGAAATTAAAATAGATTTAGCTACTGCCTATAACCATAAAATAGATGCATCTACAACATGCTAATAATCAATCATGAAATGCAACTAAACAAATCATTACAACACCATATAAATCATCCTCATTTACATTGAGTTCATGCATAACAATAACACATGTAATTTAACATAACAACAAGATAAAACACTTATCTTTTCACAATAGTTGTGCAACTAGCTGCTTGGGACGGACGTTCCACCCAACCATAGACCGACTGTTCAAAATATCAACAACCAGTCACCCCTTAGTTGAGGCTAGCAATCCACAAAAGAGGGTGGTCTCTGACAATCCACTCAGAACTAATAAAACTCTCAACCCAACTGATATTCTCCTACAACTACCCCGATTTTCCACCAATTCTCTTCCTCTTGACCTGTCTAACCCAAGGAATGTACCCCTTCATTGATCTCAGTACCTCGGACATCCCATTCATTCATTAGGGCCTCTCTAGCATAGGTAGCTAGGAATCTTTCAATTGGGAACTCAAGGAAAATTGCTGCTAGGAAAACTATCAACAAACTAACAACAAACACTCATTGTTTTAGTGCAACTCACACATGAGTTCACTCTTTAGGCTTGACAACTTGGCTCTTCAGTTTTCCAGCTCCAATTCGCTCCAAATACGCTCCAACATGCTCTAGAATTCACCCTCCATGGCTGCATCAACTTCAAGATTTGTTTCTTGCTCTCTACTTGTCTTCCATGCACAAACTCAATGTGTAAAAAATGTTGTCCCAACCCATACAAATTTCCTCTCTTTGGCTTGCCTTTCTTGACTCACACTCTTCCCCAAGATGATTGTACTCAACCCCCATGTGCCCAATAACTTTCGGATGTGACCATTCACACCCACCCTCTTACATGTATTCAATGATTGTCTTTGGGAACACTCAATAAAAAATGGGAAGATTCATATACAATACAAATTTAGGAAAATGGGTTAAATTAATATACATGGGTATTTCCCCCCTTGGACCCCTCTTGGCCATTACCCTAGAGACTCCCCCCTCTTGTGGATTAATTCAACTCCCATCTCTTTTTCATGTCCCCTTAGTAGTTGACATCACATTTTATTAATAAAACACATAAATACAATTGACATATTACATCGCTTTGGCCGTAACCACACATTATATATACATAAGCATTAATTAAATTAGGGATTATAGTGGGGATGTTACATTCCCCCTCCCCTAAAATTGTGCGTCATCCTCGATGCACATGTTGATATTCAATACTTTGAAATAAAATTCTACAATTTAACAATTCCAACAGTAGCTCCAACCATAATCTCATATTCCTCTCAACTAGTCAACCCAAGGAATGCACCATTCGTTTATCAGGGATAACCCAAGGGATGTACCATCTATTTACCAAGGCTAACTCAAGGAATGAGCCATTCTTTTATCAAGGTCCCCAACGTAGTTGGATAGGACTCGAAGATGTGGTTCCATAATTCTAGCTGCTCAAAATGAAGTCTTGCATTATGTATTCTTCAAAACTGTCAAAAATTTGTGGGTATTCTACCCACATGTTTTCTTCATGCTCCCATGTAGCATCTTCAGGCCTGTAACAAGTCCATTGAACCTTTACCAACCCTATGGCTTTGTTCTTGATCACTTTGACTTTCTGGTCTAGGATGCATACTGGTTCCACCTGAAAATCCCCTTCGTGCGCCACCTGGATCACATTCCAATCAATTATGTGGTTAAGATCAGGAATATATTTCTTTAACAATGACAAATGAGATATATTACGTACTCTCATGGATGCATGAAAAGCAAACATGTATGCAACTGGCCCTATCTTTTCTAATATGTCAAAAGGCCCACAATATCTTACTACCAACTTCGAGCAACTTCCTAATCTTATCAGACTTCTCTTTGCCTTTACTTTCAAAAACACATGTTCTCCCATTTTAAAATCTCTAAAAACTCTATTCATGTCTACATAAATTTTCTGCCTACCCTGGGCAACTTTTGAATTCTGGTTTATCTTTGCCATCCGATCTTCCATTTCTTTTAACAATTCTGGCCCAACAATTGCTCTGTCTATTGGATTATCCCAACTTAGTGGTGTGTTACATTTTCTGCCATACAATTCTTCAAACAAACTAATTTTACATGAGGCATGATACCCATTATTGTAGGCAAATTCAACTAAATGAATATAATCTTCCCACTTTGATGGTTGATCCATCACATACATTCTAAGCATGTCCTCAATTATCCTGTTATTCCTTTATGTTTTCCCATCCGACTCTGGATGATATGTTGTACTGAGATTTAAATTTTTTCCAAATCCCTTGAACAAGCCCTTCCAAAAATTAGAAGTAAACTTTGGATCTCTGTCTAAAACTATTGCCTTAGGCACTCCATGTAACCTACCAACTTCCTTCATATAAATTTATGCAATATACGCTGCCTCGTGTGTAGTCTTTTTTAGAATAAAATGTGTTGCTTTAGTCAATTTATCCACCACCGCCATGATGGAATCATGCTACTTCACTGTTTTGGGTAGCTTAGTAATAAAATCAACCGTGAAAACTTTCCACTTCCATTTGGAATGGGCAATGGTTGTAGAAAACCTGCTGGGTGTCTATGTTCTTTCTTCACTTTTTGGTATTCTAGACATTTGGTTATGTAATTAGCCACTTCTTTCTTCATTCATGGCATATTGGCTTCTTACTGCTGCAATTGTCTTCTGATATCATGGGTGCTCAACATATGTCACATTATGCATCTCCTTCAACACTGCATTTTTCATCCCACTGGAATTCAACACATACACCTTACCTTTGTACATGATAATTCCATCTTCTTTCATCTCATAATAATTAAATTTCTATTGAAAATTACCTTGTTGTAATGCTTCTTTTATTTTCACATAGTGCTGATCTGAACTTGCTATTGCAATGATTTTGTCTTTCATATTTTTCCTATACATGTTGATGGTTGTAATATGCACTTCATAAGCTCTCCCGTTGAGTCCATCAACCACTTGATTTTCCTTGCCCTTTATATGCTTAATTTTGAAGTCATATTCACTCAAAAACTCCAACCATCTAGTTTGTTTGGTATTTAATGTTGGTTGTCCAAACAAATGATTCAAACCACAATGGTTTGTCCTTAGCTTGAATTTCTTACCCATAAGGTAATGCCTCCACATTTTTAATGCATGACTGATAACTCCATCGAGTCCTTCCTTGCATGCATCGATGCACACAACAAAATCTTCATTTGGACTTGCAATCTTCAAGATTGGTGCACTTGTCAATATTCCCTTCAATTGTTGAAAACTCTCTTCACACTTGGAAGTCCATTCGAACTTCACTCCCTTCTTTTGCAAGGAAGTGATTGGACTTGCAATATTTGAAAAACCTTTTATGAATCTTCGGTAATAACTGCCAAGACCCATGAATGATCTAACCTCCATGACATTCTTTGGCGCTATCCATCCTCTAATGGCCTCTATCTTCTCGGGATCAACTTCTATCCCTGCTGCTGATATTATATGCCCCAAGTAGTGAATCTTCTTTTGATAAAAGATGCACTTACTTAGCATAGCATACAATATATGTTCTCTTAAAATCGACAACACCATTCTTAAATGTTGCTAATGTTCTCTCTTCTAATTTAAAATAAATGAGTATATCATTTAGGAACACAATTACAAACTTGTCCAGGTACTCCCTGAACACTCCATTCATCAATCACATAAAGACTACTGGGGCATTTGATAGTCCAAATGGCACTACTGTGAATTCCTAATGCCCATGTCTTGTTCTAAATGTTGTCTTCCCGATGTCTTCTTCTTTTATCCTTACTTGATGATAACATGATCTCAAGTCAATCTTCGAAAAGATTCTTGCACCTTTTAGTTGATCAAACAAATCATCAATTCTTGGCAAAGGATACTTATTCTTTATGGTAACTTTATTAAGCTGCCTGAAGTTAATACACAACCTTAAGGTTCCATCCTTCTTCTTCACAAAAAGAACCGGGGCTCCCCAAGGCGACACACTTGGGCGTATATACCCCTTCTTCAAAAGTTCTTCAAGCTGCATCTGCAACTCCTTCAATTCTAGTGTGCACATTCTGTAAGGTGTCTTAGACACCGAGGCAGCTCCTGGCACCAAATCAATAGAGAAATCAATGTCTCTCTTTGGTGCCAATTCTGGAATTTCTCTAAAAACATCTTCAAAATACCTCAAGACCGGATGGTCTTCAATGCTTTCCACTTTGTCTTTGGCTACCTCCTCCATATAGGTTGAAAACATCTGACATCCCTTCCTAAAGTTCTTCTTCAATTGCATAGCTTAAATCTCTCTAACACCTACAACTCTTGAAATGCCTTGAATCTTGTCTTGTTTCCCTTCCTCATCAAGACACGTGATTGTCTTGTTGTAACAGTCTAGGGAAACATGATGTTTTTCCAACCAATCCATGCCAATTAGATAGAACCCAATGGTATGGTGTTTACATCTACCTTTGTGCTAAGTCCATTCATGTCTATCAGACAATCTTTAACCAACTCATTGATTTTCCTCTTAGCCCCCATGGCTAACTAAACTAACGAAGATTTCTTATGCTTACTTCTTTGCAAGTGAAATATTTCAACAATGTTAGCATTTATGTGACTATGGCTAGCTCCATAATCAATTAAAATTGCTAGGGATTGGTTATCAATCTTACCTTCGACTTCGATCATGGGGGATTGATACTCTGTCTGCTTGTTGTCCAAGGCTGCATAAATTCTTGGCATGCTTCCTCCCATGTCTTCCATTGTTTCATCCTCCTAAATGTTATGGAGAATCCTCATTTTTTCTCCTTTGTGAGGGCAGTCCCTATATAAGTGATTTCCCTCACATCCCCAACATTGAACATGCTGTTGCCTTGGCCTTTTTCCAAATGAATTTGCATTTTTTTGCTCATTTTGGGCTGGTTGACCTTGCCGATTTGCTTGGGGGTTATTTCTGAAAAACGATGGCTTAAAACCTTTATGCCTTTGATCCTTTTTCCCTTTCATCTTGTCATTCCAAGCTTTTTGGAAAACTGGTCTTCCTTTGCTTTGCTTATAATGGTGTCTTTCTCTCCTTATGGTTTCCTCCAAAGTCTAGGGATTATCATATTGTATCTTGTCGCTATAGAAGGAGGGTAAACCACTTAGAAACCTTTGAATTTTGATTTTCTCATCCTTGATGAAGTCAACATACTTCAACAATTCAAAGAATCACTTCCCATATTCCTCCATTGTCATGGTTTCCAACTTGAGTTCAAAGAACTCTTTCATCTTTCTTTCATAATAATGTTTAGACAAATATTTCTCTTGGAAATATCCCTTGAAATTCATCCATGATATTCTCTTCTCATCAAGGTTCTTGGATTTCTTAGGTTGATCCCACCACATGGTTTCCTTTCCTTGCAAGTGGTAGGTGGAAATTCTAGATTATACCTGGGAGGGGTAATCATGCAGCTGGAAATATTTCTTCATTTCCAATAGCAAGGCCTTTGCCTCTTCACCCTTCTGGTGTTCACCATTGAAAGTAGGTGCTTGATTTTCCTGAGTTCACCTTGCAAGATGTCTGCCTCATGCCTTCTTCTTTGCCTTCGAATGAGAGACACATTTGGGCTACTTCCTGGTCTTGAACTTGCATGAGTTATTTTAGTGGAATGCCATGGAGAATGATGGCGTCTTCTCATTATTCTTTATTTCCTATAATTTCCATGATCATCCCTTTTTCTATGGGATCTAGATGCTGATACTTGTCTAACACTAGCTGCTTGCTTGGTGCCATAATCTTTGTTAACTTTCTTATGCAACATGTTCAAGCTCTGAAGTATCTCTTCCTGAGCCTTCTTCATCCTTTCATTATCATTCTGTAGCTTTGCACTTCCCTATCCAGACTTCTCATATTGACAGAGTCTTGCTTATCTCTTCTTCCATATGACTATGTATCAGCGTTCCCCATGCTGACATGTAGACTTATGATCTCTTCCTCATGAATGTAATATCGTTGAGCATCTTCCATGAATCTAGTACTCATATAAGAACTAAATTTTTTGATTTTCTTGATTCATTCCTCCTCGAATAACTTCCAAACGACTGTACTCATGCCTCAATATGAATTCTGAGTGAAAAACTACAACAACTACATGCTGCAATTCCACTCTTTTTACTGCTACAGAAATCTATTTATTAATTTATGAGAAATTTAATTGTCCAAACAAAAATTCTAGGTGGAAATATGTATTCTACTCCTCAATACCTTTCCAACGACTATTTGTTTGCTCAAATTCGAGCTCTGAGTTGAAAGTTATGGTCCGGAGAAGTTTAGGGTGTTTTACTCAATTTATTCATGTATGCTACAAGTGTCTTATTTCTCTTCCTGTGTATTTTCAGGTACCCATTACCAAAATATGACTCCATCGCTAGCTTCTATGGGTCATAATATTTCCATTGATTGTTCATGTTCCCCAAATGGACTTTTGAGCATAGAGTTATGACCTCTAGAAGTAATACTGGTGCCAAAATTTTACCCTCACTGTTTTTGCTGTAACTTTCTCATACAAGCTCTGTTTCACAAATCATTTAGCTCGTTGGATAACTCTCTTCGAGTTCTTTTATTTGAGCTACACTCTGTTCTTGTTGGTTTTAAATTGCTAAAAATGTAGTTTAGGGCCTCAAAAATGCCCTACAAGTTAATGACCTTCAAAAATATGAAAATTTCAGACAAAATTCACTATTTTACTACTGTAATAGTTCTTTAAATTTCAATCGGTGATCTCAAATCACGATACACAATAACCATTGATCTGACCTTGTTGGCCATCGATGATTGGTATCATCCTTTAGATGCACAAAACATTTTTCCAAAGCTATTGTTCCGATCATCGGTCGTTAGTCCAATTCCCCGACACCCGATTTTCAAACAACTCTTAAATTTGTTGTCGACGATATTTGTTGGTGAATGAAAAACTCTTCGCTGAATCTTTCTATGCTTGACCACCGGCTCATTGGTGATTAATGATCCCCGATGACTGCCGAGCGCTTTGCCAAATCGACTGATTTAACCATTGACCATCGACCACTTCGATTGGCTGACGTGGTAGTTGTTGATGTGGCATGACATGTCATCTTGAGGTGTCAACTTGGGTGTGTGGTATGACACGTCATATTGAGGTGTCAACTTGGGTGATGTGGCATGATACGTGGATGATGATGTCATCATATTCTTTCCCCCATTGAATGACTCTCTTAGACAACCCGGATACCTTGTCAATTTCAACCGACGTCAAACCATCGATGCATCGACCCTCGACGACTTCTCTTGCTTGGTTTGAACACTCTGCCAAATTTGACAGACCTCCGACCATCGACCCATCGACCATCGAAAACTACCACCGGTGATTGAAAAACCTTCAGTAGGTTTGACCAACCCCCGATTGTTGACCATCGACAGTCAGATATGTCTTATGGTCAAACCAAACTCTTCGCCATTTCGGTCGATCCATCCATTGGCCATCAATGATTTCTCTTGGTGAACTTTAACATAAGAAAAATTTCAACTTTTCTCTGATTGATTTGGACCGTCAATTTGATCCCTTTCACAACCTTCGATTTAATCTTGGTCATTGATCCCCTCAACCTTTTAAATGGTTGAATCCTTATAAATTTTAAATTTATCACAGTGAATCTTAGTCGTCAATCATGATATCAAACACAATCTCCGCAACCAATTTCTACAAACTGCTTGTAACTCTATAGGCGGCCATTAAAACTAGAAATTCGACCATTCCAGGTTAAATTTTGATTTGAAACTTCATCGCTCTACTCCATTAACCATATCAAACTGTCTGAAGACCTTAAAACTCGAATTTCACCCATGGAATTAGGGGTTTCTCTCTAAAATATCCGTCCCCCCCCCCAACCTGTCACAGACAAAGTCTGCAACGACGAGTTTCACGTATACGCACCCATATTGGCCCATACAAGCCCGATGTTTGAACCGGAAGCTATGATACCATAATGTAACGTCCCCCAATCCAACCAAGGGACATTACAATGCATAATACTCTTAAAAACGAAAAATTTCTGCTAACTAAACGAATTCATTACAATTAACGAATTTCATGTAGCTTACACCAATGAAATTAAAACAGATTTAGCTACTACCTATGACCATAAAATAGATGCATCTACAACATGTTAATAATCAATCATGAAATGTAGCTAAACGAATCATTACAACATCACATAAATCATCCTAATTTACATAGAGTTCATGCACAACAATAACACATATAATTTAACATAACAACAAGATAAAATACTTATCTTTTCACAACAGTTGTGCAACCATCTGCTTGGGATGGACGTTCCACCCAGTCATAGACTGATTGTTCCAAATCTCAACCTCTAGTCACCCCCAAGCTGAGGCTGGCAATCCACAAAAGAGGGTGGTCTCTTACAATCCACTCACAGCTCAAAAAACTCTCAACCCAATTGATATTCTCCTACAACTACCCTGATTTTCCACTAGCTCTCTTCCTCTTGACCTGTCCAACCCAAGGAATGTACCCCTTTACTGATCTCATTCCCTTGGGCATCCCATTCATTTATCAAGGCCTCTCTGACACATGTAGATAGGAATCTCTCAATTGGGAACTCAGGTGAAATTGCTGCTAGGAAAACTATCAACAAACCAACAACAAACACTTGTTGTTTTAGTGCAACTCACACAAGAGTTCACTCTTCATGCCTGACAACTTGGCTCTTCAATTTTCCAGCTACAATTCGCTCCAAATATGCTCCAACATGCTCTAGAACTCGCCCTCCATGGTCGCATCAGCTTCAAGCTCTGTTTCTTGCTCTCTACTTGTCTCCCATGCACAAACTCAATGTGTAAAAACTGTTGTCCCAACCGATATGAATTTCCTCTCTTTGTCTTGCTTTTCTTGACTCACACTCTTCCCCGAACTGATTGTACTCAACCCCCATGTGGTCAATAATTTTGGGATGTGACCATTCACACCCACCCTCTTACATGTATTCAATGATTGGGTTTGGGAACACTCAATCAGAAATGGGAAGGTTCATATACACATAAGAAATTTAGGAAAATTGGTTAAATTAATATACATGGGTATTTCCCCCCTTGGACTCCTCTTGGCCATTATCCTAGACACTTCCCCCTCTTGTGGATTAATTAAGCCCCCATCTCTTGTCCATGTCCCCTTAGCAGATGACATCACATTTTATTAATAAAACAAGGAAATACAATTCACATATTACATCGCTTTGGCTATAGCCACACATTATATCTACATAAGCATTAATTAAACTGGGGATTATAGTGGGGATGTTACAAGATTTGGTTAGTGAAGAAAATAATTTGTTTGTTAAGGTTAAAACAATATTAAATTAAATTTATTTTATATTAATATTTAAAAAATATAAAATATTAATAAAACTCAATAAATAAAATAAACAAAAGTCCCTGCGTAGATGTTATAGGACTTAGTACCCATCTCTGATGTAATTTTTGTAACATGCAACCAACCACTTTTTAAAACAAATGTCAAATTAAGTAATACATTTATATTAGTTCCATTGAAAATCCAAAAATACAATTACTCAATCATCTTTTTTTTACGTCACAAGGGGACGCATGAAGGTAGACCTAATGCAAGGTGTTTTTGATGAGTGATTGGTGGTCTATAAAAGTTATAGTTTATTAACAACTCATCACCATGATAAAAACTACTCATTGCATGCACAATAACAAATCTGAATGCCTTTATTTTCATAAAGAACTCTTTGTCATTGGAGTGTTCCTCAAAGGAACAATTTTCACAAAATAACGATGACCTACAACTATTTATGAACCCTACAATGTTCCCATGAGTTCGTGGATGACCATCGATATATAACATGCTTTTCCTATTAAATTTTCCAGAAGGATAACCATTCATGCACATACTATATACATGGAAATATTATGTTTGTATTTAACAATATTCAAGTAATCAGATCGACTATAAAGATGACCACAGAGTGGCATAAGTGCTACTGATTGTTTGGGAGGAACATATACATGAGAAAGGATAAACAATCCAAGATTTGCAACATCTATTTTAGACTTGGCAATCATATGACTACTACTACAGAAAGGGAATTCAATTCCAACATCAAGCACATGTATGTAAGACGACCAAGCATCATACAAAGCTCGGTTGTAATAGGTTTAGTATACACTTTGCAGACGGATAAGAAGAGGGGAATCATCGCTACCTTCCAATAATTGAACATACTTTGGTGTGTACTTGAACATTTTTGCTCTTAGTTCATACAACTTTTTGGATCTCCTAGTAGAGATGTTTTGGGTAGTATTGATATCATAATTTGGCTCACTAGAACTCTCTATTGACTCAACAAAAGGAGATGGGTTAGTCAATTTAGGATGAAACTTAGTTGATCTAACTTCCAATTTTTTAGAAAATGAGCATATGGAAGTGTTCCTACATGTATTTTCTATATCACCTATTGGTTTCTTGACCTCAATAGAAGGTATTGAACAATTAACTTTGGGTATTCGATCAATAATATAGTGGGACAATGTGACACATCGAGTGTTCTTCTTCAACCCTTACATTTTGAACAAGCTATACTACTAGGGTGTCATAAAAAAGATCCAATTCACGGTATAACATCGTTGACCCAGGTTGGTTGTTAGAAGATGAGATGCAACAATTGGAAGGGTAAAACAACTGTCCATTTCATCAAACATTTGTTTGTGGTATCTTTCTCCTAATAAGAGCTTGCACCATTTTTAAATTGGTGGAATATCTTGCACATTTGAACTCGATCATGAATCATGATCCTGCAAAATTCAATGAACAATTTTTCAAATGCTTGTGCATAAATGTCATAAATTAAATCAGATAAATAAAATATAAATAAAATCTAGACTTACTTCAAATGATGGGGGAGAACTTGACAAACTTGCAATGATATAGAATGAGCTGGAATCTGAAGAATTAACCATTTGATATTATAACCTTTTTTCCTTGCATTTGAGCCAAAACCGTTATCAATACATGAATGAATTCTTAAAATAAAGTTTGGGAAGCATAGAACAATCCAACTTCAAACAAAATTTTGAATGCCTTCTTAAAGTTATCAGTTCTCTTAATTCATTTCTATATATAAGAAGGCACCGATGCTCTAAATTATGAAAAGCACCGAAGCACCACCTTCATTATTGCCTCTACAAAAAAAATATCTGCACAATTTATTTGTGGAGGTTTGCATTTCAATTATGTCAATAAAATTGAAACCAATGCATTTGTACGTATATAGTCCACCGGGGTGCTTAAAATTGTGTAGCACATTGATTGTATAGCGAAAAAATAAAGGAAAATTTTTAAATGCAAATGTTTTTGTTGGTTCTTCTATGTGTACAAAGTGCATCGGGGTGCTTTACAATGCACCCATGTTCTTTAAAGCACATATGTGCACTAAACTATATAGCGCACCGAAAATGTAAGTAAAAAAAAAATAGTGCTCGAGTTTATCATCAATGCGTCGAAAATATATAGTGAAAAAAGGAGTGGGAATTTCATTTTTTGAAATGTATGTATTTATAAATGAAAACACTATTCATTATTTCATTCTTTTGACAAAATTTAGATGGAGATTTGTGCAAGAGTGATTACCCGCAATGAATTTGGAGTGGGTTGATTTTTTTTGAAGAGCCAAATTTGGAAGGGATCACTACAGGCCAGATACAAATCTATAGAGGAGAAATTACATGTATGTGATTTCATTCTGTTGATTATCTCAATCTTTCCCTATTTGATTCAAATTATTTTCAATGCATTCTAAAAAAAATTAAAAGGGTTTCATAGTTACCTTTGGTATTGGAAGCCCTAGCTTTCAAGTTGTTTTTCTTAGTTCCTCTCTCTATATTTCACAAGGGGATTTTTTTTAAGCTATAGATTTTTATACGGATTTTTTTACTTGTATATCGGGTGTTTAGTATCTGTTGCAATGGTACCACTCATTGCATTGGATTGCAAACCCTGTCGCTATCAATTGTTTTTTCAAAAAACTTTTTTCGTGGCACGCAGTGTGCACTATACAATAATGTCTCCCCAGTGCACATATTTCTATCAACAACACTGATTAGTTTAAAATATAAATACCATTGATTTTAGTATCATATGTGTATGGATTCAACGATGTACAATAAACAATAATGAGAACCGATGTGTATAAGTATGTTTAGCGCACCGGATCGTACTCTTTTATTATATGCACCGACATATTATTTTGTAAAACTATTTCATAATTCTATATTTGATGTTTCCTGTTTTTTTATAGAAGATGGCCGATAGAAGTTCAAGGAAAACAACTTATTGCAACAAGGGCGATGGTAGCTCATCCCAACAAGAGGATGAGACAAGTTCTTTAAGTTTTTTTAAAAATATAATTATATATTTCAATTACATGTAGGTTTAAATTAATGATTTGTATTGGTTAGTGCGTGCCATGCAGAGCAAAAACTTGAAGAAACTCGATAAGGATGTTTGCAATCTAAGTGAAAAAGAGCGTAAAAGCTTTATGGAAATGTTGCAAAGAGAGGAATCAGGTGGATCAAAAGGTAATCAACATGAAGTTTTTCTTTGACTTTTACTAAAAATAATTTTCTTAACATTAATTGCTAAGAAGTTATAAACATTCGATTTCACATTTTTTTAATGTTATGCAAGGATCAATAGTGAGGGAATGAATTTTTTTCCTATGAGGAAAAAAACTATGAAGGATGTAAATAATGATGACAACTTGGTCATCAGTTCATCTGGAGTGGTGCTTGAAGTTAATGACAGGGGAGAATTGTTTTACAAAACTTTAAGGGATATAGTGAAAATAATGTATAGATTTACTTTCCACTTACAATACAAGAATCAATCCAATGACTCCAAGAATCGGGTTATACATAAACTACAGGAAGCGTTTCCGGAGAAATGGTCATTGAGACCCGTGTGACTTGCAATATCAAAAACTTACAGTAACATAAAATAATCATTTAAAATGTATTATTGTTAAATATGTTTTTCTATAATATGTTCCAAAATTTACCAATTTTTTTTTTTTTTTTTGCTATATTTACTTTCATATCCGTTCTAAAAAAAATTATTGTGCTTTTTCATTTTTTAGGAAGATTATGAAAATTCCTAGCAACAAATGAAGGGAATGCCAATACATGCCAGTAGGGATGTCCAAAAAAGTCTACAAGGAGATGGTAAGAGAAACAAACATAATTGCATCACAGGAGGAGACATCCCAATAACGATGTGCATCAACAATATGTAATCATTTATTTATTCTTTTATGTAGATTGAATTTAATTATCATATGAAATACTAATTTTCATTTTTTTTGTTGCAGAAAAGGGAAAAATGGAACCCATTTAGCACATAAAACAAGGCAACAACGAATAAAATGGTTGATCACAAAGTTTGTGAGTACTTATGTTTTCGACCTTAGGATTTCATATTTGTTTTGATATTTATATTTAAATAATTAATTTACATTCATCCATGGATGTCTTCTAATAGGTGCTAGCATACAAAGAAGAGCCAACCGGACAATTTATCAACACTGGGTTAAGTGAGGGTTGTGAGTATATGTTGAAGTATCAAGATTTAATTGAACAATTTGTAAGTAGCTATGTTGTTTAACTTCCCTTACTTTAAAATTAATGGAACAATAAAAAACCTTATATTAATTATATCGATTATGTTTTGTCATGCCATATTAAACATGCGGGAAACAAAGTATAGAGCGTAGCCAATAGAAGAAATTTTGAGACATGACATATGACATGAATTTGAAAACATGTGTATTGTTTATGAATCACTTGTTGCTATGGCACACTTTTTTATTTAGACAATTATGTATATTCTACTATATATATAAATGTAAATTTACTTATTACACTTTATTTCTATGTTTGTAGATGGAACATGAACAAACACAACATAAAAAAAAAGTCAATCAAGAAAACATTAGTTTAAATAACAAAAGTACAATATCGCCTACATGTGATGAAGAAATGAGACACACATGCAAATCAAGTGATGGAAACAGTTCAAGTGATGAATGAAAATCGATATAATTGAATGTTACTGCAAATTGTATGTTTTGCAATATTTGTTTGTGAAATCAGAGATTTTGTTTAATGTACTCCACATAATGCTGTAATTGGGAAATCCCGGCCTCTCCAAAAAATAAAGGTGGATGGGGATTTCAGAACATTTTTAACTTCAGTAAATCCTTGGTTGCCAATTCACTATGGCGAGCATTGACCACAAAAGGCATCTGGAGCTCTGTGATTAAAGACACGTACTTTCCATACACATCTGCTGCTTCCTGGCTCCACACATGCTCTACTCACACTCAGACAACGTCCCATACATGGAGAAATCTATCTATACATTCAAGAAATCCAACATGAATGTCTATCTCAACCATAACTCTAGCCACCTTATTGTCCGAGCTTGTGAGCAAAATATGGTCCACACAGATGTAACGACCAAGGGAGTTGCTAAAAGATTTAAGAGCTTTCAGGTTCCAGGGATGGAGAGGCAGACCAGGTAGAAGGACCCAAAGATGTCTCAAGCGAAAGTAGTCTTGCTTGGGGTCAAAACTGATCTGCCAACATTTCAGCATGAGGACATCTTACCGATAAGTGTATCAATAACATATTGGTGAATTTTGATTATTGTGGACCTTTACATTATTCCATTTTGTATGATGATGCGTCTCTTATTCATATATAATAAAATGAGTTTCTTATTTTATTACATTGTCGAATGTTGTAAAATGTTACGTTGTTGATTAATTTGTTGGATAACACATTAGTGCAATCATTATATCAAAACACAATAACAAAAATATAAAAAACAATATTATTATAAAAAATATTTGATTTTGATATTCATTAATTGAAAAATTGTAAAAAAACAATTAATTAAAATATGTACATATCGATGCATTGTATTCTTTTGAATTCACTAAACGACACGTGCCATAAAATAGACAGTGGTGAATTTTTATAAGTTATACACATTGGTGCATATTGTTTGTTAAACGAAAACACTGGTCCTAACAATTGTAAAAAAACACCATTACTTTAAGCGACATAATGTACAATTGATTATATTTACCATTTCAAAATATTATGGTGCATATGATAAAAATGTGCACCGATGCTTTAC
>JZKD02S0056184.1:300945-314043 GCA_000966675.3 Picea glauca | reverse complement strand
AAAAATCCAACCATGTTAAGGGTTGGTGTGGCTCAGGCCGGGTGCGATCCCCGGGTGATTTTGACGGCTTAGATGCCCCTGAGTCGTGGTTTCTCAAGCCACAGGTTAATCGCATTGCCAACAGGTTCCGCACCAATTAACAAAAAAAAAAAAATAATAAAAAAAAATGGCATCGACATTTTACCTCAAATATTTGAAATTTCACTATCCTTCAGTGCACATGGTAGTAGAGACCTTGGTGCATACGAACTATAAGAGCTCTGGTTAGCCATAAAACAAAAGGAACAACCCGTGTGTAATATTTATATGAGCACTGCTACTGCATACAAAAACATAATGTACCGGTGCATACGCTAACATGAAAAACAACGATGTTTCATATAACATAAAATACAAAACCAATGTGTAGTAGTTATAAGAGCACCGACGCTTTTTTCTTGCACGTGCGCATCGATGTTTTTTATTAAGAACACACTGGTGCGTTTCTACAAAAAAAAACCTTCACTACAACCTCCACCTGCCCAATTTTTTTTAGTTATATGGAACATCCGTTAAAACATCCGCTAAAACCTCTACTTTGAATAACAAAGGTTGCAGTGGAGGTTTTTTGAAAATTTTGTCAAATATTGTAAAAATAAAAATCTTTGCTACAAGGTGTTTTCCTTGTAGTGTTCCATCCTTCTCAACCAATACAATAGGGTGAGGAGTTTGGTTAAATATGGCCTTTTTGCATCATCTCTTGAATCTATTGTTTGAACTCCTCATTCTCCAAAATAGAGCATATGTGTATAAGGACATTAGGCATAGGAGAACCATGTGTCAAATCAATTGTATTATTTACCTAATAGTGTAGAGGTACTCCTATAGGTGAAGTGAATATGTCTATATTTTGTTCCACCAAATCATCTACTTGTCATTTTTGCATAGAGGGACCCTATGCAGAGGTCATAGTGGTCATGGTAATTGTCTTTACGTTCTAACCAGACCATGAAGAGGACAAATCTCTCAGTCCAAGAGATTATCTTCTTGCAATGCTTAACAATGATGATAGTGATTGTGATAGTCGGGGCTACCTTTGGTATCCTATAGAGATGTCCCCCCAAGGCGATGATGACACTATGAGGCCTAAACTGGTAACAATCATGATGCTTCCACATGTATGGTTGTCTTGAACATCACAGACTTCAAGTGGGGAAATGTTACATGACACCTCATCTTTGAATGGCTTGATGTCATGTTGAAGTTGATATTGTTTAATAATGTGGATGTCTCGTCCTTGACTCAACCAATTGATGGTGTATGGATATGGGAGAAGTGTTGTTGTTAGCTTTGTCTTCTTGATGACCTATATTGAGATTGGGTTCTTCTAGCTCCTGTTGTCAACAATGAGATGTAGTGGTGTTCTCTACACCCACATCTAGGAGTGGAAGAAGCACCTACCTTCATTGGGCTCCTTTGGTTGGACCTTTATGATGGCAATAATAACATTGGGTTCCACATTGATCATTTGTTTTTCCCTATTTATGGAATCTTGTGGTATTGAGGCTAAATTAGAGTTCAAGGCTTTCCACTCAACCAACAATGTCTCTCTAGTGTGACATTCATCGTTGTTATGCCAAGGAATTTTATGATGGTCGCACCAATTTCCTATGTCCTTCTTCAAATTTTTGTTCTCCTTCTTGCATGCAACTTTGAATGGTAGCCTTAAGTGTAGTTATATTTGTTATGTCCTTTGTTCTGAGAGTTAGGGACACCATTACTCTTTTTGTATTGCAACTAATTTCGAACCCCAAACTATTTCTTACCATTTTGTCAATTTTTTTCCTTAATCTTGACATCATAATAGTAAGTAGATCCCAATGACGAGATATCCATAAACTCCATTTATGCTTGGATGCATTTATGGAGCCAACTATGGTATTTTAGAACCAAGTGTTGCTCAAAATCTCAAATACCTAGTTTTGTACACAAGCTCTGATATGTGTTGATGTACTATGACACAATTTGGTCTTTATGTTGATGCAACATTGTCCATATCATGTACTAATATTCCTAGTTTCAATAGATAACTACTCCTCCGTGCAGACAATGACAAATTTCTCCTGAAGTGTATACTATTGCATATATTTAAGAATTTGCAACATGTTGCACCCAATAAGTATCCACCTAATCTTTGACATGGAGAAGGGATTTGAAGAGTGGAAAATTAATCTTCTCACTCTTCGAAAAGTTGTGATTAAAGACATAGCCCTCTAGAAAATTTGATCGTCTCTCCAAATATTCCACATATATATTGCCTTCAAATGGAGTGATATCAAAATTAAGTTGTGCCTTGAAGGGAATCATTCCTTCAAAATGGGTGCTAGTCAAATGAGCCTCCATCCCTCGTAGGAGTCATCAACGTATATGGGTAAAATGGTCCATCATCTTATTCCTCTATCACGTTAGGGATTTTGGGAGCAACAAATGATAGGACCTCCTACTATGTCATCTTTCTTTTCATCCAATACGGGAGGTCACTTGGATTGGTGAGGGAAGTCTTCATTAGGGTTAGTTGGTTCAAGGCCTAACATCATCTACCTTGATTTGGCCTGGGTTATGCATTGAAAAACAACAAAGAATAGATTGTTATGATACCACTAATATGGATTGGATTGAGAATGAAATTCAAGAACACAATAATGCATAGATAACACAAAGAATAATATTGAAAGCAAAGTATTATAGTGAGAACACAATCCTATTTATTAACCGAGTGACCTTTAGGGTTAGGGTTGGGGTTTTGGACCTTTGGGGTTCTTTCTTTATGTTTGAAAGGACATTACTATGGCTCATTGTATTATCTTTTTGCGAATGAGTGTTGCCAACATCTTTTTCTCTTAAGAGATAAGCTACCACCATTCTGGCCAGTTTGTGTTCTACAATATTATATCATTTTATTCATTAATAGAAGTTGGAATTTCATTATATTACTATGCTCTTTTCTATATTTATGTGTGTGTTTCATTTCGTTCTCAAAATAATTTGGATCAGTGGTATTAGAACAATCTTCTCCTTGTTGTTTCTTGGTACATGTCCCCGATGAAGTCATGGTATAGAGAGTTGGGTCTTGAGCTAGTTTCTTGTTGGCCCAGGTAGCCTCCCATGGTGGAAGAAAAGAGAGATGACAAAGAAATATATCCTTTCAAGATGTTTTTCAAGGAAACCCTCTCGCGATAGAGGAACAAGATGATGGACAACTTCGCCTAGATCTTTCGACGACAAGTGAGGCATCTTCAACAAGCAACCATTTTGGAGGCACAACACCCTTCAAGGTGCACATTAACTTTGATATCCCTTTATTTGAAGGAAATATAGATGCATATGATTTGGAGAAATGGATAAATCTCTTAGAGGGGTACTGCTTTATTCAAGATTTTTTCAACACCGAAAAAATCACCTTCGCACTTCCTAAATCTCTTCCCCATGTCAAATCTTGGTGGGAATGTTACTGGGAGAGACATAACAGAGACAAGTCTATGACATTCAAGACTAACCCACTTGATCTTTATTGATTCCCTCAAGGAGGAATTATACCTTGTTGGAAACTATGATGACTAGTACATGAGATAGATGACACTACGTCGAGAAAGAGACTAGATAGTGACAAAGTACACCAACATCCTCCATACTTTACACTCAAAATTGGGTATCAGAGACTCCGAGTGGCACATAGTTTTGAAGTACCACAGTGACCTACAGATGTACATCCAAACAAAGATGGATTTCTTGGACATCTCTTCATTGGGAGTTGCTTATCGATATGCTATCAAAATCGAGCAAAAATTTAAGAAGGAAAATAAGCGGAAGTGCAGGTTTGCAAATCCACAACATTAGAAGCATGGTAAAGGCAACTCTAACTCACAGAAAAAGGGAAAAGGCAAGGAGAGCCATACTCAAGACAAACAGTCTAAGCCACGAGAAAATAAAGGTAATGGGAAGTTGAAGGAGGACACTAGAAAGTGGTGTGAGTTCCACAAAATCCCCTAGCAAAACACTAATGAATGCTACTTGGAACAATCATCATTGATCGATATTAAAGAAAAATATTTAGACCCTAACTCAGAATTTGATTCAAAATAGGATAAGGGAAAGAGGATCATCAATGTAGAAATCAGTGCTACCATCCCAACTGTAAGGATCCAACCAGACAAGTCAAAGGAGATTGATGAGGGGGAGATCCTCTTTCATTCACATATGTGGGTGAAGGGGACCCCACTACATTTCATTGTTGTCAACAGGAGCCAAAATAATTTGATCCCAATTGAGGTAATCAAGAGATTGAAGTTGTCAACGATGCCACACCCCAAACCATACACCATCGATTGGTTGAGCCAGGGACACGACCTTCACATCAACCAGTAGTGCAACCTATCCTATAGCATCAATCCCTTCAGAGATGAGGTACCATGTGATGTTTCCCCACTTAAATTTTTTGATGTTCTTTTATGACAACCTCATACGTGGAAACATCGTGCTATTTAAGAGTCTCGACCCTATAGTGTCATTATTACTCTGGAGGTTAACCCTATAGGGTACCATAGGTAGTTCCAACTACTGCAATTTCATTGATCTTCGAAAAAAAATGTCGAAAGGTAATCTATTAGAATATGAAGTTTGTCCTCTTCATGGTTTGGTAAGAAGGTGAACAAAAGGTCATTGCGACCACCACAAATTCAACACAGGGTCTTTCTACATAAAAAAGGTAGGTGGACAAGATTGTAGAGAAGTATAGAGACCTATTCTCTTCACTTATAAAGGTGCCTCTACACTGTCAGGTCAAACATCCCATTGACTTGATACCTATTACTCCCTTACCCAATGGTCCAATATACAAATGTTCCCTTCTAGAGAATGAAGAAATAAAGTGTCAAATTCATGAGCTTATTCGAAAGGGGCACATTAAACTAAACTCCTCACCTTGTGGAAGCCCAATTGTGTTGGATCAAAAGAAGGATGGAACATGCCAACTCTGTATTGATTATAGAGCCTTGAACAAAATTACTGTCAAGAATTGATACTCGATCCCCTGGATTGACGTTATTCTTCATTAGCTTAAGGGTGCCAAGTTCTTTAGCAAGATTGATCTAAAGTCATGCTACCACCAAGTTTCAATAGAACCAACTGATGTATGAAAGACAACATTCAAATCTAAAGAACACCTCTTTGAGTGGTTGGTCATGCCTTCTAGCATGACTAATTCTCCAACAACATTCATGAGGATGATAGATGATATCCCGCAGTTGTTCACAAACTCTTTTTTGGTCATCTATTTGGATGACATCCTCATCTTCAACCAGACTTAGGCTGAACATTTTTAGCACATTCAATAGGTCTTGAGCACCTTGCAGTAGCACAAGTTATATGCCAATATGGAGAAATGATCATTCGACATGTAGAGAAACCAATACTTAGGATACATTGTGGATAAATATGGGGTGCATGTGGAACCAACCAAGATCCAATTCATTCACGTTTGGCCAACCCCAACGACTCTGATAGAGCTCTACAACTTCTTGGGCCTTTCCAAATTCTATTGCAGGTTTGTGTTGGGGTTCTCTCATATTGTTTGGCCCTTGAGTCAAGTGACCAAGGGAGGCATTAAAGCCAAGTTTGCTTGGTCTAAATTACAATATAAAACATTTTAGGATCTGAAACATTGCCTCTGATCCACACCATTCCTCATATTTCCAGAATTGCAACAACCATTTGAGATTGATCCATATGTCTCCAACTATGATATCAATTCCATCCTCACTTAGTAGGGACATCTGGTGGCCTATCATAGTGAAACACTATTTGACGTTGTTCAAAAATATGCCACGTATGACAAGGAGACATACTCCACCATGTAGGCATGTCGAAAGTAGAAGCATTATATTATGGGAAAGGAAAAAATCGTCCACATTGATCACAAACCTTTACAATTCATCCAGACATAAATAAATGTATGGAATGACTACCATTAGAAATGGTCCACATAAATACAACAATTCCACTTGAACATCAAGTAGAAGAAGGGAAACACCAACCATGTTGAAGAATGCCTCAGTCGACCCCCAATTATGGCACTCACCACCGTTCTTAACTCTTGTGGGAATGAGACCTCTAGGTGGCCACAATTATACAACAATGACTCTGACCTCACTGCTAATTATTAGATATTGTGTGCAAGAAAACAAGTTCCAAAATTCCACCTCTAGGATGTGCTCTCGTGCTATCTAGGCCATCTGTGCATTCCTTCAAGCGAGCGTGCAAAACTAATTTAGGAGGCACATTAGTGTTGGGTGGTAGGCCACTTCAGTGTGAAGAAGAAATTGTAGTACTTCAAAAGTATTTATATTAGCTAAAGCTTTGACAGGATGTCATCTAGTGTATCAGGTCATGCACTACCTATGCCATCACTAAACTGTCCATCAAGAACCAGGGGATGTACACTCCTCTCCCTATCCCATACAAGCCCTGGGAGTCCACCTCATGGATTACATGTCAGGTTTTCCCTCCAAAATATGGTCATGCTTTTTTTGTGGTTGTCGATCGGTTCTCTAAGATGGTCATTTTGACACCATGTAAAATGAGTATCACAATGAAGGCCACTTCTAGGGTCTTCTTTGAGCATGTTTGGGTTCATTTTGGGCTACCATTTGCCTATATTTTAGATAGGGATTGTAGGTTCATGTACCTTCTAGTCTAACCTTTAGTCTCTGATGGATACCAAGTTGACCCAATCAACTACCTTTCATCCCCAAACAGATGGGACAAATGGATGTGGTCAACATGATGATTGTGGATATCCTACGCATGGATAACTCCAAGCATCCATGTACATGAGATGAGAGCCTTCTATATGTTCAACATAGCTATAACAAATCCCTCCACAACCTTTTTTAGGTGTGCTTGGGGTTCCATCCATTGGCCCCCATTGATGTAGTGATGCCTGTTCCATCTTCCCCAATAGAGTCCTCCCACTCTCAGAACGAGGCATACATAACAACCAAATATGTTGAATGGATCCAACACCTCCAACAATAGGTTCATGATATCTTGGACAAGGCCAGTGCCAAGTACAAGCAACAACATGACCAACATAGAGTTCCACACAAGTTTCAAGTTAGTGACAAGGAGTGGTTACATTTGAGAAAGAATCCTTGACATACCCCCATAGGAAGCTCAAACGAATTTGATATGGGATTTACACCATCACAAAGGCTATGGGTGACAATGATTTTGAATTGAGTATTCCTCCTTTCATTGGCTTGCACCCAATGTTTAATGTGGAGCTGCTTCAACCATATTTCCTACCTATGTTGGACACCTTGGAGGTGGTTGAGAAATTGGCCCCTACATAAATTTTTATCTTGACTACATTGTGCAAGCTCTAGTGGATCAGATCATGGACACCATGATGAAGGGCACCTGCCAATAGAACTTACAACTCTATCGTGTTGTCAAAGTAGGACAACTTATTCAACAAGGCAAGTGGTTCACCAAGGTTCATATTCAACAAAAGTTTCCCCATCTCCCGAGGGAACTTGATGCAATGAGGACCATTATTTCCCAAGGGGGAGGACCGATTTAGTTGGATATCTATGGCCACCCACCTCTTCCAATGAATCATCACGGTTCTCCATCTTGGCCATTTTTATTGTGATTTTCGGGTCCTAAACTTCTAGAGATATTTTAATCCCTAAAAGATGTTTTTTTGGCCATTTGAAGGCTTGGGGTTACCATGGAATTCCCAAGCCTACCAACAGTTGTACTTCTCGATTAAATATTTCCAAGGAGCTACTAAATGCTCCAAACAAAGATTGTACGCAAAAGTTTCATCCCTGAGAAGTTGACGCATGAACTAACCACCTCGAGGCCCATAAACCTTTTGGTGCTTCACCTCCTAGGGTTGGGGTTTTGGACCTTTCAAGTTCTTTCTTTATGTTAAAAGGCCATTCTTGTAGCCCATTTTATTATCTTTTTGTGAATGAGCGTAGCCGACATCTCTTTCTCTTCAGAGATAAACTACCACCATTCTAGCCAGTTTGTACTCTAAAGTATTATGCCATTTTATTAATTAATAGAAGTTGGTTTTTTATTGTATTACTGTGCTCTCTACTATATTTATGTGTGTGTTTCATTTTGTTTTCAATATAATCTAAATCAAACTTCAATTATAAAGTATCACCAAAATAAATAACTTGCAAAGAATGGTTGGGCTTGACCTCCAATATACCTTAGGACAAATAAATTTATACCTCCCGAGGGTACAATTTTTCCCTCAAGACTCCCAAAGAAAATGTGAACGAAAAAAAAAAAAAAAACTTCTCTAACCCCCTTATTCACTTTTGGGTAGACAAAGAGTATCTACAAAATACTACCAAAAGTAGTTTTGAAACAAAGATTTGACAACTTTGCAAGAAATAAAAATACTTCATTTGTACTATTATCAATATCTTGTAGCAAATTTTGCAAACTAAATGGTTGTGTAGACCTTACAAAATATTCAGATGTCTTGAAATAAATACATAATAACCAAATCTAGAATATACAATCCACTTAAACATATACTTATCTCGCATGATTTTTCCTTAGAGCTTTGTACTTTAGGTATTATAAGGAGACCAAAAATAAATAATATTGAAAATGTCATATTAAAATTAGCACACATAGCACATCAATTTCTCTTATAATCTCCATTCGTGCCACAATAAAAACCCAACAATTAATTGGGTTCAAATCATAACATTTGGGTTCGAGTCAAATAAAACACGAAGAACATGTTCATTGGCCTTCAAATTGAGTGTAATGATCGTGATAGTACAAATTGTTCAATAACTTGAGATGTCCAAGGAGTAGAAATTCTTCATACAACTCCAAGAAGCATTGCTTTGGGCTACTAGTGATTTTTCTTCATACCTTGTACACTCACATTTCCCTGTGTTGAATGTACATGCATTGTTATTTCTAAGAATACTTTTCCTCTTATTATGATCATTGCATATCAACATATTCCTTGTGTATCAACATTCAAGATTAAAAATCAACATGGTTACGAGTCTCACGATCACAAGAAATTCCAATGCTCATTTGAAATTTTCAATCATACTTAACAATTGTGCATAAAATATGTTGCCCGATAAGTTACTTAATGCATAGTTACAAAGCATTTATGTAACTGCTAACACTCAATAACGTTGTTTTAATTTTTAATTCCTTATTGATACCTCAAAAATCCTACCTCTAACATTGAAGTGATAGGTTTTGGACATGAGCCTTACATACATGGAAGTAGCAAGTTTCAAGTACAAAACATTCCATACATCAGAATGATAGGTTTCAGAGATAAAACCTTGCGTATTTGTAAAGTTCCTACCCAAAACCTATCACTTCAATGTTCAGGTAGGATCTAAGGGGTGCATAATCTTCACTGTCTAATTCAATATGTGACACTTATCACTGCAAACTATTAAAGAATAACAAAAAATAGTCTATTAATGATAATGTCATTAATTACTTATAACTAGAACTCCTTAGATGTTGGGTCAAACATCCATTACTTTGAGCATCATTCTATTCAACCTTTGACCTTTTAGATGATCCCATGCACTCAATCGAGCATGTGGCCTTCCACCGAATATCAAATATTTATCATAGTTACTTTGCATCAAGCAACAACACTTCAATTAAGTTGTGTGCATGGATTGTATTTACATCAATGACACTACATAACCATCAAGATATACAAACAATTTTGTAATTCCTCAACATAGGCATGGGGATCATTGTAAGCAATATTGATAATCAAACATTGTAAAACTGACCATATATGATAGGGAATATTATCATGAAATCTCTATCCACAAAGCCACACACGTATGTACACTACTAAAAACACAACAATGACAATTATAATCTCTTTGTTATGCATGGAAAAGGTGATAAATCATTGCACCACTCAACCAAATAGATAATAAAATGAAACTTATTTCAAAATCTTGAAATTATGTTTTCCTTCAAAGCAACAAAGATATTCAATAAGATAAAATAAATGATAGATTAGTTAAGAAGTTAATCTATGTATGAACTTAACAACAATGTAAATTATACAACACAATCCAAGATAACCACCATATAATGATCAATGCTACCTAATAAGAAAGATTAGGTCCACCATTCAAAATTTAACTATGCATATGATACCTAGGATAAGAACCATATTCTAAGTTGAAAATAAGGTGGTTAACTACTTAATTTTAAAGTAAGCAAAGTCTAACATCTTATACTTTTATGAAAACATGAATAATGAGAATCAATTAACCTTAAAAACATATGATACCCAGGAGAAAAACTATATACTAAATTACAAATAAGGTGGTTAACTACTTACCGTTTAAAGAAAACACAGACCAACATTTTAAGTCCCTCGAAACATGAATAATGAAACTCAATTAACGCTAAGAAATATTTGTTTTAGTTACATGAAAAAAAAGAAGAAAGATAACAAGACTACCCATATAAAATTGTCTGAACTGAATACTCAAAATATTTAATTAACTCATGAGAAAAAAATGAATACTCAATTAATACTCAAAATATTTAATTAACTTATGAAAAAAAATAATACTCAATTAATACTCAAAATATTTAATTAACTCATGATATTATATAATATTTAATTAACTCATGATATTATATAGGAATGCATAAAGATTCAAACTATATAGATTTTATTTAAATCAAATTATGATGAGATTAATTTTTTCAAAGCTTCCCATGTAATTGAAAGAAATCATAAACTAATGCAGATAACAATCACACAAGCTTTGGTGTTAAATTTTACGTTTCTTTGAGTATATCATCTTTTTTAATTCAAGGTTTTATATCTGCGAGGTTTTGAAAATAGATCGTTAATGAGGTGATGTCATGTATTAATTATTATATCATAATGCGATAGAATTTGCTTTGCTTTGAAGTTTTTTTTAAAAGAGAGTTTAAAAATGTTATAAATTGGTTATGTTTTGGTGGTTTAAAATAATAAGAAACTAAATCAATATTTATGATTTAAAATTTAATAAGAATAATTTTGAAGGGATGAAATTGCAGATATTAAATATTAACATTATATAATTTTATAGAAAAAAGAGTATTTGAGAATGTTGAATCTATTTATATATTAAAAACAATAATTTTATCTATCCAAAATTGTAATTTTGGTAAAATTTTCCTAATGATATGGACAAATGGAAAAAAATCAAATTTATAAAATATTTAACTACATTCTTTTAAAATTTCTCTATATAAAAATATAATAATTACTTTAAGAAACACATTTTACAATTTAATATGAAAAAAAAGTAAAATCAACTTGGAAATTAAATTAAAAAATCTTAAAATAAATAAATATAAAAACTAATATAAATCTTTATCAAACATCTAACAAGATTCAACTCTTCTAAATACAAATTTTAAACTTTCTTATTTAAAAAAAAAAACTTAAATTTCAAAAGATTTAATACCTTATAATACTTTATTATAAGGTATTAAAATGAATCTGTAAGTTTGAGGCTTTGTAAACAATCACAACCACTTGGACCAGGCTTTGTAAACAATCACAACCACTTGGACCAGACCCATTTGATAGAAATTCACATTTAAAATAGAAAGAAAAATATTGAAAATGCCTTGGGACGTCCACAAGGTGTCTTTCTATCCCCATAATATAGGAAACATGGGGAACATGCCCTTATCAAAACACAAGTTATTGACTTATGAGATTAAATGTTGGAATTTTGTGCATGTATGTTAGGCATGCCTAAGCAATTACTACTTAGTTTGCTACTCTCTTAATTTTGGGTGGTTATTTCTTTTCCAAACTAATAATATTAGGTAGTCATTTCTTTTTCAAACTAATAATCTTGGGTGGTCATTTACTATTTCGAACTAATAGTCTTATACTATGTTTATAATGGGTTCTATTAATAATTTTATAGTCTATGGTAGTATTGTTGCATGGGACTTGCTAATATGTAAATGAGGAATTTATAGCTCGCTTGCTTCACCAACACAAATAGTTTGTGGAATTAAATATTTGTTCTTTGTTTCAAGTATGGTGTAGAGTTCTCTACCTTTAGAATTGATTCCAAGGCCTTTGTTCTCAATGCGGTTTTGAGTGCAACTATTCTTTAGGATTAAAGGTGTGGTCTATGATCCGGTGTAACATGTACACATCAAATTGCTAACAACACAACAATAATTAGGTCAATAAAAATGAAGACTATGCAAATATTTTGTCACCAAGAACTTTGTCTTCAGTGCAACTCCTTTTCATGTTGATATCCCATTGAACTAGATCTCTCAACATTCTAGAGGTTGAGATGTTGATGTTTTGGTAGCAGCGGGAGGTATTCCATCCTGGACAACTTTTCTTAGAGAATAAGAAGATTACAAGAAGTCAAATGAAGACCATTGAACAATTGAAGAACACCCCGGAAGAGAAGTCTACCCACATGAAAATAATAAAGTGGAAATAGAATTCCCAGGAAGAGAAGTCGGCCTACAGAAAAATAATAAAGTAATTTGAAGACCCAAAACAAGAAGTCGGCCCCAGACATGTGCCAGGATTACTATAAATACAGGGCATGCTAATTCCATTAGTACACACTCACAACTCTCCTCCTACAATGTGCATAAGGTAGTGGTTTTGTGGCAGTTGCAATGTTTGGTCTCTCTTGTTATGTGCCCCTATCTTGGAGATGCGCTAGGGTTGGAGGATCCTTCTCTTGGTTTGACAAAGAGATAAGTACTTGTTATCAGGGTTTCTTCATTGCTGGTTTTTCTCTTGTGAATAGAGTTTGTTCATGGTTGTATTATATTATCAAAAATATTCTCTCTAAGAAAAGTTGGGTGGGTTTTTCCTAGGATAAAACTTTGTGTCTTCTTGTGCTTCTCTATCTGCTTCTGTAAGGTAGCTAGAGAGGTAGTGGGGGGGCCCAGAGGGCCCATAGTGATAATAGTGGAGGTCATTCAATGTAAGGTGGACTAGGTCCACTATATTATTAAATAAGGCCC
>JZKD02S0056184.1:263512-290998 GCA_000966675.3 Picea glauca | reverse complement strand
GAGAGAGAGAGAGAGAGAGAGAGAGAGAGAGAGAGAGGCACATTCTTGGGAGAGGAATTTTGTATTTGTTTGAGTTATCTCTTGGCATTGTATTGGCTATCTATAATAAGGAAGTTTTGTTGTGTTTTATCCCCCATGAGGGTTTCCCAGGATAAATGATGTGTCTCTTGTGATTGTGTATTTCTAAGTGATCCTATCTATTCTATTGTTATCTAGTGAAATGTAAAGAACTCTAATAATAGCTTAAACCTTAACAAATACTTGTAGCGTAGTCTTGTGACTATGGTGGTAGTCTTGCCCATGCCATGTGAAGTGGATGGGTGTGATTGGGACTACTAGATACTTGCAACATAGTCTCAAGACTATGGTGGTAGTCTTTCCCATGCCATGTGAAATGGATGGGTGTGATTGGGACTACTAGAGGAGAACATCATGGAAGAATACCTCCCTATCTAAGAGGGAGTGTTGATGTTTTGTTAGCAACATGAGGTATTCCCTCCTAAAAAACTTTTCTTAGATAAGAAGAAGATTACAAGAAGTCAAAGGAAGACCATTGAACAGTTGATGAACACCCCGAAAAAAATTTCGACCCACATGAAAATAATAAAGTGGAAATAGAATTTCTAGTAAGAGAAGTTGGCCCACAGAAAAATAATAAAGCAATTTGAAGACCCAAAATAAGAAGTTGTCCCCAGACATGCACCAAGATTAGCATAAATATAGGGCATGCTTAGTTCATTTGTACACACTCACAACTCTCCCTCTACAGTGTGCACAAGGCAGTGGTTCCGTGGTAGTTGCAGTTTCTGGTCTCTCTTGTTATGCACCCCTATCTGGGAGATGTGCTGGGGTTGGAGGATCCTTCTATTGGTTTTACAAAGAGATAAGTACTTGTTATCAAGGTTTCTTCATTGTTGGTTTTTCTCTTGTGAATAGAGATTTTTCATTGTTTTATTTTATTATAAAAAATATTCTCTGTAAGAAAAGTTGGTTGGGTTTTTCCCCGAGTTTGGGGTTTTCCTAGGATAAATCTTTGTGTCTTCTTGTTCTTGTCTATATGCTTCTAGATCCTGCTTATATTTTCAGTATATGGTTATTGAGTGTTAAATGAAGATACAAATACTCTGGTAAATCTACTGCTACTAATTTAAAGAAAATCTAACATGAGACACCATCATGGTTCGATGTGTGGGTTCAATTCTGATTGTAGTGCTCTATTTCTAATCCAATGAAAATACAAGAAGAAGAAAATATAATTGGTGCTTGAACCCAATGCTCAAACTTCTTATCAATCAATTGGAATAAGAATTATGGTTATGCTCCTCTTATCAAAATGGTAATACTCCTTCAAGGAAACACTATCCAATGCATAGTTGGGTGCTTGCTAGTTTAAATACTGACTTGAAGACACTTGTAATCTTTGAACTATAAAGTTTGCTTACTCCTTAAATAACAAGCTCCAATTCAAACTTTGAACACCATTCATAAAAATATATATGGGTTGTCCATTATTTAAACCACACACACACAAACATTTATTTAACACACATATGAAAGGAATTATACGAATGTGGAAAATAAATTCCAATCCAAAAAAACCTCAACACATTGGAGGTAATATTCTCATGAAGACTTGAGCTATGAAATGTCAAAATCAATGAAAATGGACAACAATTAAATGAATTTATGATTTTGCATGAACGTTCCCCTTATGGCACATGTTTCCATGCAATCTAATTTCCATTAACCATACTGATTCCTAGTCAACAAGCATACACTTGGCAAGGAAGAGAGCAACAACCTGCCAATGCTATATGCGGTGCGTACAACCTCCAACGCAACTCCAACAAGTGTGTACAAATTCCAAACACTTAGAGCATTGCATATGGATTGTGGAGAGGTTTCAACTACTTGCTCGGAAATCTATGGTCTTTGTAATGCCTACATGCAATAATTGAGTCTTCATAAAACAAGAATATGCCATGGAAACCCAAATGGGAAACCGACATTCAAATGGTTTCTCAATCTTATTTTGGCAATAAAATTTACAATGCAATGAGATGGTTCTTTGTTTCATCCCCCTCTCCTTTTGAGCAATCAACAAAAAACCCTTTGAGAGTGAAACTACAAGAAGAAATAAGGAGAGTTGGGGTAATGGGATGTCCAATAGGCCCAACCTTTAATTTCCAATTCCTCGATCTTTTCTCTCCTATTTTAATTATTTATTTATTTAATTCTTGTTTTTCCTCTCTTTTGTCTACTTTAATTTTATATTTGCGCTGTCTTTAATATTTTATATAATCTCATTAATTGCTGAATTGCTACTAAGTCTTACAACCATTCACTTATTCAGATCCATTTCGGATCACTTGCCTTGAATTCTGGTAGTTGTCTCTTAGGGAATTTTGTTGTTTGCTCATGCAACCTTGCCCTATCATAGGTTTGATAATAGGACATAATGGTAATCAAAGCTTACTAGGAGCACTTCAAATACAACACAGAAAGTGATCTCCTTCCTTTTGATAATAAAGCATTGAAAACAAGACATACTCTCAAAGAAAAGGACACAAAGGACAGATGGGGATTTTCCATGTGAAGAAAGTTATAAAGTGATGAAATTCAGGTGTTCATAGTTGGCACAAACCATAGTTGATACAAATAGATATCCCCCCAAATGTTGGAAATTATTTTAAACTTAATGTCGAGGGTATTTTGTTTGGTGGTTTTATAATGGACATTGACAATTAAAAGTGTTCTATTTCAAGTGTTGCAAACATTTTTGAATTCTTTTGATCATTTTGAGTTTTTTAGGTTGTTGGTTTTTTTAGAATTTTTCAGTGTCAAATTTATGTTTGTCATTTTCCGATATTTTTTTCCACATTTTTGATAAATTTCTTTCCAAACCTTTAGCAATATATTCCTAGAATTAATATTTACAAAATTAATTGCCATTGGTAGATTTTTTTTTTCATTGGGAAAACATAATCATAATTTTATTAATAAACAAAATTACATAAGTAGACACATTTCCACATTTCAGATATCTCCTCACGTAGAGGGATCATCATATATGAGGGGTTCAAAACATATCTTGCTCCATTAAAAGTCTTAAAAAAAATAAAAAAATTCTATTAGAGTCTTTCTAGACATTATCACTAGTATGAAAACTAGTTTTTTCTCATCAAAATATATTTTCTTAGATATGTTTGTAAATAGTCCATCACTTAATTACATTTAGATATTTACATTTGATACAATTCCTATTTATGTGAAAGGTTATGAAGATATTTAGTGGAATGGCCTTCCACTTTCTCCTGGATAACCCAAGATCCCTCTTCCATTTGTATTCCAACATTTGAGTGTCCATTAACATCCTTGTTCCTTTCTCTGTACATATGATGGAAAGATAAAGAGTTAAAAGTTGCTCAAGAAACCTATATCTCCTAAAAAACAGGCCAAAGATTAGAAGGAATTTGTTCCATTCATCCATTTTACTACATTTTATGAGTCACCAAAGATTTGAATTTTTGGTGCACCTTTTTCAAATACCAAATTTAGCAGCGGTTTTAAGGCCATTAACTTCACCATGTTGTTAGTCCCCTTGCCTAAGCCTAGTTTTAAAGCCATTAGGTCCAACATGTTAGTTGGTCCCCTTGCCTAAGCTTCCCTTGTAAGTGATTATATGATGATCATTAATATGGATCACACCTCCAACACCACATAGTGGTGGATCTCCTTGATAGGCTACATCAAAGTAGGCCCATGCAACAATTATATATATATGTTCCTCAACACCCAGTTTGAGGGGTTGGATTTTGAATCCTATGTGAAACCATCAAGTATAGTCATGCTCTAAACAACACATTGTATGGAAGGAAAAAATTTGCCTTCAAAATTTTGTGAGTTGTTAGCTATCGACATTCCCCAAGCTGTAATTAGAGGAAAAGCTTTGAATATTTTATAGTTGAATTAGTACACCACTTGTGTAACCCTTCTTCAATTTTGCCTCCTCCCCATACTTCCCTTCATCCATTCAGGCTCTTCAACTCCATCTATACCAGCTCTATATATGTGCATTTCGTTATTAAATGATCAATATCTTCATTGCATTCTTTACATAGAATACACCAACCAGGCCTCATATACCTCTTCTATGAAACTTATCCCAAGTAAATCTTTATTATTCAACACTAACCACATAAAAATCCAAGCTCTTGAAGGGCATTTTAATTTCCACAAATCCTTCCACCACCAGATCCTATCCACACTCTCTTTAGCTACACAAATGGCATGGTAACCTAGTTTAGGAGCATAATCCCACTTGCAAAGATTCCCCCCTAGATGATATCATCTTCATCTTCTCTAATTCTAGCATCACTGGATCTAAGGGTATGTATATATCTTCCCCATTATTCAACATCTCACCCTTCCAAGCATAGAATCTCAACATGTTTCCATTCTTGTCTCCAAATTGTGGTTACTTTTGTACAAGCTACTTGATGAAGAAAGAACAATTCCTTTTGTGTAGAACCTCAATTAAACCCTTAGATAATTTATAGCCTTCTCCACATCCAATACAAGGATCAATTCCAATCCTTAATCTCACTCCATTTCCTATCCCCTAGATAATCCATTGACTAACTAATTGAAATTTTATACTCATCACCTTCCACAATATTGATGAATTATGCCATTTTATATTCGGAGACCTAATCAAATATTCTATTGAGCCTAGAGAAACATACTTTTAAGTTATAAATTGAGAACATAGGCCCTTGCCTCCAATCAAAAGATACACACATTTTTCCACAAATGATTTACTAAAATAGAAAACATTATTCAATCTCCACCCTCCTATATCTTTTGGTAATGCAATTCTTTTTTTCTCCCTGAAACCAGACCATAAGAATATGTATTTTAATTGTTTGATCTTTTCCAGTATCCATTTGGGGATAAACACAAGTGAAAACCAGTTGAAATTCAATGATCTAAAAGATTATTTAACACACTTCACTCAACTTTGAAACTTTCACCAAAAGTTAAAGTGGGAACCCTCCTATGACCCAAAGTTTGAATCACACCCAAGGACCATTGGACATGTCCTATTGTCATTAATATCTAAAATTTGGTGGCTAAGTTGTATAATCAGATTAAATTCCAAAGATTTGCTAGAATCTGATCTGGTTTAGGGTCGTTTAAATAATCACGACGAAATATTTTGGTTTTATTTCTATAAAATGTTCGATTCCTTCGTGTTTTAGGTTTATCGGGTCAAAAATTAACTTTCTTCATTAGAGTGAATTGTTCCACAATTTGTTATAGTCTCCTACTAGATTGCTCTTCATCTGCACATAGAGTGTCCTTGTTCTCTAAGTGTTGTGTTCAAACCTTGATCTTTTGAGCTTAATTTTGTGGTTTGATTGAAGTATTTCTAACTAGTGCTAATATCGTTTCACTTCCCTATGCAAAATAATTGCTAATTAATCATAATGTATGTTTGAAAAACATTCTCTTTCAAGTTTTCAAATAAATTAACAATGTTGCTACATTAAGTTTGAAAAAAACCTCAGAAAGAATTAGTTTTGTTTCTAAAGGGGAAAATATCATTTTCCTTTTTCAAGCATTGGTAAACTGTAGCTTATCAAAACTAGAATTGGTTGGAATTAGCCTAATTTTGAAATGCAATTTTCTGTGCAATTTAGGAAAGTTAGGTTTACAATATCCATTTATTTTCATTTTCTCATATACAATTTCTCCCAAGAGATCTTTATGAAGAACTCCAAAGAATTCCCCTAAAGGAAAACAATCTGTACTTGAAAACATAGAACAAGGAGAACAAAGGTATGCAAAAATTGAATCATCTTAGGAACAACCCCCCTTGTTATCCAAATTTCTAGATTAGAACCTAAGTCAATAAAACAAATCTACAAGGATACATATGCCCACATAGGCCTTCAGATTCCTTTCCTAGGAAGGGGAGAACTTTATAGAATATTTTATGAAGAGGATTATCCTGATGTTATTCCTCCTAGTGATCCTTAGATGAGGGATGTAGATGATTTAGTTTTCATAAACATCAAGAAATATCGCTTACATTCTATTCCAACAAGGACCCCAATCATGCCTTTATCAAAGGCATTGGATTGGATAATATCCCATACAGATGTGAAACATAGGACTATTTTGAATTATGAGGGGAGATGCATATGTTCTTACCAACCTTTTGAATTGGAGAAGTATTAAAAATTGTTGCATTCAGAAAGAGACATGATAACAAGATTTGTAGACCAATTCAATAAAGAGCATGACACCAAGAAAATACTTACCAACTGGTGGTAGAGGACAATATATTATTTGGAAAAATTGATGGTGTGTATGCAATTACAAATATGAGGGAGCCATATGTTTACACAGTGGATTTAGTATCCAGATTGTATGGTGAGAAAAACTGTACTCACTACAAGGATGCATGGATACCCTTGGCTTATACAATTGGTACTACTGGGTGTGGTTTAATTTGTGCAACCATTCTATCTCAGTCTTTAACAAAATGATAGAAAGGGCACACAAGGAAAAACCAAACCAGGAGTAGTGCCTACTTTTTACATGACATCTATCTAATGGATGTCATTTGTGCTACTAATATATTCCTTGGAGTGAATTGAAGTTGGCATATCTCTGAATATCTAGTTCATGTCTATTTCCAATTGATCTAGGAGAACAAGTATCAAAAGAATTATGAAATAATTTGTGACTTCTTTTTAACACCCCACTAAAAACTAATCTTCTATAAAGAATGCCCAAGAGTTACTAAGGAGGCTATGATGTTAATAAAATGCATTGGTAATTAGTACTTGCAAGAATATTACACCTACATCATGATCTATGGTGTAACTTCAACATCCCACCTATTGCCCAAATATGTACTAAGTAGACTTATCCTGAGTGAAATAGCATACCAAACCATTATGAAAGGATTCGATGCTTAAAGATGCAAGGAAGAAAACCTTTATTCCTTATAATTCTCAATTGGGACATTATGGGTAGTCAAATGCCAAACATGTGAGATAAGAAACAAGTTCTGTGTTGGAGTACAAGTTTCCTCAAGGCCAATTTAGGAGACATGATCCTTTTGGTCTAGTTTCAAAACAAAATGATATGATTTCCCTCACCTAGCCATACAATGATGAGCAATGTGATAATGAGATTCCATATGAGAATGCAATTGATTGGAAAGATGTTCAACTTAGGTTGAAATCTAAAGACTTCGTGATCCGAATTTATGAGTTGAACAAAATGAATAACATATTGAATACCATAACACATAGATACAAAGAACAACAACATATATCTAGTGAACAATAACTTCTATTGAATAAATAAAATAGGTTGAAACTGTAAAATTGCAGAACTGAAACAACTTGCTCGAATGGTGGTAGCTATCTCTGAGAAGAGATGTGGCTGCTACGCGCATTCGTCTGAGCATAATGATTATAATGAGACTCCAGATGCCTTTTAACATTACTCATGAATGAGAAAACCCTAGACATCCAAAAGCCTAACCCTAGGAGATAAAACACCAAAATTTATGTGGGCCCCGATGAGTAAGTTGGTACCTCAACTTCCCGGGGTCGTAACTTTTACATATGACCTCTGTTTTAGGCACATGATAGCCCATTGGAAAGGTATTTTCGAGAAATACACCTTCTTTCGTCAAACTCAAACTTCTTCTACATTTTTACTCTGGCAAGCCAAAAAAACATTGTTTAGGGCCCCAAAATAGTACAAAAAGATATACTGACATGAAAACTTCCAAAATAAGCCAGTTGGATTAGGTGGGCAGCCACCAATCTCCATCTGGAAGCTGTGTAGGGCTTTAGACAATCCCATAAGTGTAGAACCCACAATTAAAAATAATTACAAAAGAACGTGCTGAACTAAAAATTGTCAAGAGGAGCCAGTTGAAATAGGTGGGTGGCCACCAATATCCACTTGGATCACTTCGCCTCCTTTTGTGTTATGACATCAAATGAAAAAATGGAGGTGATTAAGCAACAACTATCTTAGGTAGAAAGGTTGAGGAAAGAAGAACATGAAGAAAAAAGAAGAGTTGAAGAGGCTAGGATAAGAGAAGAGGTGGAAGTAAGTGAAAGAATAGAACAAGAGAAAAAGAAACAACAAGAAGAAGAATTAAAGAAACATACATAAGTGGAGATTAGAAAAAGAAAAGCTAAGGAAGTCAAGTTGATGGAAGAAATTGCAATAATTGCAGTAGAATCAAGGGAGAAAGCTCAGAGGGATTTAGAGGAAAAACAACAAGCTGAAGATGAAGAGAAAAAGAAGCAAGAAGAAAAACAAAGACTAAAAGAAGAAAATGAAAGAAGAGAAAAACAGAAATTAAAAGCAATGGAAAAGGCAATGCATGAAAACAAAGAGAAGAATAGGAAAGAATAGGAAAAACTTCAACAAGAAGCAACATGCCAAGTAAAAGATCAAGAGGACACTGCCACTTATACAGAAAAGTGATCAAGTCATTAAGAACAACAAACATAACAACCTCTTGAGCAACAAACACAACATCACACAACACCTTCTCCTAGTAGCTTCATAGATCTAACTATGGAGGATGTTGTTATTCCTAAGCTAGGTATAAGCAAGGGAAAATAAACTATTGTGGAGAAAGTTATCACTCCAATGAGTCTAGAGAATATCCTATCATGGAGAGATAAGCCAATCCCTGATCCCTTGGAAGAGGTTGCAGACTTATAAACAATTTCTTATAATTAGAGGAAATAGACTATTGTAAAATAGACCAAAAAAAAAGTTGAGTGGATTTGGATAATACTATCTTGTGTACCATTGAGGAACAAGTAATAGATATAAAAAGGGCCAGGTTAAGTGACCACCTATTAACTGGGTCAGTTATATCTCATGCCATAATGGATAAAGGTAGGTTTGAAGCAAAAGAGATCCAAAACTTGGGAAAGCAAATATCATTATTAGAAAACCAAGTGAAGTACTACAAAGCTTCCCAGGGATTGGTAAGTAATTTTGTGGAAGAACTATTAGAGGAAAAAATTAATATTTAGATTAAAATAGATATTATCTCCAAGGTTTTCAATTTACAAGAAATAAGTATGCAATTGTCCATTTTATAAAGAAAACTTGATGTGGAAGGAACAACAAGGAAAAGTTCAGGATCAATTGAAATTTATTAAGCAAATCTAGAAGAGCAGGGAACATGAGGAGCACAATAACATATTGCCAGACATAACCAATTTGTATTAAATAGACCAAGATACCAATTACTGGGGAAGGATCACACATGAATCTCATAAACAAATCAAAGAGGAATGGCTTGCTTGCATCAAAATCTAGGATTTGATTAAGGACACCACATCACAATGTAAACTTCCTAGTTTTGTTCCTCTAGAAGGTTTCTTCCCAGCTACTTAGGTTTTGAATTGATTTGAAAAAGAAATCTAAATTCACAAGAAAAGAAGTCAGAATCATTTCTACTCTAGAGCGGGGCCATCTATAGAAATATTTGACTTTTGAAGTTTGTAAGGCAACTCAACTGAAGTGTACGTTTCTCAAGATATAAAACTACAATAAAATATTTAGACGTGAACTTCCTATTTTAAGAATGCATAGGAAATAACAAATATTTCCCCACATAACTTTATGTAATGATTTATTTACCAAATGGGAGAAGCATGACCAAGAAAATGTAAAAGACTTAACCCTTAGCTCACTTAAGGGTTAAGTCATGAAAACAATTTGCATAACCAATTTTTTAACGTACAAATTTGTAAATCAAATGCATTGTAGGACCTTTTTGGCTTCTGGAGTATGGTGAAAGATTAACATTGTGAATTATTTATAAGTTTAATTTAGAATCCATCTTGAGGCCAAGAACAATTTCGTCAAAGGATTATTGTGGAATTACTCAATTAGTAGATTACTCTGCTATTACTTTTATCTCATGATGTCTAGTAAGGATTTCTGATTATATGCTTAAGATATCTTGGTTTATATTTGAAATGCTTGCTTATAAATATTTGACAAATTTGTAATGTGTTTTCTATTTAGGGTTTAATCATTCTTTTTGTCTTTTATTTTCTATTGTAAGGCCTTGCGTGACAACCCATTGAGTGCGTGCACTTGGTGCATACCCCGCCCCCTTCCCTCCGGATTCAGGGTTGCACGACCTCCCAGTCTAGGATCATTCAAGTCACCGAACCAAATGGTTCGTCGGGCTCCTGATGGAACCGATTTAACTTGACACAGGCCCTTTACCTCATCGACGCAGGTTATGTGACACTCGTGGACCCTCTCCTTCTTAATGTCAACAGATGCTAGCTCTTTGTGCTAGGATTCCTCCTTGATATGACCACAGACTTCGACCGTGGGCCAACTCCCTTCACGCCTCTTTACTTCGGAGCTTTCGTGAGCTGCTTACTCCCCTTTTTCCTGATTCCCGAATCAACGAATTCTTCGGGACCTGATATATGGTCCACGTTCTTCTTGCGACCAACGGCTATGATCACTTCGCGAGTTCAGACTTCGCGAGTACTCTCTCCTTCTGACTTTGTCCTTCCCGACTTGCGAATCAACGAAGTGTTGATCCCAACTCCACGTGTCCTATCCCAATGGACGACTAAGGTTACTTCGGCTCTTAGCCCTTTGGGTATTCTCCTCTTGACTTTTCTCGAAGGGTTCCTCCTCCGAGCTATGCAGATCTCTGCCATGTGTCTTCTGGATCAAACGGTCCAGAATCACTTCGCGCCTCACGACTTCACGAAGATCTTTGTTTGCTTTTGGCAAACCTCTCAAAGTTCCTGCTCTTGAACCTCTCGATCTTCTGCCACTTGTCTCCTCCGACGATGGACGATTTTTTCGGCCTTCGGGACTTTGGCGAGTCCTCGACCCCTTTTGCACACTTAGCGCAAATTCTTTTTTTCGAGACTTAGACTATTCTCGAGCTCCTTCTGCTCTCCTTGTAGAGCTCTATGCAGACTCTTCTGCGACTTTGCTCGGCTTGAAAACTTTCAAAGTTCACCGTTCCTCTGTGAACTTCCTCATGCCCTCCTAGCAGTTTCTTGCTCTTCCTATTGAGCTTGTAAGATGGAATTACAGTATCTTTGGCACACTCCTCGTGCTCAACTCCGTTCTTTGACGAATTCTCCCTTAGCTTACGAAAGAGTTTAAGGCATATCCTTTCCTTTGTCGATGCACTCTTGCAAAGCCTTCCTTCCTCAGAATGTTCAGTAATTCTGGGATTGTCTTAAGGGTTCCAACACTTCCAACAGTGTTTCTCTTGTACGCTCTTGTACTTTCTCTATGTCCTCCTGCCAAAGTGTTTCAGAGTGTTCAGTAACTCTGAGTTGTGATTCCTCCTACACATTCTTTCTTTCCAAGGTACTTAACCACCTTGAAATTTCCTCCCGAGTCTATGAATTAACCTGGTATGCCCTCCTGGCAGTTTCTCTTCCGACTCCACAGATTTCAGACACACACTCCTTGAATCGGCTCACAGAGTTTCCTCTCTCTATCACACACTCCTTGCACTTAGCCTAGAGAACTAGATCTAATCCAACACACTCTTGGATAGAAAATTGTATCTCTATCCCCGTAGACAATTTCTAACATTCATCTACAATTAAAATGCATGTAAATGACATTCATAACACATCTGTTACAAAAAAATTGATAACAAGAAAAACTGTCATTTTCTATTAATGGTGAAATGTCAAATTACAGTAGTGGAGTTTGAGCTACAACTGAGTCTTGGCTCTCTGTGGGTCTCTCCCTATATCCTATGCATCTGCCTACCACCTAACCTCTACTTGGCAACAATACAAAGATTTATACAAGAGGGGCTCGACGAGCTTCCCTCACAAGATAAACTAGTGGTGTCAAATCACCATTCAAAATGCCTATCTAATGGGAAAATTACAATGATTGAAATCTGCTCCAAATCAGATGCAAATCCCTCCTTCCGTCAACCACTTAATGGTGACCTTATCTCCAGCTTGTGCGAATGCACAACTTGGCTCTTCCAGCTTGTCATCATTAAATTCCTAGATCACGCTTTTGATTCTTGAGGCAAAATGAGAGGGCGATGCCTCTCCCTTTCTTGAATGCGCACCATGCGAGTTAAATGAATGGCATGTGCTAAGGTGGAGTGATTCTCCTGCATCATACTCCACAGCTACAAAAATCATGAGCTCCTTCTCACAAGATTTCCAGCGTGGTCGAAATCCTCCTGGATCCCAAACTTTCTCCTGGAGCTTTCTTTCCGCTCCTGTGCCTCGTTGTTGCTGCTCCTGCATATCCCTTGCTTCTCGTGCATGCTTCCTTCCTTCTTGTATCCCTTCATTTTGTTGGATAATAATAAGGAAGGACTTGTCAATTTCTCTAGTGGACATAGCTCACACTGGGTGAACCACATATATCTGTGTCTCTATTGTATTGTGTATCTTCTGTGTTTTATTTCCGCATTTGTTTATTTTATTACTCCACAATCCTGTTTTTCTAACAAGTATGAGGGCAGAATTGACATAAGGTACTAAGTGCCAATGAGTTTATTTCTTGTCATGGTAACACCATGACAATTAGATAAGAATATCAAATAATCTTATGCGATAAACATTTAATCAACTATACACAAGGAAAATGTTAAGTATAACAATACCAAAACACATTTATCGGTGAAGTATAACAATACAAGAACACGTTTATCGATGATTTTTTTTTTTTTAATGGTAATAAGAGTCATTACACCAAGACCTTATCCTTCTCTACCAAATCTTATGGCAGTTGTATCATCATTTGCGTGACCCTATCCTCCTACCAGTTATCCATCTAGATGACCTTCTCACCAAGGTATACAAGTTGCGCTCTATGCTTGTCCCAACCTATTCTGACTGCAGTGAGGGGGTCTTGACATTCTTAAAACTTCTTTTTGAACAACAAAAACAATTTGGTAGAAGTATCCATGTGCTTCTCCATCTCTGCCATCCTCTGGTTAAACATATTAACCTGCCCCTTCAAGCTCTCATTCTCCTATAGAAACTCAACATTGATGGCCCTTAAGTCTTCCAACTTATCTATGTTTTCTCTACCCATGTTGTGGTCTATACTATTATTTTCAAAGTTTTGGAAGTCGTGTCTCCATCAAGGATGCAACAACTCTGATACCTTTTGATCCGTAAACAGTGGGCCTATCGCATGACCATTTCATCAACACATATACTATGTGGAAATTTAAAGTTCTTGTTTTTGTCTTAACCTTGTACAAGCTACTCGATCGACATAGATGCCACTAACCCTTTATCCTCTACCCCATACAAGGACCTTTATTTTTTTTACTGTTAAACCTAGATGTAATTTGCATGCAACAACGAACAATGTGATAACAAAATATATCTCACTGTCCAATATGTTAATCGGATCTAAGTCTTGGATTATGTGTTCATTACTGGTTGGAGTGTAGCTTCTTTGGGCTCACCATTACTCGACATGCATGTAAATCTACTCATAAAACAATTACCGGTCCCATGTGCTCTATTGTGTTTTTTTATCAAAGGTAGGCGCCAAGCACTTAATTTACCATACTGATGGGTACCCACTTCCAAGCTTCCTTTCCTCGGACCATTCCATTTCTCTAGAGATGGATGTCAAAGAGTTGAAGTCGAATTAGCTCCACGTGAAGGATGTCGACCAAGTGGGAGACTAGTCGACCAAATAGTATACCGACTAAGAAAATGGAGAGTAGTCGACCAAAGATATTGAAAGTTGACCAACTTAAGAACATAAATGGATCAAGACAAGAATCAACCAGGGAGAGTCAAGTCGACCCAATGTTTAATTCAACTAAGGCATACACTAAGTCGACCAAAGACAAGTTGACCATATATGAAGTTGACCTGACAATGTACTAATTCTAAGTCAACCAAAGATGAAGTGGACCAAAGAAAAGTCGACCACATATGAAGTGAAATTCTCAGAAAATCGAAGTCGGTTCTAGCATAGAATAAATTGACCCACGTTGATTATTTGACCAAGCTTAAACTCTGGTCGACCCAAGATGAAATATAAATGACTAGATGCAGATCTATTTATCTGGGGAGAGAGATTAATTGGTCGGTCAATACAACCCCTATAGATCCATGTGCGACCTTGGGAAAGGAAATAGACGCCCTAACAATAATAATTCAACCCGATGATTTAAAAAATGATTACAGATGAAGTCGGCCCAGGATGAATTCGACGAGAAATGAATTTAATGATAGAGAGATGGGTGTAGTCGACCGACTTGAATAAAACTCTTAAAGGAAATATAAAGTTGTTTGGGTCGATGGGAACACAACCCAAGCAAGGAGATAACATCTAGACCATGTAATTCAACTAATTTCAGTGTCCATCTCACTTATGAGGTGCATGGAATTAGAGGATAGCTCCCAACAATTAAAAGAATTGATCAAACATTGTTAACTCGTCCTGAAAAGACCTATGTCGACTTGGCAAAGAGAATTAGTTGTGGGGATGAAATTGCAATTCAGGAGAGTGAGGCATTTCGCCTAGAAAGGTTTACAAACACCCCACATCATTAAAAATTCCCAACAAGGTAATAAAATCCCTAGGCACATTTAGAAATGATCCAGACATTGTAAGTTTGCCCAAAAACATATAAAAATGCCCAGGTAATTAATGGTTGGTGTAGGCAATGAGAAAACATTCAAGAAGGTAGTAAAATGCCTAGGGAGAGAGAAATAATACCCAATAACCTGTGAGAGGTGAGAGGAGTTCTCAAAATGGAAACTCTACTAAATAGTTCCAACAACTATTTAATTACAGACATTGATCTCAAGATCCCAAGCAAATGGACGACATGAATGATTTATCTATTGGGAGGGTCTGCACAATGGCCAACCTTGGCTTTCTGAAAGAAAACAAAATCACATTAACTTGAATCAATTTCCATGTGAAGCTATCACAATTACAATTGACAGTCTTCCTTCTGATCCATTAATCAAACTGAAAGCAACAAATTCATCATTAAGAATTAGTCTACAAACCATACTAAAAAAACACAATAATTGCAAGAAATTCCATGACAAACTGGACGCAATGTTTACCCTTGAAACCCAAACATGAAAACCATATTTGAATGGGCTCAATCTTTAGATTTCGACAATCTCTAGTACAATGCTTTCTTCCTCTTCATGGTTTCTCTCTTAGTAAAAGAAAAGACCATTTGAGAATGAGAGTAGCTGGAAAAATAGGGAGAGATAGGGGGTGGGGGTAGGTCAACAACCATGGCTCTTTAGTTCCCATTCCTCAACCTTCTCTCCTATTCGATTTTTTTAATTACATTTAATTTTCCTCTCACATTCTCATTTTTCTTGTCTTATTCAACTTTACATTTTCTATTCATTTACATAGTTTGCATAATCATCATAGTTTGTCGAATGGTCTTGTAGGTACTGAATCTTATCCATTCTTGGTTTGGATCCATTTTATATCATTGGTTGAGCCAAGTTGCCAAGTGAGAATTGCATCGATGTCACACGTCCACGAGTTGCTAAGGTTAGACTTGGGTATGACTCTTGGGGGTGTGATGTATGGTATCAGAGCAGATTCACAACGAAGAGATTTGTGGAGACACAACACATAGTATGACTGGCTTTGCACAGTTTGAAAGTGGGGCGACCCAGAGTGGTGTGACTCCTTGGATAGAGGCAGATGAAGTCATATGATGGAAGCAAGATGTCGATGACTCAAGGTAGGTCAAGTCAAGTGTCTCGTGGTGACCTAAGGTAGAAGAGACTTGGTTTGTGCAATGAAATAGGATCTACATGGACTTGCAAAAAAACACCTTGGAACCAAGTGGTGGACCAAAGGGTGCTCACACACAATCTGCGGAAGGCAATCATGATGCAAGTATGTTGTATTGTGATTCTGTTTTTCTTTTTCACTTAACATAGAAAGAGTGGCGAGATGTAGTTTGCAACAAGCTACAAAGGATTGGTGTGCTGGGTGCCTTGGATGAAAATATTAGCAACCAAGACCAGCAGTTGTGTTTCGTGGATATGGCTATCAACAAAAGAACAATGCAAGCTTTGGTTGACTCAAGTACCTCACACAACTTTCTAAAGACTGAGGTGGCGAAGGATCCGGGATTTAGAGTCTCCCCATTCAAAGATGTGATGAAGGTAGTAAACTCTAAGACAAAGGAAACAATTGGTGTTGACTCCTTAGTTCACATTCGACTTGATAAGTGGGAAGGTCAGGCTAACTTCACAGTGATGCCTATGGATGACTTTGAGGTGATTCTTCGACAGGAGTTCCTAAGGAGGACGCATTCAGTCCCCATTCCATGGATGGACAAGATGATTATACTTGATGAACATAAGGCTTGGGTTGTGCACACAACCACAAGGAATTCTAGTGGAAAGGTGTGACTTTTGTCTATACTAAGTATGAAGAGAGCAACAAGGCAGAACAAATCACATATTTATGCAACAATTGTTGGAGAAGTTCGAGAGGATGGAGTGGGGACGCTTGTTCCACCTGAGCTCACTGACTTGCTGGGTAACTTTGTAGACAAAATGTTAGATGGTTGTCGAAAGTGTTCCCACCACGATGCATTGTTGACCACTGTATAGAGCTAGAGCATGGGTTGCAACCATTGGCAAGAGCTCCTTACCGATTGTCCAAACATGAGTTGGAAGAGTTGAGCGACAATTGACATAATTGATTGATGCTGGCTTCATTCGACCGTCTAGGTTCTCTTTGAGAAGAAGGACACTTTAGAGCTAAGGATTTGCTTAGATTACCGAGCTTTGAACAAATGGACTATGAAGAACCAATACCTGTTTCCTTTAGCTGTTGATTGCTTTGAGAAGTTGGCCAAGGCCAAAGTCTTTTCAAAGCTTGACTTGTGACATGGGTATTATCAGGTGCAGACTGTAGATGGAGATGAGGTGAAGAGAGCCGTGGTGATGAGGTACAAGAACTATGAATTCCTAGTGATGCATTTTGGGTTGTGCATTGGCCCTACAACCTTCTGCACATTGATGAATGACGTGTTGTGGTCGTTTTTGGACAAGTTCGTTGTGGTGTATTTGGATGACATCATAGTGTACAAAGAAAGTATGGAGGAACACAAGAAACATTTGGCACAAGTCTTCGAGGCGTTGTGACATAACCAACTGTTCTTGAAGAAGTCTAAGTGCGTTTTTGGGCAGAGTGAGATATTTTTCTTGGGGCATTGAATTGGCCAAGAATGTATTCGCATGGACCCTGCGAAGGTTAAGGTAATCGAAGATTGGGAAGAGCCGCAATTAGTTCATGATGTAAGAGTCTTCCTTAGACTAGCCAACTACTATCGCAAGTTCGTAGAGGGATACTCTAAGATTGTTGCACGACTAACTGACTTGTTGAAAAAGGAGAATTAATGGAACTAGATAGAGAGGAGAAAGTATGCGTTTGAAGAGCTAAAACACATAATTGTCATCGCTCTCATGTTGAAGATGACAGACTTTGAGAAATCGTTTGAAGTGCAGACAGATGCATTAGACTTTTCCATTGGAGGGGTATTAACACATGACGGGCATTTGATTGCCTTTGAGAGCAGGAAGCTCCAAGATCACGAATGGAGATACGTTGTTCATGAAAAGGAGATGATTGCATTAGTACATTGTTTACAGACTTGGAGACACTACTTGTTGGGAAAGATGTTTGTCGTGAAGACATACAACATTGCAACAAGTTACTCTGCGATGCAACCAAAGTTGTCACCCAAGTAGGAAATGTGGAAATACTTCCTTGCTGAATTTGATATGACCTTGTGTATGAGCCGAGCAGGCTAAACACTGTCACAGATGCCTTGAGCAAAAAGGCACAACTCATAGTCCTAGAGGAGGAGGATGACTTGCCTACAACAAGGGACAATCAAATTCATGTCTTGGAAGAGTTTCACAAAAGGATCAAGGAAGGGTTAGAGCATGATCAAACAACAAAGAACATCATGAACCAGGTGAAGGATGGAAAAACGCAAAAGTTTTGGTGACGCGATGGATTGTTGTACTTTGGGGAGTGAATTTATGTCCCTAAGTCGTCCAACCTTAGAAGGGAACTTCTGAAGGAATGTCATGACTCGCCCTAGGATGGCCACCCAGACTAATGGAGAACGATGGCTTTGTTGGAGCAAGGATACTTTTGGGAGTGGATGAAGCATGATGTGAAGGAGTACGCTCACACTTGCCTTGTATGTCAACAAGATTAGACGAACACCAGAATGAGAGCAAGACTGTTGCCACCTTTATCGATTCCAAATAGACCGTGGACGAGTGTCTTGAGGAAATTCATCACACAACTTCCGATGGTGCAGGATACAACGAGATTTTGTTCATGGTGGATTGATTCTCCAAGTATGTTGTCTTCGTTGTGACAAATATGCCTTGTAGTGTGGAAGAAGTTGCGAAGTTGTTTTTCAAGCACATAATGAAGTATTGGGGTCTTCCTTTGAAAATTGTGTCAGATAGGGATGCAAGGTTCAAGAGTAAGTTTTGGACAAAATTGTTTAATCTTGTGGGGACGAAGTTGTTGAAGAGTTCAACCTACCACCCGCAAAAACATGGGCAGACTGAACGAATCAATGCACTTCTGGAGGACTACTTGCGGCACTATGTACAAGCAGATCAGATGAATTGGATGTACTTGTTGGATGCTGCCTAGTTCAACTACAACCTGCAAAAGAGTTCAACGACAAACTATAGTCCATTCGAGTTGACGAACGAACAACAACCCACAAATCCTCATTTTGTGACATAGAGCAAGTATGGAACAAATCCATTAGCCATGGGTTTCATGAAGAGTTGGCAGGATCAGTTGGAGATCGCTTGAACACACCTAACTAACGCGTCAAACATAATGAAGTAGTGAGAAGATTGCAACAGGCATGACACAAAATTCCAAGTAGGAGAGTTGGGCTTACTCAAGCTGAGCAAAGAATAGTTCCCACTACCTAAAGGGATGGATCCATCTCTTGTGCAGAGGAACTATTCAAATTTCTTGAGAATATTGGCAACTCCACCTACAGATTGGATTTATCATTCCACATGTGACATATTCATCCTATCTTCCACGTTAGCCAATTGAAGTCGTGCCAAAGAGAACTGGATGACCCAAGTCAAGTTGATCAATCTAGAGCACTGGCCATAGTTGTAGATAAGCCAGAGTTGGAGGTAGAGAATATTTTGGCGCATTGCATCTTGGGACGGGATAGAGGTTGAGTGCATGAGTACTTCGTCCATTGGAAGGACAAACCCGATGAAGAGGATAGTTGGGAGACATATGAGTCCTTGTGGAAATATGAGGACATGATTCGAGAGTTTGACAGAGGTTGTTGTGAATCGCAAGTGGTGCGGAAGTTGTCGGGACACCAACAAGTTTAGTGGGGGAGGATGTAAGTCCTTCCATGACACCCACTGAGTGTGCACGCTCCTTTGGTAGATTCAATGAGGAAACAGACGAAGATCACAAGGAGGAAGTGATTGATTGGGAGAAAACTTGTCTTATGAGCGTGGGAAAGAGCACCTTGGGGCACAATGGTGATGTGTGAACCCAAGGGGAGAACACACCCTTCTTCCCTTGCGATGAACGATGGAGACTTGGGTTTCATTTGGGAAAGGGCGGGGCAACTTGGGAGAGTACTTAAGGAGTGAACTCGTCTTCCCTTGGCAACATGGGTGCACTTGAGAGGTTGGATGACCCCATTGGCACACCCATGGAGAGTCATGATGATCGACATAAGGAAGAGCACAAGGCAAGGGGTCACACCCAAGGACGGGGTGCGTTGGTCCAAGAGATGTGATAGTTGATGGGTGAACGAGCTCGTTTGGGCACACTAGTTCCACGGAGGGGCATGGCGGTTTGGTTGAATGTGACAATTTGTGAAGGGGCATGACACACCCAAAAGACATGACGTTTCACACAAGTGACCCTTGGAGTCCCTATAAGAGCACAAGGATTCACAACCAAAGTCATAAGGAAATGTGAAGGCAAGAGACATGAAGGTCTGAGGCTGGGCACACCTCAGGATGAGGCAAGGAGGAGAAACAGAGGAAAGTCTCGGTGTGACAGAACCAGAAGTATGGATAGTTCTATTGTATGGGGCAGAGTCATGAGACTCTGCCTATCTATGTAACTGGGACAATAGTGCCCACTTTGTAAATCATTATTTCTATTTCACAATATAATAAATGAAGCCGAGTATTAGGCACCATTCGTGTTGCTCGCACTATATCTATGTCTCTTGTGTTTTGCATGTTTTTTGTTGTATGCTAGAATGACTAAGTGTTAAGTAATGTTAACAAATGTCTAAGTATACAACTAAGTTGGATAGAGTAAGAATGTGACTCGTCTGTAGCCTAGAACAAAGTATGGGTATGCTCTAGGTGAAGAGGCGTAGTATAGGTGAAGTATCCTTGATTGAGTCAAGTTGCCAAGTTAAAACCACTGCGGTGTCGCACGCCCATGAGATGCCAAGGTTGGACTTGGGCGTGACTCTTGGGGGTGTGACACCTATTCATTCAATGATCTGTTGTAGAATTCATTTTCTAGGTGAGTAAGGATGAAACAACAATTTCTTTATTTCGTTCCTATAGTTGTTAACATATTTTTTTCTTGAAAATATTTCTGTAGAATCAGTCTTTCCTAGAGGATTAATCCTTTAGGTTAACATAATCACAATAATATTTTCATCTACTTTTTGTGAGAGTTATCTCTCAAAAATAGTTTTCTTTTCCTTCAACTTAACTTAGTTTTTCCCCTTTTCATTTATTACGTAACATGAAAAAATATCCAAATCATAAATCCAAAGAAAACTTGAACCTTTCTCATAAATCCCATAGAAAGGCCATTGACTCATAAGCCGAAAGATTATTCCATCTAAGCGGGCAAGCATCTATTTGGGCCTCTTTCTTGGGTATAATCCCCCCTGTTGAGATTTGGGAATCCAACCCCCTCAACACATCCATAAGAAACCTTATTCTAATTACTCATTTTCGCCAACCCTAAGCCTAATTCATAAGATAAGTCATGCTCGATTCCATTCACCAAAAGCTCTTCTATGCCCAGTGGCACTAACGTCCTCACCACAAGGTTTTCTTCCTCAATGTCCTTTGGCCTTGCACTAGAGAAACTTTAAACCTACAAAATGATATTTCCAACAATTGTAAAAGCCAACGTGGGAGGTTGATGAGAGCAATCATTATCGTGCTTTGAGAATAAGAATTTAAGTTGTTGTTAAGACCATCAATTACTTGATCAATCCAACTTGTCTTAGGCTTCAACCTTCCACCATTAGCTTTTGATTCTCACAATTCGATCTATGTTGGAGTTGAGGTATGGGTGATAAAACCTAATTTGATGGATAGGTAGGCTCTTCACAGAAAATCTATGCTTCTGTCAGAGGATCCTCCTAGTAATCAACCTCCTATTTGTATGCCATTTTTATGTTTACTTGCAACTTGGTCCCCATAGGTCATAACCTTAGTCTTCACTGTGGTGCCATGGGTATTGCCTAAAACCTCATACCACCTTCTCCACCAATGGAAATTGCATTTCCTTTTTCTAATCATCTTGAGATGGAAAAAATGAACACTGCTCCCACGTATTGGTCCATGTGGTCCCCTGTGACAACAATCAAAATAGAAATGACATTAACGTTGAAGATGAAAGCAAGCTAACCATGCAAAATGAAGCAAATAAGGATGCACTGGCCATGTATTAGAAAAGTTTTTAAATTTTAATAACTTGAATGGGTTGCGCTTTGGATTGTGTTGATTAATTAACCCAACATGATTGCTCATTCTAAACGCTCATGCTTGGAGTAACGTTTCATTAATATGGAATCTATGCCTTTGCTTTGGTGAATTCTTATTAAAGTTGATGGTCATTGATAGAAGCATTATGAAGATACCATGGTAGATATACTTTGTGCTTTAGAGGTGGGAGAGTGACTACAAAATGCTTCAAAATATTCTCTAAAAGGAATAAAACTTCCATCTTAGTACTTGTCACTTGATTATTGATTAGTGCCATTATGAAGCACAACATCGATAGACTATTCACTAAATATTTTTTTATTTAAAAGTACAATAGCAATTGGAATTTTGGTGAATGGTTGGTGGAGGATTTTGGAGGAAAAAGGAGTTCAAATTTGTTGTTTCTACTAGTAGTTATAGTTATAGAAACTTAAGAGGAATTTGAAAAAGCAATTGGTATCACTTGTGATAGGTCAACTTTCATGCAATGTTATAAGAATCAGACCGGTTCTGACAAAATTGGTAGGTTTGATCGATTATGGGGTTTCACTGGTCCAATTGAAGGTTCTAAATTGGAAAACACCAATTCCATACTAGAACCACTCATAAATGTCAAAAATTTCTAATTCAGTAAAGAACCACACATTTAGCGATGGGGGTGTTGGGTTAATATTGACTTGGTCACAAATTAGATAAGATAACCTTGATACAATCATTGTTGGGTTTACCATTAGTGGTTTACGGGCCCTAACATGCCCATGATTTTCGGTAACCCATGGTATTTGATGTGATGGCTTGAAGAACTCCATTGTGAGAAGCCTCAAGTGACCTCATGTTTGGTCAACTTAGATAAGGTCAATAAACATATATATCTTGAGTGCTAGTTTTCCCGATTAAAGGTTTCCATGGTGAACATTGGCTATATGTATTTATTGGCATTTTTATGTACCTGCATTTTATGTTATTTTTTCATATATATCTTCAATGCTAGTTTTCTCGATTAAGAATTTCCACGATAAACATTGGTCATAGCCATATGTATTTATTGACATTTTTATTTGAATGCAGTTTATGTTATTTTTAATATTTCTCTCTCAAAAAATTATGATATCAGAGTCGAGTAGGCCTAGACTCTCTAGTGAGAGTGGCCTAGGCATTTCTCCCATGATGAATTTGCTATTTTTTGATAGATCGACATGTCGGTAAAGGCCAGATTTGAACTATTCAAGCGATTTCCATATGCTCTTCAAAATAGGGGAATGTAACTAGGCACTTCGATGTTGCATCATGTTTGTTTGATCCACTGAGCTCCAATGTATTAATCTGATTGGATTTCTCAGATCTGTTTCCTAAAGTTGTGGAGTTATTGACCAGAACCACGGACAATGCTTGGAGAGCATGGAGTAGTTCAAAAAGAAAATGCCAGGATTTGTCTCGAGCGCAACAATCGGCATGGAGATCGTGAGAATTGTCAAAGAGGAGGTGGAATGTATGGTTGAGGTTGCCATGTTGGCGTATCATGTCCATTTTTTGGAGAAAAAAACTTGATATCCATGCAAATGACATAGACAAGGATCAGTGAGTTGAGGCAATACGTTTCTATGGAGAAACTTGTAGACTTAGGGTTATCATACTAGCACCTGGACGTTGATAAGTATGAAACAGATCTAGACGTGCAAAAAATCCGTGAGAATAGAGGGTATATGTACAGGGACATGCCCTCAGAATAAATTGCCCAACTAGACAAGTGTTGAAATTAATGCAGCTACAAGAACCATTCTTCGGAGGATGGAAAAGACTCTAGCTATGGACTAGGTCCCCCACCACACTCTTGGGGTTTTTTGGTATGATACCAAGCAGTGAAAGCCATGGAAAAAGACCCTAGTGAGGGCCCCTAGTATATGACTGGGGTTCTTGGTCTTGGACCAAGCAATAAGTCCATAGATGTGTCTAGGGCCCCTGGATGTGGTCTAGGGAATCCTTGTCTGGTGCTTGGATTGATCCTTGGATATGTTCCTTGGTGGTTGATATAAGTCCCTAGATGTGTCTAGGGCCCCTAGCTATATTCCAGGGAATCCTTGCTCAGTGCCTGGATTGATCCTTGGATGTGTTCCTTGGTGGTTGATATAAGTCCCTAGACGTGTCTAGGGCCCCTAGCTGTATTCCAGGGAATCCCTGCTCAGTGCCTGGATTGATCCTTGGATGTGTTCCTTGGTGGTTGATATAAGTCCCTAGATGTGTCTAGAGCCCCTGGCTGTGTTCCAGGGAATCCTTGCTCATTATTTGGATTGATCCTTGGATGTGTTCCTTGGTGGTTGGTATAAGTCCCTAGATGTGTTCCAAGGAACCCTTACTTAATGCATGGGTTGATCCTTGGTCTTGTACCTTGGTGGATAAGACCCTAGATGTGTTCTGGGGAAAATTGGCCTTTGACCAGGTAAACCTTGGTGTAATACCAAGATGTGTTGATGTGTGATCCTCTTCCTCTCTCCCAGGATGGTCCATGAGACCTAGAAGTGACTATGAAGATGGACACGACCACATTGTTGATGTACCCTCTTATGTAGTGATGATAAAGTTTATAGGTCACTATGAGACTCATGTGGACATGTTTTTCCATTATGGAACCCCCCTTGACTTTGTCTTAAAGGTAACCCCTTGTTGTTTTGTTTTCCCTCTTGTTTTATGTGATTGGGGTTTTAATTTATATTGATATTAATCGACAATTTAATTAATATTTATATTAGTTAAATGTCAATATTTAATTTTAATTACCCTAATCCCTCTCCCTAACTATAAATAAGACCCTACCCCCCTAACATTCTACACTTACACTCATTCTCTCCTCACTCTCCTTGTTGCGGCTACCTCAGTGAATGCTCTCTCTTGTTGATGCGACCTCTCCTCAACTTATCAGTTTCAAATCTGCGATTTTCTGTGTTGGATGGAGGGTCTGTTGTTGATGTGTGACTGTTGGATTCACCACTCTTGAACTGTGAGGTGCCTCCCTTGCTGCCAGACCTTTCCTCTAGCAGTTGAACCTGTTCTAGTGGGTGTCGTCCCCCTTTTTTGGGCCACGGTTCTGTGTGTAAGTGTCGCAGGTCCCTTTCTGGGCATTCTCCTTTGCTGTGTGGGATCCCCTTCAGTTTTCACGCGGTGTACTGAGATACCTGTGGGGGATAGCAGCGTGCTGTCCAGTTTTTGAGTGAGGATTTTCTTGTTAGTTAAGTGAAGGAATTGCTATCCTAGTCAAATCCATTTCCTGTGCCTTTTTCACTGTCTATTGGAGGGTTTTTCTTGCTGGGGTTATTGTTGTTAAGTCAGAGGGTTTATTGTTGTTTTCATTGAGGGTTTCCATCCATGGCAAAATTGTCCCACAATTCTCTTTGACAGAGATCAAACCCTAAGAGGTTTGATCCATGAACCTAAACTAAGTCTGAGCATACTTACATAGGCTTACATCCACATGTGTGTCAGGTACATCTATCATTAAATCAAGAGGCAAGCTAAAAGTTATTTATTCATACTCAAAAAATTTATTTGCTTCAAATATGTTTGTATGTCTTAATCTTTATGCTAATCTAGTGAACATAATTTTTTTTAAAGCATATTGTTTTTCTTTTTTTCCTAATTCTAACATGGTATCAAAGCTTAGGGCGTGAAAGGAGCTCAAGAGTTGCAAACTTGAGCCTGTGTAGATCCACTTCTTAGGGTTTACTGATCAACAGTCATTGAAACCCTAATTCAAGTTGCTTTGTTCTCCCTCACTTTCTGTCTGATTTGAAGTAAAGAGAGAGTACTTGTAAGGGCACCTAGTTTCAGTTTTTTATTTTTCTTTCTGAAGGTTGTTTCTTATTATTTTAAGCTGCTACTTTCTATGCTTAGTGGTGGAAACATGGAGTGCCATGTGCAACATGGGCCCTTGATCCAAGAAAGGTAGAATGGGTTAGTAAATGGCCTTCTTTCAATTCAATGTTGTGTTTGTCATGATAGCCTATGATAACACTTATATTATGAGCAATGTATTCCATGATATTTTCATAGTGAACAACTCTAGTAGCCATGGTTTTTGTTACCTAGTGGTCTGTGTATTCCAGAAGTATTGATTTTGTAAGGGATATTTTGATTTGGAGCACTGAGGGATATTGCGATTTTTCTTAGTTGTCTATAGTCAGTGGGTGCACAGAGACTCATGCAAGCAGTGAATTTAAGTGATAAAATTCAAGCCAAAACTGTTTCATGGTTGTAACTGTAACAAAATATCTTCAACATTTTTAAAACTGTTCAACCTACCTAAATGACTCCACGCAGGTGACACTATTGAGATGGTGTAGATTACACACCCAAATTCAAGGGTTGACTCTACTTTGAATTATTATATATTGTTGGATACTTCCACAACCAGTTATAGCAAATGTTTCCTTATCTATTGAAAGATATAAGATACCACCAACCAACGGCTAAACTTGTTGCCCTCATCTTTAATGTACTTATGACAGTTAATGTTATCAGAACAAGTGTTGTACGTTTGTCAAGTCTTAAACATTAACAATAATCCAAAAATTTCTAATGACATAAATATAGAAGCTCCTCATAGTTGGTCACTTTAGATTGCTTAAGGGGAGGATGCTACGCTTCTTAGGTCCTTCTACTAAGACATACTTTGGGTGCTTAGCTTCAGATGGATCTGGTTGGAGAAGAGAATAGATGATCTTTGTACTCCTTTTGAATGGTTGAGAATTTGTATTTTAATCATCTTTGATGAAATTAAATCCACCAGAGAGGCAACCATAAACTCACTACTATGGTTCTTGGCATATGGCATTTTTTTGGTTTAAGAGTAACATCACAATAGAAGATAGTTGTATTTAATTTATTTCTTTTTTCTAATGTGGATGTTATTAATATTATGGTAGCTTCGGGAGGTATGAACCTCTATTGTGACCTATGACGAGAATAGAATCCTTCGGAAGGAAGCAAAGAATTGAAGGAAACCCTAGATAAGTTGTCGGCTGAACAAATACATTTAAATTTAATTTATTGATACCCAGAAGGAGAAGTCGGCCCTAGTTAGCCTGCCCAGTTCACTATAAATACAGGGCGTTAGTTTCATTATTTGTCATCTCAGTAGTTGCAGAGAGAGCCCGTTTTTGCACAAGAAGTTACAGTTCTGCGCAAGTTTTTTTTTGGGGGAGAGCTGGGAAAGGTGTGCGCTAGCTTCTGGGTGGGATTATCTGATTAGCTTGGTTTCTATTCTTGCTTGGTGCATTAGCCTCTCTTGGCTATTGGATTGCTACCAAAATTCTCTTCTCAGTCAAGGTCAAGGTGCTCGGAGCGTGGCTTCGACCAGTGGTTGGGTGACGAGGGTATCGTCAATGGTAAAACGAGCACACCATCTTCTATATTCTAACAGGTTATGGGCCTACACCCCTTCAGTCAGCCTAAAATGGTGGAAGGAAACATAGCCGCTAGACATTGAGCTCGTTGAGGTACTGTCGCTAGGGTTACTAGCAGGAGCAGTTTCCAAAAGCACTGCAGCTAGGGTTACCAGTGGAAGCAGTTGCAGAAACCCTAAACCTCTTGTCGAGGCACCTTAAGTGACGAGATTGACCTAATCTTCGGATAGATCAGTGCGATCTAGCCCAAC
>JZKD02S0056184.1:232829-260469 GCA_000966675.3 Picea glauca | reverse complement strand
GAAGACTATATGACAGTAGATGAGGACTACTGTGGTGAATATGTTTCATTGTTCGCAACCATACGTTGTTGATCAAGTACTTGTGTGTTACTTGATGTGGTAGTAAACCACTGGACTGTAGTTATGCACTACTATGAATAGACACAATCGTGTTCTATCCTTGTTCTAATTGCCTTGAAGACTATCAATAGTTTGTTGGAGATAATGATCATTCAGATGAATGATGAACATAGATTTTCCAGACGGAAAACAGTTCAGAGCTTTTACTCCTCTTGTATCACTCTATGGTGAGAGTGACTTATCCAACGTCATATCTAATTACTCAGATGAAGTATGGTTTCAAGAGATGATGCAGCTGATGGTGATGGTGATGCTCATGATCTAGTCATGAAATARTATAGATGACTATATTGATGCTACCGGGTAAATGGTATGTTTTGTGCTCAAGTCCATTACCTGTAAATACCTCCCTAGCTAGGAGGGAGTGTTAATATTATGGTAGATTCGGGAGGTATGAACCTCTATTGTGACCTATGACGTGAATAGAATCCTCCGGAAGGAAGCAAAGAATTGAAGGAAACCCAAGACAAGTTTTCGGCTGAACAAATACATTTAAATTGAATTTATTGATACCCAGAAGGAGAATTCGGCCCTAGTTAGCATGCCCAGTTCACTATAAATACAGGGCGCTAGTTTCATTATTTGTCATCTCAGCAGTTGCAGAGAGAGCCAGTTTTTGCGCAAGCAATTACAGTTCTGCGCAAGCAGTTACAGTTCTGTGCAGGTAGTTACAGTTCTGTGCAAGTTTTTTTTTGGGGGAGAGTTGGGAAAGGTGTGCGCTAGCTTCTGGGTGGGATTATCTGATCAGCTTGGTTTCTATTCTTGCTTGGTGCATTGGCCTCTCTTGGCTATTGGATTGCTACCAGAATTCTCCTCTCAGTCAAGGTCAAGGTGCTCGGAGGGTGGCTTTAGACAGTGGTTGGGTGACGAGGGTATCGTCAATGGTAAAATGAGCACACCATCTTCTATATTCTAACAGATGCCAAGGTGTTGATTTCAAATTTAGAGCCTGAAGGCATTGACTCAAAATTAATTGCCTACAATGTTAATAAACATGTTATTAACATAATCTTGTTTAGAAAAAGTCTAAAAGAATAGGCTCAGCCGGGGATAGTGAAAGACTATCTTATTTATTCTCTTGTACACTAGTGGGATGCAAGTTTGGGTGCCAAAGTAACCTTGTTTGGACTATTGGTGGAGTGACTAATGCTAGTTGAGAGAGATTTCTTGTTAGGAGAATCTGGAGGCTGGTGTTCTTTATTTTTGGTGGATCCTTGGTTTTATGTTTTAGATTCCTTGAGATCATGTTCAAGTTTCCTCTTTCAAATGCATTGGCACTCATAGAGGGATTCTCAATATCTTTCAAACTGAACGTACATGGGCACACTTCATTACATTGTGTAGCCACAAATACCCATATGCATTTTATCCTACTTGGGCTTTCCCATGTCAACCTAGACAGATTTTGCTGCGAGATTTTATTGGCATCTTCAAAAGATCCTTTTTTATCAATTTAAGGATTTTTAAGTAACTCTGGTGAGGAACCATACCCCTATAAAAAAGGGGTCTTGCATAGACATCAATCTAGTAGGACAGTTACTTGAATTAACATATATTGCATACACAAAATATTCCCATGATAGCTACGACTGGTAGCAGGCTGCAAAGTACAAGTGTGTCTTCAACCCAAAACAAGTTCAAAGTAAGTCTAGGAGCTCAATAAGGTTCATGTCTTCCGTTATATGTATCCTGCAGTTTTCTAAAGAAAAGACTTGGTTAGTGGATAGTGAGGTCACATGACATAAACATTACTTGGTAAAAGTCTGACTCAACTTTTCATATTAAACTTGGTACTGGCACCAAGTACATCTTGAAGAGATACGACACCAGATTAGAGTCAAAGGATCTTATGGGTTCAGAGGGAGACAGTTTGCACATGTAGGATGACAACCATGTTATGAGACTCAGAGGGAGCAGTTATGTATGTGAGTTAGGCCATGATACGACAGTGACTATGACAAGATCTCTACCAGGTATTCTTCCATCAGAATCATTATATCCCTTGCAACAATTTTTGGTTGGAAACTTCACTAGATAAATGTTAAGAATGATTTTCTTAACGGTGAAGATGAGCAAGAGGTTATATCGAACAACCTGAGGGGTTCGTAATTCATGGGAAAGAATCCCATGAATTGAAGCAAGCTCTGACAACTTGGTATGGAAGAATTGACAGTTTCTCTATAGAGTCTTGGGTTCACCAAGAATATTGCAGATTCCAATCTTTATATAAAGATTGCACATAATCATCCTATTATCTTAGGATGATCTGTTCCTTACAGGAAAGGAAAATTTGATAGCTCACACTAAGAGGGAGCTTTTCAACAGAATTTGAAATAAAAGACTTGGGTCTTTTTGCATTATTTTCTTAGCTTAGAAGTGTGGTAGAAACCAGGTGAGACCCTTCACTCACAAAAGCAAGTATGGCGTTGATATGCTCTGCAAACTTAGTATATTGGACTGTAAGTCAATATCTACACTGATGATTTCTAAATCGAGGAAGTTACAAGACCAAGCTACAAGTTATGATCCTGAAGACCCCACTTTCAGTTGGTCCTTGATGTATCTTATACATACCAGGCCAGATATTTATCATGCAATGAATTTCCTCTACCAGTTCATGTATGAACCAAAGCATATTCATATGGTTGCTATTAAACATATTTTGAGATATGTTCGGGGAACTATAGCCTATGGGTTTAGATACACTTCAGTGGAGGTGTAATGTTTCATGGTTATACATATTTAGATTGGATGGGCAGTACAGTGGACCGGAAGAGTACTTCCAGATATTGTTTCAGTTTGGGTTCAACTATGATCTCCTGGTTCAACATGAAACATGGCTCCATAGCTGAGAGCACTGCAGAGCCATAATACATTGTTGCAAGTGTTGCTAGTAGAGAAGCAACATGGCTTAGAAAGCTACTCTCATATTTGTTCAGCGCTAAGTTGGAACCCACAATAATCCACTGTGATAACCAGAGTTGTGTAAAGCTCTTCATGATTCTTGTGTTTTCATGATAAAGACATTGAGATGAGATATCACTATGTTCAAGACATAGTGTAGAAGAACATTCTTAGTATTCAGTATGTTCTGACGACGGAACAAACCACAGATATTTTGACCAAGCCTTTGTCATTGACAAAGTATGTGTACTTTCGAGACAAGCTTGTTGTTGCTGAGAATTCCTCTCTCACTGAGAGGGAGTGTTGAAATTAATGCAGTTGCAAGAGCCATTCTTCGGAGGATGGAAAAGACCCTAGCTATGGACCAGGGCCCCCAGCACACTCTTGGGGTTTCTTGGTATGAGACCAAGCAGTGAGAGCCATGGAAAAAGACCCTAGTGAGGGCCCCCAGTATATGATTGGGGTTCTTGGTCTTGGACCAAGCAGTAAGTTCCTAGATGTGTCTAGGGCCCCTGGATGTGGTCCAGGGAATCCTTGCCCAGTGCTTGGATTTATCCTTGGATATGTTCCTTGGTGGTTGATATAATTCGCTAGATGTGTCTAGGGCCCCTGGCTGTATTCCAGGGAATCCTTGCTCAGTTCCTGGATTGATCCTTGGATGTGTTCCTTGGTGGTTGATATAAGTCCCTAGATGTGTCTAGGGCCACTGGCTGTGTTCCAGGGAATTCTTGCTCAGTGCCTGGATCAATCCTTGGATGTGTTCCTTGGTGGTTGGTATAAGTCCCTAGATGTGTCTAGGGCCCCTGGATGTGTTCCACAAAACCCTTGCTTAATGCATGGGTTGATCCTTGGTCTTGTACCTTGGTGGATAAGACCCTAGATGTGTTCTAGGGCCTCTAGATGTGTTCTGGGGAAAACTGGCCTTTGATTAGGTAGACCTTGGTGTAATACCAAGATGTGTTGATGTGTGATCCTCTTCCTCTCTCCCGGGATGGTCCATGAGACCTAGGAGTGCCTATGAAGATAGACATGACCACATTGTTGATGTACCCTCTTATGTAATGATGATAAAGTTTATAGGTCACTATGAGACTCATGTGGACATGCTTTTCGATTATGGAACCCCCCTTGACTTTGTCTTAAAGGTAACCCTTTGTTGTTTTGTTTTCCCTCTTGTTTTATGTGATTAGGGTTTTATTTATGTGATTCGGGTTTTAATTTATATTGATATTACTTGACAATTTAATTAATATTTATATTAATTAAATGTCAATATTTGATTTTAATTTTAATTTCCCTAACCCCTCTCCCTAACTATAAATAAGACCCTACCCCCCTAGCATTCTACACTTACACTCATTCTCTCCTCACCCTCCTTGCTGCGACTACCTCAATGAATGCTCTCTCTTGTTGATGCAGCCTTTCCTCAACTTATCAGTTTCAGATCTACGATTCTATGTGTTGGTTGGAGGCTCTATTGCTGATGTGTGACTGTTGGATTCGCCACTCCTGAACTGTGAGGTGCCTCCCTTGCTATCGGACCTATTCCTCTTCTTGCCAGACCTGCTCCCTTGCTGTTGGAGCTGTTCCAGTGGGTGTCGTCCCCCTTTTTTGGGCCACGGTTCTGTGTGTAAGTGTCGCATGTCCCTTTTTGGGCATTCTCCTTTGTTGTGTGGGCTCCCTTTCAGTTGTCGCGTGGTGTACTGAGATACCTGTGGGGGCTAGCAACTTGCTGTCCAGTTTTTGAGTGAGGCTTTTCTTGTTAGCTAAGTGAAGGGTTTGATATCCTAGATAGATCACTTCTTGTGCCTTTTTCATTGTCTATTGGAGGGTTTTTCTTGCTGGGGTTATCGCTGTTAAGTTAGAGGGTTTATTGTTGTTTTCATTGAGGGTTTCCATCCATGGAAAAACTATCCCACAGTTCTCTTTGACAGAGATCAAACCCTAAGAGGTTTGATCCATGAACCTAAACTAAGTCTGAGCATACTTACATAGGCTTACATCCACATGTGTGTCAGGTACATCTATCACTAAATCATGAGGTAAGCTAAAAGTTATTTATTCCTACTTAGAAATTTTATTTGCTTAAGATATGTTTGTATGTCTTATTCTTTATGTTGATCCAGTAAATATAAAAATTTTAAAAGCATATTGTTTTTCTATTTTTCCTAATTCTGGTATGATATCAGAGCTTAGGGCGTGAAATGAGCTCAAGAGTTGCAGACTTGAGCCTGCATAGATCCACTTCTTAGGGTTTATTGATCAACAGTCATTGAAACCCTAATTCAAGTTGCTTTGTTCTCCTTGACTTTCTGTTTGTTTTGAAGTAAAGAGAGAATACTTGTACGGGCACCTAGTTTCAGTTTTTTATTTTTCTTTCTGAAGGTTGTTTCTTATTATTTTAAGTTGCTACTTTCTGTGCTTAGTGGTGGACACATGGAGTGCCATGTGCAGCATGGCCCCCTGATCCAAGAAAGGTAGAATGGGTTAGTATATGGCCTTCTTTCAATTCAATGTTGTGTTTGTCATGATAGCCTATGATAGCACTTATACTATGAGCAGTGTATTCCATGATATCTTCATAGTGAACAACTCTAGCAGCCATGGTTTTTGTTACCTAGTGGTCTGTGTATTCCAGAAGTATTGATTTTGTAAGGGATATTGTGATTTGGAGCACTGAGGGATTTTGTGATTTTTCTTAGTTGTCTCTAGTCAGTAGGTGCACAGAGACTCATGCAAGCAATGAATTTAAGTGCTAAAATTCAAGCCAAAACTGTTTCATGGTTGTAATTGTAACAAAATATCTTCAGCGTTTTTAAAACTGTTCAACCTACCTAAATGACTCCACGCAGGTGACACCATTGAGATGGTGTGGATTACACACCCAAATTCAAGGGTTTACTCTACTTTGAATTACTCTATATTGTTGGATACTTCCACAACCAATTATAGCAAATGTTTCCTTATATATTGAAAGATATAGGATACCACCAGCCAATGGCTAAACTTGTTGCCCTCATCTTTAATGTACTTCTGACAGTTAATGTTATTAGAACAAGTGTTGTACGTTTGTCAAGTCTTAAACATTAACAACAATCCAATAATTTCTAATGACAAAAATATAGAAGCTCCTCATAGTTGGTCACTTTAGTTTGCTTAAGGGGAGAATGATACGTTTCTTAGGTCCTTCTATTGAGACATACTTTGGGTGCTTAGCTTCAGATGGATCTGGTTGGAGAAGAGAATAGATGATCTCTGTACTCCTGTTGAATGGTTGAGAATTTGTATTTTAATCATCTTTGATGAAATTAAATCCACCAGAGAGGCAGCCATAAACTCACTACTATGGTTCTTGGCATATGGCATTTTTTTGGTTTGAGAGTAACATCACAATAGAAGATAGTTATATTTAATTTATTTCCTTTTTCTAATGTGGATGCCAGGGTGTTGATTTCAGATTTAGAGCTTGTAGGCATTGACTCAAAATTAATTGCCTACAATGTTAATAAGCATGTTATTAACATAATGTTGTTTAAAAAAGGTCTAAAAGAATAGGCTCATCCGGGGATAGTGAAAGACTATCTTATTTATTCTCTTGTACACTAGTGGGATGCAAGTTTGGGTGCCAAAGTAAACTTGTTTGAACTATTGGTGGAGTGACCAATGCTAGTTAAGAGAGATTTCTTGTTAGGATAATCTGGAGGCTAGTGTTCTTTATTTTTGGTGGATCCTTGGTTTTCTGTTTTAGAGTCCTTGAGATCATGTTCAAGTTTCCTCTTTCAAATCCATTGGCACTCATAGAGGGATTCTCAGTATCTTTCAAACTAAATGTATATGGGCAAACTTCATTACATTGTGTAGCCACAAATACCCATATGCATTTTATCCTACTTGGGCTCTCCCATGTCAACCTAGACAGATTTTGCTGCGAGATTTTATTGGCATCTTCAAAAGATCCTTTTTGATTAGTTTAAGGATTAGTAAGTAACTCTGATGAGGAACCATACCCCTATAAAAATGGGTCTTTCATAGACATCAATCTAGTAGGACGGTTACTTGAACTAACAGATACTGCATACACAAAAGATGCCCTTGATAGCTACAGTTGGTAGCAGGCTGCAAAGTATAAGTGTGTCTTCATCCCAAAACAAGTTCAAAGTAAGTCTAGTAGCTCAATAAGGCTTCATGTCTTCTGTTATATGTATCCTACAGTTTTCTAAAGAAAAGACTTGGTTAGTGGATAGTGAGGTCACATGACAGAAACATTACCTGTAAAACTCTGACTCAATTTTTCATATTAAACTTGGTATCGACACCAAGTACATCTTGAAGAGATATGACACTGGATCAGAGTTAAAGGATCTTGTGGGTTCAGAGGGAGCCAATTTGCACATGCAGGGAGACATACATATTATGAGACTCAGAGGGAGCAATTCCGTATGTGAGTTAGTCCATGACACGACAGTGACTATGACAAGATCTCTACTAGGTATTCTTCCATCAGAATCATTATATCCCTTGCTGTAGTTTTTGGTTGGAAACTTCACTAGATAAATGTTAAGACTGGTTTTCTTAGCGATGAAGATGAGCAAGAGTTTATATCAAACAACCTGAGGGGTTCGTAATCCATGGGAAAGAATCCCATGAATTGAAGCAAGCTCCGAGAGCTTGGTATGGAAGAATTGACAATTTCTCTACAGAGTCTTGGGTTCACCAAGAGTATTGCATATTCCAATCTTTATATAAAGATTGTACAGAATCGTCCTATTATCTTAGGATGATCTGTTCCTTACAGGAAAGGAAAATTTGATAGCTTAGACTAAGAGGGAGCTTTTCAACAGAATTTGAAATAAAAGAATTGGGTCTTTTTGCATTATTTTCTGAGCTTAGAAGTGTGGTAGAAACCAGGTGAGATCCTTCACTCACAAAAGCAAGTATGCAGTTGATATGCTCTGGAGACTTGGTATATTGGATTGTAAGTCCATATCCACACCGATGATTTCTAAACTGAAGAAGTTACAAGACCAAGCTATAGGTTCAGATCCGGAAGACCTCACTTTCAATGGGTCCTTGATGTATCCTATACATACAAGACCGGATATTTATCATGCAGTGAATGCCCTCTACCAGTTCATGTATGAACCAAAGCATATTCATATGGTTGTTGTAAGAGACAACCATTCTTTTATGGAGCACATTAACACGGACGGGGATATCCATTTCTGCTCGGAGGACAACATATACTTTGATGTAAGAGACAATGATGAGAGATGGATTTGAGTTTGGGTAAAGAATGGAGAATGATTTTCAGCTCGAGAGATTTGTTATCCCCTTCTTGTTTCGCTTTGCACCCTCGGATCTGGAAGCTAGACACAATATGATGCTGGCGGGGTTCAACGGATTCAATAAACAGAGGTTGGATCAGGGTTTTTTGTTCTTGGGTGAGGGCCATGATGATGGGGTAATTGTGTCGAGGTTGGGCCACAAGTAGAAAATAGATCATGGATATGTTTGAAGACGCTTGGATTCGACCTTTCAATGTCAAGGTGAAACAAGCGCTGAATGCTAAGGAAGGGGCTGGAGCATATCCCTGATTCGGTGAGGCTTTGAAAGCTTGTGGTGGAGTTGGCTAATGAAGAGGATGCCTGGATTTTACTTGAGAGGGTTGTTTTCCATTGCATGTTGCGTTGTGGCTTGTGTTGACAATGCTTGAGACATATTGTTAGTGTACAAAATCGATAAAGGATAGGTGAGTTGGTTGGTTTGTGGAGTATGGTTTGGAGTTGTTTATAGACTATATAAATAGTTTTTTTGTAGAAGCAAGAAAGACCAAGGTTTCTCTTAGGCACAATATTTTCACTTGCATCAAGTGGGGTTTATATATTGATTGGGAGTACAAATTGAAGTAATTGTTCATGGATTTATGAACCATGGTGCATGGCACATGGAAATAGAGTATTGGTGGAAGCACACAAAGGACGGTGTATAAAGAACTATTTGATTAAGGAGTGCTTGCATTTGTTATATTTGGAGTAGAGAGCAAGGAATGCACGAAAATAAACAGGTAGATGCTTTAAGCATCATTTGTTGGGGCATACATTTGTAATCATATTTTTATGGTGTTGGTTTTTATCACATGTAAATTAGCATATGGATGTAAGACCTATTTATGTATGTGTACCCCTAGTTTAATGGTTCATCAGTATAAAGTCTAGACTTAGATCTAGGTGATGGGGGACATGTATTCTCAGATACCCACTTAATAAACTTTGGGGGGGCGTGGGGGCAGGTGCTTATCCCAAGTTAAGTTTAAAGGGAGAATGTTGGTCATACAGTAGATAAGATAACCTTGATATGGTCATTAATGGTTTACTAGCCCATAGTTTTGGATAACCCATGATATTTTTCCATGGTATTTGATGTGATGAAGCTTATTTAAAGGCTTGAAGAATTTCATTGTAAGATGTCTCAAGTGGCTTGGTGTTTGGACAGCTTGGATAAGGACAATATATATATATATATATATATATCTTGGTCATCTTGGATAAGGTCAATAAAAATACATATCTTGAGTGTTGCTTTTTTCGGTTAAAGGTTTCCAAGGTAAACATTGGTTTTTTGACATTTCTATGTGAATGCGTTTTGTGTTGTCTTTAATATTTCTCTCTCCAAGAATTAAGAGGGGGACCACTTGAAATTTTTTTTTTTTCTTTCAAAAAATCAGTGAAATGAAAAAAAAGTAAGACACTAAACCTAACCTTAGCCCCCTCCTAATGCTATTTAAAGAGGTCCCCACCTTCCATTTGACTCACAATTCATTTGAACAAATTGAAGTTTTTGAGCTAAGTTTCTTGGGCAGATTTGGAGTGTTGATTGAAGTAGTGATTTGGAGAATTTGTTGGGGTAATTTGGAGAGCCGATTGAAGGGATGATTTAAAGAGTTTTTGAGTTGAGTTTCAAAATTTCTAGGGTTGGTTTGGAGTTGATTTGCAGAGTTTCTTGTGTTGTTATAGGGCTGTTTTTTCCACTATTGGGAGTTGTTTTGGACCATTGGAGTTGCTATTTTTCTCTTAATTTGGAGGGATTGTGAAGGTATGTCAAATATGCCTTATAGTTTTTAAACCCTAATTAATAATCTACTTACAATTGTTTTTTTTACTAGTAATTAGGAATCCATAGTTTTATTTGGAGTTTTTTTTTTTTTAGGTATAAAAATTGCCATGGTTCCTAAAGAGAACAATAATTTAGCATGGTATCATTGCCAATTGGTTGAGGAAGAAATGGTATACAACTATTGTCACAAGGAAGTTGGTTAGCGGGGTAAGGGAGGGGTATCCATAGTTTGAAACAATGCTTAGTGCATGCAAGAGGTAATGTAAAACCTTGCCTAAAAGTCTTCGAGGATTTAAATGTTGAGACGCTTGGTTATCTTGAATCCTACCAAGTAGATAAAGCCAAGTCCAAAAAGATTCATTGAATCCTACCAAGTATATAAAGCCAAGTCCAAAAAGATTCAAGAAGAGATAGGGGAGAAGTTCAGGTTCAATTCATAATGACACTCAAAATCAAATCCCTGGTTTTCAAAAATGCCACAATTTTCTTATTGATGATCTTATTTTTTATAGAATTCCAAGACAAAACCAACCTAAGGAAAAACTTGTTGCTAGCCCTAGTCTATCCAATTTGAAGAGGTTGTGTAGGCTTGACTCATTCTTTGTACCCTACACCACCTCTAATGCTCAACTCATCATTGATGCTAAATGGAAGAAGATGGAAAATGTGGTTGCTTGGGAATGCATTCTTAGATGGTGGTATGATGCAAATATATCTTTCAATGCCATTAATTTTACATATTATCAACTTATGTTAGATGTAATTACTTCATGTCACCTAGGCTTCAAAGGCCCTAGTTTTCATGATACTAGGGGGGACACTTTTACAAAATGAGGTTCAAAGAATAGATGAATCCCTCGTAGAGTTCAAGGAGACATGGAGTAAAACAAGGTGCACAATCACGTTTAATGGACGAACTGATGGAAGATCCCGCACCATTCTTAATTGTTTTCCCAAAAGGAACTATGTTTCTTAAATTTGTGGATGTAGTTGATTAGGTGAAGGATGCACAATTAATTTCATCTATTGGACGAAGTGGTTGAGGTGGGGGTGGAGTATGTTATACAGGTCATAACATACAATGCCTCCAACTATGTCATTGCAGGAAGGACGTTAGAGGAAAAACACCCCACCATTTGATGGACTCCATGTGTAGCCCATTGTTTGGACCTCATGAACTTTGAGGATATTGACAAAATTGAGTGGATGAAGAAGTGTGTGGAACATACAAAAAACGTAACTAGGTACATTTACAACCACACATTGGTTTTGAACATTATGAGGAAAAACACTAGGGGCAAACAGCTTGTTTGATCAACTATTACACGATTTGCAACAAACTTTCTTACATTGCAATCCATGCTTATGAGAAGAGTCAACTTGCAAAAGATATTTTTTTGTGATGAGTGGAATGCATCTCAGTGGAGCAAAAATGTTGAACGGAACGACATAGTTGATCAAGTTTTTGAAAAAGATTTTTGGAAAAACGCATAAGAGATATAGTACAATTCAACAAGTGTCTTGTGAGAATCTTGTGAATGGTGGATGGTCATACACCCACCATGGGTTTTATTTATGATGCCATGGATCAGACCAAAGAGACAATAAAGGCAGCACATGGTGATAAAAGACATAAGTACCTTTCTTTATGGAAAATCATTGATGATAGATCCATCAACCTTCACATCCAATTGCTATTACTTGAACCCAAGGTAAGTAATTTCAAAGTTTAAAAGTTAAGTTATTGCAAAAGTTTAGCCAAAGTTTCAAACTAAATTGATGAAGCTTCTTGGTCTTTTGAAGGTACCATTAAAAAAATATTTTGAAGCAGATGGAGAGGTTAAAAAATGATTGTACAAATGCATTGGATGCATGGTTCATGGTCCTAAGATACAAGATGAGATACACAGTAAGCTCTCCATTTCAATGAGAGTATTGGTACCTTCGGCATGCCTATGGCTATACGAAGCAGAACAAAGGATCCACCAAGTAAGTAATTTCAAAGTTTTAAAATTATATTATTCATTGCAAACATTGAGTCAAAGTTTCAAACTTATTTGTTGAAGCCTCTTTGCCTTCAACTTTTATTGCAGCCTACTGGTGGAGGCAATTTGATAGCCAATGCCCTAATTTGCTAAAGTTTGTAATTCAGACATTGAACCAGACATGCACTACTTCTAGGTGTGAATGCAATTGGAATGTTTTTGAGTGTATACACACCAAGAAGTGAAATTGTTTGGAACAAAAACGGTTGAATGATATGGTCTATGTTCAATACAACCTTAGATTGAGACACTACCCTTGATTGAGAAAGACCCCCGAATCAAACAACATAGTCTTGGATGATATTGATCTCTCGTAAGAGTGGGTTGTGGAGACTCAACCAACATCATTTTACAATGAAGACCTATCTTGGATGGACTTAGATCCACTTCCACAACGAAAGGATTTGACCATTATTGTTGGACAAGTACCTTTAGGGCCAAGGAAATCAAACCATAATCTCATTTTTGAGTCTAGTCATGTTCACGATGTAGATGATGAGAATTCAAAGGATTATTTCATATGATTAGATTGTAGAGTCTAGAGTATAGTTATTAATTAGTACTATGCTTATTTTTGGATGTTAGAGGCCACTTAGAGCCTCTTTGTTGATGCAAGGCTGTTGGGAGCGAGAGCAACAATTTTCAAAAATTTCCAGGAGCAGGAGCGTTTCAGGAGTGTTATATATATATATAAACATGCAAAATGGCGAATCAATTGCAAAAAACATGAAAACATAGATAGAAGATCATTTAACTAATTGATTAGTGATGATGATTAAAGAATCAACCATTTAGTACACATATAACATCAACCATAAACATTTGTCATCAATAGATTGTAATAGACAACATCAACCACAAAATGAAATAGACGCTAGAGCATGATATTTATTACCAAAGAGTTGTAAGATCCAGTCAACAGTTCAAAATTCAAATTTCAAAATTTAAACTTCAAAGGTAAATTGTCATATAATGTTCATAACTTCATTGTTTATGGAATAAGCCATAATAAAGAGTCAAGACAGTACTAAGTTCTAGAGACTACTTATAAAAAGGCAAAATAAAAAGAGATCTAATATGTATTAGCAAGTACTAAGTACTATGCTCTAAGTTTTCCTCTTGCCACGATAAACTTCTAGTTTCTTTTCTCGTGCTCTTTGAGTTTGAAGAAGAGAAGTAGGTGGAACTTGGAAGTGTTTGTGGAACACAACCAACGGCTAAATGCCCCCCACGTGACAATGGATGTGGTGAAGATAAAGGAAAAATCGATGCATCTAGAACGTTGCTAGTGGATGGGGGTGGCAAGTCTCCTCCAAGAATATGATCACCATCATGATCACCCAAAAGTTCTGCTTCCAAGCGCTCTAAAACCATGGCTCCATCTTGACCAAAATATATTGGGGTATTTATCCTCAATGATTGCTCTTGTTGCCTTAGAATTAACAACATTATCAGTGATGACTTGAATAACAATCTAGGGTCCAATCTATTGAATGGTTTTAATCAAGGCATTTGCAATATTAATGCATATCTTGTAGCGATCTGAGTAGTCATGGGTTGAAAGGAAGACCACACCACTAGCAGACACACCAAGAATATTCATCAATGACTTGCCTTTCACATTATTCCAACCATCAGATACAGTTTATACCCAATGTTGGTTCCAATCATTTGTAAATTTTCCTAGAGCGCCTTGGATTTTGGCTCTTTTCCTGTCAAGTCCCAAGGTTCCAGCTTTGTCATACTCAAGGCTCTTGTATCCTTTAGGGGCACCATTGATGACTTGTAGCATTTCATGCCAATATGGTGAGCGAATAACATTGAAGGTATACCACATGCATAGAGAAACCTAAAAAAATTTGCATCCACATCATCTCTACAACCTTCGTCAAGAAAATATGATAGTGTTTTAAGCCCTGAAGACAAAGGCGAGAATGCACTAGCATGGGGGGACGCAAATCGACCAATGAACATTCTTTGTGCACTCTCACGTTCAACCTTTGGTCTTTTGGATTTGTTTTGTGTTACCTCCTCTCCCCTTTAGTATTTGAGTTTGTCTTCGGGTGGCATGCTCACACAAGTTTTGATTCCTATACTATTACCTTCATCCTAGTACATAGTCCCACACACATGCTTTCTCACACGAGTATAGGAACCTATGTATTTTGTATGACAATGGTGACATGTAAATTTTGTGGTTCCACCCTGTTTACCTCCCCCAAGCCTTGTGACATACTTCCACAAAGGTGTGTACTTCTCTTTGGATTTTTGGGGATCATGATCATCACTATCATTTTCATTGTCTTCATCCCCTTCCATTCCTTCCTCCTCCTTTTGGTCTGTGTTGTCCACTTATATTTCTTCGTCACTATCATGGTTATTTCGACGTGAACTTCCCATCACCACCATCAAAATAAAAAATGGAACCAAAATGACATACCACATTGACATCATCATCATGATTGTTGAATCTTGATAATAACTTGCTACCTGCAATAGAATGATGGAGGAGAAATGGGAAAGAGTAGGAGAAGAAAACATTCAAACATTCAACATAGCATAATATACTAGTTTACAACAAATAGATTTTATTTATTTTTAAACAAGAAACAAGAACAGGCTTAAGAGCCTACCTCTTTATCTCCCAAGTGGTGGTTGAATATGACTATGGTAGCCTTCAATCTCCCTTCTAAGCTCTCACAAATGGAAGCCTTCAATCTTTCTTCCAAGCTCTCCAATCTCCCTATGGAAGCCTTCAATATTCCTTCCAAGCTCTCAAATCTCCCTTCATTCTCCTTCAATCTTCCCTCAATCCCATCAAGAACTAGCAAGAACCATCTCAAAACCCTCCTAGCAAAGATGAGTGAAATGAGAAATAGAATGAGAGAAAAATGGAGTGAGTCAGTGTTTTAATCCCTTAAAAACCCTAGCCATACCTTTTCCTCTCTTATGGAACCTTATCTCGGTTCCCACTCACTCCCAAAACAAAACAAAAAAATATTCTCTCTTGCCTCACACGCACGGATTGAAGGGGAATCCTTAGGGAGCATTTTTTTAGTGGAGGGAGCACTCAGGGAGCGAAAGCTCCCTGGGCAGGGAGCAAAAAGCTTCCTTGGACGGAAGTGAAATGCTCACTGGGCAGGGAGCGAAACGCTCCCTGGCTCAGGGAGCGTGATTCCTTAACGCTCCCTTTGGGAGCGCACTTCGGGAGCAGGGGTGTGAGGGGAGGGGGACTCCCCCGCAGCATAGTGTTGATGTATTTTGGTTCAGATATGGATTGCACTCGATGTTATTTTGGTTATATGCACCCTTGCTATATACATGAGAAATTTTGCATATTTGTGTATAATGGTTTGAATTCATATGGATGCACATGAATATATATATATATATATTTTAAAATTTGAATATTTTTTGCATTTTTGCTTGACCGGTTTTGTGGTACAAATTTGTTTCTAGTTTTTGTCAAGTTCCAGTTTCTGAGATAACCGGTTCAATGACCAGTGCAAATTTGATAACATTGCTTTCATGCACCATACCTTATTGAGGTGATATACTGTTTGTCTAGAGACTCTGTATTCACAAATCAAGCATATGGGTTACTACTATCCTCTTTTTTTCGGTATCACTACTTCAAGTACCATTGCCTAGTTTTGTTTGGTTAGGGGAACCTGAGAAGCAAGGGGTGAATAATGATAATATCTATCTTTCAAAGGTTAATTTAGGCAGCCTCCAAAAGCAAACCCTCTGCATTTCTCTGTGCACATTCTATTGATTGCTCCTTGGACCCTTAACAAGAAAAACCTCCCCAGGGTTTGAAATACCTCCACATGCAACAGGGGATTCTACTTTATCACTGCTTTTACTACCAGAGTTTCAGCTATATGCTGCACAATCTTCTTGCAAGCAACAATTTGCTTAGTTGCATATTTTGTTGCACCGATAAGCATACTATTTGTAAATCAAAGTACAAAAATCACTGATACAATTTATCAATGTAATGAATGCTTATCCTGTCCATGAATTTGTGTTGACAGTTTTGACTTTGAAGTAACTACAATAATTATCAATTTCTATGGATGGCTTGTTCACAGTGCCTAGAAGAACCTCCTTGAAAAGTTTTGAAGTATCCCAGACTAGGAGCCATTAGCAATCTATTTGGAAACCTAAGTAGCAGCCATAGTGGATACTCTTTTTTTTTGGATACTAAGCTTTACTCAGTCCAAACTTCCTCGGTATCTGCTAATTGCGTGTATCACAAGTACAGCTAAAGGGAAGCTAATGAGGCCACTACGTTAATACTTAAATTCTTGGTCAGAAAGTCAGGCATATGGTTGTTATATAAGTTTAGCTGGCATAGTGGATACTATGTTTTACCTGGCCCAAACTTCATTGGTGTATGTTAATTGTGTGTATCACAAGTACAACTAAAATGAGGCTAATAAGGCCATTATGTTAATACCTAAATATTTTGTCAGAAAGTCAGGATTATGGTTGTTATGTAAGTTTAGGTTTACTCCCCAAGGGTTTGGGTCTAATTTCATACGGAGGGTAACGTGCCATGAATATAAGCATCTTACAAAAAATTCATAAAAAAGCTTTTGTTCAGAAACGCTTAGAAAGTGTGCATGATACCATTTCTTTCCTTACTATATATGATAAAACTTCATAAATAAGCCTTTGTTCGGAAACACTTACAAAGTGTACTTGGTACCAATTCATTCCTTACTATATATGATATTATCCTTAACAACAACCTGGAGCGATGCATATTCAAGTTATTAAAATTTTAAAAATTGTGCAGTTTAGGGGCCAACACATCATCATTTTCTTTGTGAAAAGTGCTAATAGGGAAAAAAATATAAAGTCAATTTTATAACAAAATTTTTGAAGCTGAATCTGACATCAATTTGAAAACCTGAGATTGTATACAGAAATTCATCAGAAAAGCGGAGATTGTATATAGAGCTAGAGATGTGCTCTGCATGGACAGAGATCATCTCATTATGAAGATAAATATACACAGGAATGTCAACGTGTGGCAGTACACTTGTTCTACTTTAGAAAAATAGATCTTCATGAAAACTTCATTTGATCTAATTCTCAAGTGGGTGCGAGCCGCCTCCTTTGAGAGAGCCTTTGAGATAGGCTATATGTACAATCCATGATGTCACTAAGATTACATTTTCAATTGATGTTCAGACACAAGCTTTTCCAGCTCAAGCCTGTGCTCTTCACAAGTAATATGCAATTTAAGGCGAAGATTAGTTAGTAAAGCTTCTCTTTCCCAGTTTAGTGAACCTTGAGCATGAAAGGCCTGTAACACAGAACGATATGCATTTGCTTCCAACTTGTGCATGGTTAGCTTGTTCTCATCTTCAATGTCAATGCCATTGCTCTTTTGATTGTTGTCATGGGCAGACCAATACCTGGTAACAGTTTTTCTATATCGGGATGAATGGACAAAAGCAATGCAACTTCCATCAGTTGAAGGAGAACAATTTTTATTATCAATGTCTATTATGGAACCACCAAACAAAATGCCCTCCACATGAGGTTCAAAAGAATTTCCAACATTCTTTGGGATTTCTATTTGTGTCTGGCATGTGGCTTGTGCCAACTCCAAACGCCTAGATTTTGTCACTTTGCAGCTTTTTTCATATGGAAAATCCTCATCTATCCTTTGTGCCCTTTTCTTGAGAGCATGTGCACCAGTATTCGGCCCTTTGGGGGAAGATGCCAAAGGAGTTTCCTTGCTATTGGGAACTACAGGAATCTTTAGACGAACAATGTTTGGGCTTCTTGCCTACAAAAAAGGTTCAAGCATGTACTAGTTAATCGATTAGAGGAAACATCTTAAAAAAAACCACGATACTAACATGAGTTCTCAACCTAGGGATACCTCCTGAAATTTAGGCAAAGCAGACAATCGATAAAGTACAGAGGGGATGTAATATACATGCAACCTCCAACTAAGCATAGAAGAACAATGTTTAGTTTCAACTGCTAAAACATGAACAAAATAAAATAGCAAATATAGAGAGAGAAACTCCAGCAATCCTTCACAGAACCAAATATAAACATAGTGTGAGACTTTTAGTTTGATAAAAAAAGCACCACTCCAAAAAAAAAGAATAATCACAAAGGTATGCCTAAACACATAAGCACAAACTAAAAGTCTCACAAAGGCATGCCTAAACACCAGTGCTTCAAAGAGGGCGTGTCCCCTGAGTTTCCTATGTTTTGGGACGGGGGGCCTCCTTGCAGATGTCCCCAGCCATTTCCGATATTTTTGTTTCTATTTTAAGCATGGGCCTCACAATAATTTTTAACTCATTACCAACATTTCTTCAACCTATTCACAATAAATCCCACACAAATTGTTATATAACGCCAAACCCTTGCACCTTCTAATCACTTTGGTCCTTGGTAGTTCACAATATAAACCAAAAAATTGGAGAGAAAGAAAGACAATAAATACTGAAAATTGAAGTAATATCCAAAGCATAGGCACATGCTCAGACTAGAGAACAACTCGGCACAGTCAAAGATCAAGAGTATGATTAGGAGTCAAAATTATAATCAACATAAAACTCACCAAATAATTCAACTCAAAATACTTAAAATGGGCAAATGTTGGTCTAGACTTAAATCACTTAAAGCTTTAGAAAACACAATCAAAGTGGATCAAGATAGATCAAAATTGGTCAAACCTGCCAAGTAACTTGGTCAAGTGATAAAGACTCAAAGATACTTACAAACCAATATAATCTGCATGAACAGTAGGAAGAACAAGAACATAAAAAATATATTGAATTAGCCTCAAGGAAATCTAAAAACAGATGAGAGAATATATAGCAACAATGATAGCAACTGGTATAACTCATACCCTTGAGACCTCAAGAACAACCCCCTAATCAAAGCACTGTGATCCATCATTCCAAGGATAGTTTCCTGAAATAAATGGCCGGCAAGGAATGATAAAATGTTAGGCAAGAAGCCCTATCCTGAGTGACTACCAATCAATTGTCAGCTTAATTAGGAAAACAGTCGCATTTAAACTGTGTGAAAACCTGTACAAGGGTAAGCTAATCATCAATGAAAGAAGATGGCTTCAGGTTTGGGGTATAATCAATGGAAACTGAGATACTCACGGATAGCTGAAACCAGCCTCAAAACAGTCACAAAAGAGAGTCACTTATCAGAGTGACCCCTCCAAATAGTGATATCATTAAATGGATCCAGGGAAAAAGAAAATACACCCTCGATTTGACAGAGGCTTAAGAGGCAATCCTGGACCTTCAGGATTGGGAGGAGTCATAACAACTCTTGATGGAAGAATTTGCAGGAAATTAGTGTGGAATATTAGAGAAAACACATATAACCAGGCAGAAGCGTTGGCAATCCTCAAATGAACTCAACTGCTGAAAGATATCACCTTGGGATACGTTGTAACCCTGGGAGATTCACAAACAGTAGTAGGTCAGCTGATAGAGATATCCCAATCCTACAGGTGGACAGGAATATCAGCAGAGCTAAGGAAATCCCTGGCACATTCAGAAGCTGGGAATCTAAGCACATACTCAGGAAATATAACTCAGAAGTAGATGATGTGGCAAAACTGGCCATCCAAATTGATCCCAATTCCCAATCATATTATAATTTAGAAGCATGCAAGAAAATGGATCTGAGACAACCAGAGACTGCAATCCCTTAATGATTCAGAGGGTCACCTGAAATCATCACCAGACATTCACTCAGACAAGACAGCAGGCAGGGAGGAAGTGGATCAGGTCCAAAACTACAGTTACAGAGAACGGCAGACTTATATGATAGCATAACCAAAGCAAATTTGGTTTGACAGCAAACTCAGGTTCAGATAAAGCATTTCAAGCAGCGACTATATGCATGCAGGATTAAGTCAAGTAGTAGATGTGTTCTCAAGCGTTCATTTAGCTGACAAGTTTCAGTTGAAATGTATGAAGACAGAAAGGGAACTCAAGGATTTTAAAGGCTGCAATCTTGTATCAGTGTAACCCCTGGAAGGCTCAAAAACTCCAATCTGCTAAACCAGGGAGCTATAAATGTAATTTTGTCATGGTCCAGTTTGTTCTTTGTGTAAAAAAAATAGAAAAAACATTGATAACAAAAGCATTGTCATACAGACCTCTAGATCAATATGAAGTGCATGGACAGTAAAAAGAACAAGATAATAAGATATATTGAATTCGTCTTAAGGAAGTCTAATGACAGACAACATCGTCAGAGAAAAATTGATAGAAAGAAAGTTGTAGTACACAATGGTCTATCAATATATTGAACTAACCCTAAGGAAATCTAAAAACAAACTATATGGCAAAATCATTGTAATAAAGACTGATAGCCCAACGAACAGTAAAGAGAACAAGTAAATACATACAAATAAGTAAGCTGCAGTTCTGAAAAAAGCAGGAACTGTAAATTCTAGCATTTTTCCATTGACAAGAATTTTTAACCTCACACACACATTCTTGCATGTGGGCACACACCTTCTACATAGGTGCATGCAAGAGCAAGCCTTTTGTGAACTTAATATTTATTTGGTGCTTACAACTTCCATACTTAAACATTCAATAAAAACACAGAAGTGGGTAAAGAAAAAGAAAGGGGAGGTTACCTGTAAGGGCAAGGGCACGCTACACCATTTCCCATCATGCCAATCCTGCCTTGAACGGAGATTGGACCGGTGGTACGTAGAAACTGACTTGGAATCTGGAAAATACACAGAGTATTGCTTGCCAGGTAGAACCTGGGACACAACCCCTCTCCACCAACAATCGGTTTCATAAGCGTCAACTCCATCACCAATCGCCCAATTTTTTATGTTGGTTTGAGGAGGACGAGGCCTTATTTGACTGCAATTCAGCCTCTCCACCAGTGGCTCCCCATCATCCGTTAGAAATTTATCATACAGCACCTTACACGAACCCCCTTCAGAGGACATAACGATACCCTCAAACCAAGCCCCTTCAAAACCAGCCTCAAAGCTACACACCTCCACACGCATACCATCCTTGAACTTCATCCTTACAACCACAAGGGCCAAAACCACCAATGCAAAACCGCCGCCCCCTCAAGAATGGCTGTGACTGGTAAAGTAGTAAAACCCACACGAAGATTAGCAAATCTTAAGCGAAAAATAATTAATGGGGATCAAAATCAGGCAATGACTGCAGCACCCAAGACAGTGAATAAAGCTATCATGTTGAATTAAAGCAGCCCAACCCAGGGATTTACGGAGTATATTGTGCAGGAGTTGCATTGCGACTGGCTGTCGAATGGATGAATGAACCAGTCAAAGTAAGCGCACTCTTCTTCTACTGCTACCTGATTTTCTATAATTAGACCACTCTTGAATGACAATTTAGTGAAACAAAGCATTCCACCACATTTCTTGTGGTACGGAATTTGGTTTGGGCTTCGTCACGAATAGGTTAGAAAGGGTAAGGATTCCATTCCACGAGGAGCGTATGAATGCGGCTCGATGCTTTTATTCTTTCCTTTGTTCTTTAAAGGAATTGGATTTTACCTTTGTCTCACCTTTTTTAATAACTCGTTAAATTGTAATGGGAGTAGTGAGGTAGTTATAATGATAGTTAGAAGACACACAGTTTTTTTTTACAATATTATTTAGGTTGAAATTGCTGTAATTCTGAATCTCTATTCCAAGCATTTGAATCTGTGTATGAATAACAGTGTTTGCTTAAGATTGTAACTTATGTTTATATTATTTTAGTGTAAGTAAAAATCATTTGTGGTTTGTCTTTGAATTTGAATTTGGAATTTTCACAACTTATTGAAGTGCTTCTAGGCATGTAATTTGGTTTTGTTAAATAAAGTTGAGATTTTTTTCAGTGAAAAAAAAAAGAAAAAAAAAGGTTATGTTATGGGTTTGAAATAAATTTGATTGGTTAAAAGTTCATTTTCCTAAGATGTAAATAAATAAGTTAATAATCCAAAAACCAAAAATATCTACCCCTTGTACTAACTTCTATCACTTTCAAGAACTCAGAGTCTAAATTTAGTTTACTTAACATTATACCAAATATAATAAGTATTGTAAAAAAATTATATTGAAAAACAAAATACAATAAGTATTTTGTAAAAATATTATGTTGAAACAAATCATCTTTCATAATTTAATTTAATTAATAAACTAAATTTTATAGTATAAAATTAATAAAAAATTAACAAATACTTTAATATTTCAAGTTTATAAACACAAACAAAAAACAGTTCATAAACAAAATACAATCCAATGTCAATCAATCAAACAAGTTCTACACAACATAGAACATAGAACATTTGAAATAAGAACATGAAATAAAACAAATTGATTCTTGATTGTATTCATCCAAAATCTCAAAAGTTAAGGTTATAGCAAAAATGTTTCATTGTCTTAAGGGGGTTTTATAGAATCTATCTACCATGAAGAAAGTAAAATAAAGTATGTAGTAAACTTATGCATAGCTTATGCAAAGTGTACATGGATACATATAATATGTTAAAAGAAACCAAGAATGGCCTTCCACACAATTTAGATTTAGATTTGATGAACATGATTAAGAGCAAGTGAAAACATACCTAATTGACCAACCTTACCTCTTTGTTAAAGGGTCATAAAATTTAGATCTGATGAAGATGATTAAGAGCAAGTGAAAACATACTTAATTAACCAACCTTACCTTTTTGTTAAAAGATCATAGATTATAGGTTCTAAATAAAAATATACCTATGTAGCATGCATATAACAAAGCTATAATGGTTAATATGATACTTACAGATGGTTGTAGTGTATGGTTTCATACATGAATGTGCATGATTATTTGGACTTACCAATATTACTCAACAATAATAATTAAGTAAATGATATGCTAATCATATAAGCAATCATCCACAATTATGTGTTTGATTCAATATGGTGTATATCCAACTCATCATTTAACAAAGCTTCCATGTTAACATATACTAATGAGGTGTTTGGATGTTTCTTAACAAGTGTAAGTGATGAGTTGACAAATTAAAAAATCATTAAAATAGATGTATGTTTCAATTTACAACATACATATCTTGTCCAAAGTACATACAAATTCATTTCGATGATCATGTAACCCTCTATGGAGTATATTTGAAATAAAACAAGATTATACCCCTCGAGATACCTAAGGATGAAGATATGGAACACAACGTGACAATTTGAGGTGAGAGCAAGGGACAACTTAAGAAGCAAAGAGTAGAGAAGTAGAGAAGGTGGAAAAGAAATAAGTTAAGGCACAATAAGAAATTGAGAAGAAGAAATTCCAAGAAGAGCATGAGGATATAGACAATTTGAACAAGGGATGCAATGTTAGTGAAGAGGACAAGGACAAACATACAAAACTGTATAGAAGCTCCAAGAGGGATAGATGACATGACGTTGGAGATATAGGGGACATAAAAGATACTTTATAGCAACTAGAGATTGTTCCACATGTAAGAGATCAAACTACTGAAATAAAGGAGGAAGGCTTACATATGTGATTCTAAAAGATCACGAGAATAATAGAAATGGCTTGTGGAAGGAGAAGGCATCAAAGGAATCACGTGCATGGCAATACTACATATAGGTTGTTATCTTGGATCCATGCAACACTTGATGGAACTTATGAGGCCCACGGGGCTATGCAAAATGATGTCAATTCAATTCCATCCATGTTAAAACCACTTGGAAATAGGATACACAAGAGAATAGAGAATGTGTGGCCTCTTGGCCCATGCCAATGTACCTTCCTAACCATGGTAATGACTCCATATTGTCATGACAAATCCATATACGGATTAACGGTTATAGCCTCCCAAATTGTTGTAATTGATTCTTGGATTGTTTGGTCTTCTTGAGGGAACATAATAAATATACCAGTGGATGAAGAGAATAGGGGTCTAATCAATTGGCCTGGAAGACAAGTTCTATCCAAAGAAAACAATTATTCTCTTGAGGCTTCTCAAACTAGTCAAAGGGGATAAATAATTGACTAGAGGTTTTTCTAGAGCCCTAGGTTAGTAGCTTGGAATGAAGAAACATAAGAAGGTATTCAATTCTATTGCACTTGAGTCATTTACACAATGGTAGAATCTTATAGAGAAATCTTTGTAATTTGCACCCTGAGAGTTAATAAAGAGTCAGACAATCCATTTAAAGATGGAATTTCCCCATTAGATTTATCTAGGATAAATCTTTGTGTCTTATTGTGTGTGTAATTTCAGTTTTCTTGCATTGAGATTTTTGTATTTGGAAATAACAATGACTATTGTTTTCATAGCAACATTAAATAGAAAAGAGAAAGTAATTCAATAAATAGTTTAAGGTTCATGTTAGTGAATTGAATTGGCCATAGTCTAATCGATTACCTATGATATTTGTATCAAAGAAAGTTATTCTTGAAGGTAGTGAAGGGAATGCCATTGAATGCTGACAAGACTAAGAAGACTGCAAAAAGGTAAAGAAATAGTTCTAGAAAATCCTTAGCTTGGAATGAGAGGAAGAAGGAAATAGTCTCAGTATTTCAATGTAGGAGACAATTGTGAAGGCATTGCCTCATAAATCAAAATTTTGAATCTAGAGACTCAAACGACCCAAATGTCTCTAAACATGTCACAACTAGCAATAAGCATGTCAAAGATGAGCAATAACTTCACCTCCACATTGGCCATGATGTACAAGAAGAAGAGAAAGTACCTCATCAGTCAAGCTCAAGTTTTGAAGAAGAATTAGAACGAGAAGAGGAGGCAGAGTTGGAAAGGGGGAATACCAACATAATTCATACACCCTTCATAGTTGAAACAAAGTTCAACATCAAGCTTTATGCATATGAGATCAATTCCCTTCAATTAAATCAATGGTTACAATAGTTAGAAGTTTCTTTCAATGTGCATAAAATTGGTGAAGATCAAATAATTTTTTTGCTTTGTCGAAGTTAGAAGACTACATGTTAACCTTGTGGGAAAGTTATGTATCCACTCGAATACTCTAGAAGGAACCACCAATGATTTAATGAGAAACAATCAAGAACCCCATTAAGTCATAGTTCTACCTCATTGATTATAAGGAAGAATAGAAGATATGATGTCATTTCTTTTGATAGAAACAAGCACATATCTTGCAAGGTTACAACACCAAGTTTCGAAAATAGGAGATGCAATTGTGTATATCTCCCAATAACCCTGATGTGTAAATTAAATATTTGGGAGGATTTTGCAACCATATGCAAATATAAGTGATGTTTTTCAAACCAATTCCATTAATGAATCCTATGTGCAAGTTGAGTACATCAAGGGAGATAAAAAATAGGGCTAGTCTTGATCTATAAACTGTTGTGGATATTCCATTGGAATAGTTCATCAAAATAGATCTTATAATATTATGAAATCTTAGATTATGCAATTTATTTCCCTTAGATCTTAGATTAATTATTACTGGCTTATTGCTTAGATTTATGAAAATAACTTAACATGAAAATGAAAGAAAAGACAAATATACACTGTAGTGCCCCTTCCCACTGAGTCAACAAACTAATACAAAGGAACAAAATTGGCTCCATAAGAATTTTTTTTCTTATTTATTTATTTTAAATACAAAATCATTATTCATTATATTTCATTCCACACATTTAGCTTACTCCAATTCTTGCCTTAAAAACTTTCAATTTATATCACTAATACATTACCATTCCTTAGTTTGAAATCCTTCCTCATGAGCTCTCTCATATATGTGTCCACATGATCCTCTAACTTCTAGAACTAAATTACATCAATTTCGAAAGTCACTTTGGTAATTTAATTGGATATTCTTTCTTAGCAAGGCTTCTCAAATTCTTAAGTTAAGCCCAACAATCCTCTTACATTTAGGATTCAAATCCTTCTTTAACACATTGGTCACTGGCTATAATAAGGCTTCTCAAATTCTTAAGTTAATCCCAACAATCCTCTTCCATTTATGATTCAAATCCTTCTTTAACACATTGGTCACTAGCTATAATAGATATTTTTTATTCATAAATAAAATAGAGTGATTACGAAAAGTCTTAATAGAGATCAATTAATTTTGGTTCCATGCATGTTACTAAGATTAGTTATTAACATGGGACTACCCAATTAGTTGGAATAGGTTTAGATAACATTCTTGCCAAGATCTGAAGTTTACTCCCAATGTTATCAATTCACGATTTTCTAGCATATAAACACAGACAATGCTCTTCATTTCAATCAATATTGATTATGAATACAATGTAGTTGTAAAGAATAAATATCTAATTGAAACCCCACCATTTTGCATCTATAAAAAACATCAACCAAAAGTCCAATTGTTCAGCATGTTTAACTCATAATTAGACCTTACAATGCATATTCAACCACCCAAGAGAACTTTCCATTATACATAGATATAAATGTGGACAATGATTTCCCATTTACACCATTATATCTAATAATGAATGAAGTAAATGCCCACCCAACAACAACTATATTCAACAAAGTTGCATACATATAAATTTGTTAAAACCAATACTTGAGTAGCCTAATAGAAATTACCATTATACATAGATATAAATGTGGACAATGATTTCCCATTTAGACCATTATATCTAATAATGAATGAGGTAAAATTCCCACCCAACAACGACTATATTTAGCAAAGCTGCACACGTATAAATTTGCTAAAATCAATGGTTGAGTAGCCGAAGATAAATTTTCCCCATTTTTATTATTTTTCCTACTAATCGACTAACATAGCTATCCCTTAATAAAAAAATTGAAAAAGTAACTAATTATTATTCCCTTAATATCTTATTATCATCCATAGATGTTCATTATTATCTTCATGACATTTAAAAATAAATATTTTAATATTACCTGCTTGCCAAAATAAATTCTTTATAATATCTCTAGCAAATATCAAAACAACGATTTTCGACAGGTTGACAAGTACTTTTGTTTTTGGCTAGTTAAAAAACGTAGATGGAATCTACCTTTTATAGTGAAATATACTTGTTGAGGCCACTGGAACTTACACAAGTAAATTACTATGTATTTTTCCAATAGACAAGACATATGTTCAAACCTTTTCCAATAGAAAAATTGCTCATTATATTAATATATAATTTGTTCACATGGCAAAAAATTGAGCCAATTACATACAACCTCCAAACTGTGAAAAATAAAGTACGAGTATGTTTGCATAAGGTAGGATCCGAGCAAAAAAACATCATGAAAGGATTGTAATTCTGACTGTCCCTTTGCAGCTTTCTTGGAAACAAGCATAACTGATCCGGGATTTATGTAGGAACACAATGAAATACATAAATACACATAAACACAGAGATGCAGCGGAAATAAGACTTCATTTCATTAATAACAAATGACTGAAATATGCTTACAGACGGAAT
>JZKD02S0056184.1:196826-220773 GCA_000966675.3 Picea glauca | reverse complement strand
ATCATCAAAAACATATCAAGTGCACTACACACACACACACACACACACACACACACACACACACACAGATGGAATTGGGTTTTGTCCATCTAAGATCAATCTGCGAGGCAATGCGATGCTTAAAGGTTGATGCAAATAGCTCCTTCCTCTCCTATGTGGTAACCTATGGCTTGCTCTATGCTATGATCCGTTATATAAGCGTGGGTGAACAACCTTTTCAAAATGTAATGAGGGTATAATTTTCGCTTCGCTCATATTGGTGGCCTAAATGATTGACTGGAAAGATCATGGCCAAGAGCACATAATGAAGCCTAGGCTAAATGACTTCATTTTTTATATATCATCCCTCAGAAAGCTCAGAGACAATTGAAGCAATTGATCTTATCGATTTATAAGCATCTGAATCAGATCCAGAGCCTCCATATCCAAAAGGTGGTGAATCGTATACAAATGGAGTTAATGGGTCCAAGTAGATCGCCCTTCTAAGGTAGATAAATAATAAGGGAGGGCATTAATGCATGGTTATGAGAAAGCATCCGTTGAAGCAACAGTTCTAGCAGTTGCATATCTAGTCTCCATAGTTGAATCCATTGATCCAGTTGATCGAGAGCGATACCCCACCCCAATTCGAGTAGATCTATGAGAGCCATAGATTATTTATGTTTCTCCATATCCCATTGCCTCTAGGGGTGTTCCCTAGCCACCATTAGTTTCAACACCAGTCAAATCATCCTCGCTTGTTCGAAAGTCCATGAAATAATAACCCATTGATTAAGTGGAATGAGTTTCACCCGCTGATTAAAAACCACTAATAGCGGTTTGATATTCTATTGATCCATAAGCGTTTGAGCCACCAACATATCCACCAGGAGCACCTATAACAGTTTACCTAGTTTACCCAATAGTTGATTCAGTTGTTTCAGCACCACTAGCAGTAGATCTAGCACCATCAATAACATCCCTACCCATTAGAGATCCATAACCACCACCGACACTTTATGCAAGTGATCCCGTTGTTTCAACCGCAGTTGAAAGAAAGATACTCATTACCCCTATTTAACCCTATTAATGTTGATTCAAATTCATAATTGTATAAGTTCAGGTGCTTTGGTCGATGCTCGTTATTTCCACCATACCCTTTATTCCATACCAACTTAGTTTCTTTCTCGACTTATAAGTACGCTGGTAGCCCTCGATACCAACACACCATCAAAAAAAGCACCTCATGTGAGCGAGTGAAAAAGCACCCATCCAAAAGAGTACCCACAATAAGAAAGTAGTAGAAGAGTCAGTAGCATCATACTTTGAAGTGATTAATACAATAGATGCACAAGCACAAGTAGTGAAAGCATAGAAGAAGAAGAAGAAGAAATTTTAAGGTCCACGAGGCTAACAATAGCCTATGGTACAGACCGCCTCATACACCGATTTCTGCATTTCAGTGTTTTCCTGTTCAACTTGATGATGAGCTCTCCCACTTTCTCCACAATCCCCTCGTTGAATAAATTATTCCAAGAGTTAGTTGTTAAAATTCTCACATAACTGTCCCTACTGTCTTTGAAAGCTTCACACTCTAAAATGAAATGTTTTTCTGTTTCCACTTTTTCGGAGTTGCAGGACATACGCACCCTTTCTTCCCAAGCTTCCTTTGGTCTTTTCCAACGCCCAATTTCACAATAGAGTTGATGGGAATTAGTTCTTAATTGGGCAATAAGCATTTTGTCTCTCCAAGATATATTGGCCCCCATGTACACTTTTTTATGGTGGTTGTAAGTGGGGTTAAACTCTTCAATGTAATACTTTTTCTTTCTCCCTAGCCCTTTATCCCAGGATCGCTTGTGGAACCTATCAATAACAAAAGGCTTTATCTCTTTACTGTTTGTAGGGCACCTGTTCAAGTGAATATCCCATTTACTAAGCCATTTAATATTTTGCCGCATCCACGTCTTCTTTTTTTTGCACAATATGTCATTGAAGACGAACTTAGGCCATCGACCGTCTTCCATTTGCTCAATTTTTTTTAGATATCTTATAAGACGCACTATAGCAATTGCTTCAATAGGAGCAGCCCCCATTTCACTCAGCATGATATCTTAAGGAACTGAACTTTTCATTTTAAACTTGTTTATAATCAAGCATTTTTGAATCTTCTCAATTTGCTTCCATTGTAAGTCAGATGTACTGTTGGCCCACACTTCACAACCATAGAGAACCACCATAGTGAAAGCTATTAGTGAATGTGTATGTTTATTCAAAAAGAAGTGGTTCAAGTACCACGCCTTAAAACCAATTTATAGAAAAGTTGCACAAGTAGCTTACCTTTGCTTGGATACATATCCTCTACGGCACTAGTAGCACCAGTAGCAACAATGGAAAAGTAGCAAACACAATAGTAAGAGAGAGTGAAGAGTAGACCAATACCAATATCAAGAAAATAGAAAGAAATGGATCTGCCTAGGTAAATCAACCACATCTGGGTATGCTCTTGGATATTCAACTATCAATCTGATCAACTGTTTATTCAATGGGTGTTTCAATGGGATCTGGAACTAAATATCGATATCCAACTGGCTTAGATGCAGCTTCAAGGCCATCAACTGAAACTAGTTGTGATGCTGGTGGATATCTAAATGGGCCTGGAAATGGAACTGCTCTCGGCTCAAGAACTACTGCTTTTGCTCAGAAAATTGCCTCTGCACCTTCAAAATCTGTGTATGGATCTGGAGCTCAATCTGGACAAAGTGGGAACTCTCTGACAGGCTTTCGAGCGAGCTCTGTTGCCATTCTTGCCTCTGGTGTTAGGTAAACCCTTCGTCTACCCACCTTTGCCTTTACTGCGGGGCTTTGCTGCTGGTTCATCGCCTGGCCGTGTCAACAACTTAAATTTACTCAGCAATAGCTGGTCTGTTACTTTTGCGTTTGGTGGAAATGAGAAAACCACTGCACTTGCCTCATAATTGGGCACATAATTCGCTATGGGATCTTTATATGGAACTGGATATGCGCCTGGATATCTACCTGCATTTGTGGCTGGCTACGCATATGGATCAATTGAAATGGGTGATGTATTTCCTCCTGCTTTTGACTCTGCCTTTGCTTATGGATTTGAATCATCTCCCTCTGGATCCGACAATGGAACCAAACGAAGGAATGTGTAGTGAGGTGATAGATCAACTTCAACAAGATCAACCGAGGCAATGAGAAATGGGCGTGTTTACCTGCTAGGATGTCCCTAGGGCTTGGCCTGATGCTGTTGTTCTAGTAGCTAGGGATTATTGCTTTTGACCATAAAATGGGGTATGGAACTGCTGGACCTCAATCTCCAATGAATGAAACTGGGTCTACTTGTAATGGATAAACTCGATCAGTTGGCGTATTCACTGGCCTAAGAACTTGTTTTTTCACCCTTGCTTATTCCTCCGCTACCTATGCTTATTATGCTACTTGATCAATTGGATCTGCTAGGTATAAAATAGAAATTGGTTGGGATGTTTCCTTTGACTCTGTCGTTGATGCTTAAACTTGCGCTTTGAGCTCTCGACCTGGAACTGAGCGGCGAGGTAATGGCGATTTATTTGAACCAGAATTGGATATTTTACTACAATCTCCTCTGTTGTTGGTGGATCAATAGGTTCAACCACCTGTCCCTGCCTTTTTCATAATCGCCCTCTCTTGGATTTTGAGACTTGGAACTCAATATCGCTCTGTAGTTGGATCTACTCGAATAGGAACTCGAACTTGCAATTCTGCGTGTGGAACTGTAAATCGATTTGGAAGGGACAGATGCACGCAACGATGATGGCCCGGTTCCTAGTCAATGTCAATTTGCTTTGTAATAAGGGGTTGGGATAATTAGGTTGAGATTTCCAGGTTCTGATTCATCAGATTAAACTTGCTTTGCCAGCTAGAATCTCTTCCAGTTCCATTGCTAGTGGCATTCCTCCCTTTTCCATATTGATATCGAGACCCAAAAGTTCCCGTTCAAGGCCCAGATTGAGTGTCACCCGCGGGGGCAAGGGGTTTATAACCTGTTCTATACCTATAACCTCGCCTAGTTCTGGTCCTTGAACCGGTTGAAGTTGATCCCACAGAAGCACCAGTTTCGACACTCGTTAAAGGACCAATTCCAGAGCCGACTAACTGAGCTTACCCAGTTTACCTATAACCAGTGAATTACCCGGTAAACTACCCCATAGTTCAAGCAGAGGCTCCAACTTAGCTTAGTGAACCCGACCTTGTTTTCGCATCCTCGCTAGATTGATATTCCTTTGTTCCATAACCTTGAGAGTAAGCATCCCCTCTAGCAGTGCCTGTAGTATAGTCTCGGCCTCTTGTTGATCCGTAGCACCAGTTCAATAATAATACGTACCAGTCCCATCGAAAGCATAGGTAGCACCCTGTGCCCTGCAGATTCATAAACACTAGTGTATCAAGTACGCTAACTAGGGATTAATCGTCCCTCTTTTCAGGCAAAAAAATGGGTCTGAATCCCATCAGATTTTCAGGGGTAGCCTGAGTTTGACATGGATGAAAGTCTCATGCATTTAAAAACCTTACCCTCGGGGTTTTGCCCCATTTTAAACCAATCCAGATGCTCAGAAAATCGACCAGACTTCTAGATCGGCTGGAAATTCAAAACTGCATCGCCAAAAACGTGCTGGAAAAGTAACTCGGGAGGGAAGATTGCTCCCCCACTCCTATAAATTGAAAGATAACCTTATTATCTAAATCATATGTTCCCTTTCATAGGTCTTATTGCCAAAACATCATGCTCCCCTTTTCATACTTAATTTAAATCTTCAAGATTGGTAAATGGGCGTTCATAGCCCTTCATGGTTCCATATCAACCAACAAGTCTAGGCTTCCTTCCCACACTCACACTAGTTCATTGGTTCACAACATTAGTATTCATTTCATGATCCAAACATACATATAGATCATGATGTATATTTTAATCAACTCAACAATTAGTAATATCAAATGCATCTGGTCAATCAAGTACATTCCACATGTTACATATATAGAGAATAGTCTAAGTGGTCATTAAATTCTTTAGTCAATCCCTAGATTAACCTCCTAATCCTTATCAAAGTAGAGTTAGGCAATGAGGGGCATTACATACACACCATCCACACAATTGAATACAAGATATATCCTGGGAAACTCGATACAGGATAAAACCCAACTAGAAGGTGAGGCCTATGCTCTGCTTTCTTTTATTTAGTTATGAAAATGCAAATACAAAGAAAGGGGCACTTACTATGGAGTTGCCTATGACTCTAAAACTTGAATGGATACTATAAAATCTTCTTCCTACCTATTTTATGCACTCAAATCCCATTCATTGGATGCTCTGGTCAACTATGGAACAAGTATCATACAAAAGAATGGAACCCCTTCTCTACTTGATGACCTGATATTTAACATAACTTAATATTAGTCTAGGGTTAGGGTTTTTGTATCTTCAGCCCTCAATTAGTGATAAGGTTTATGATCTTCTAGAATATTCTTGAAAGTCCATACATGGTTATCTCCACATGTGTGAGTAAATGGAGCTGATGTGGCATCCACTTGTACCATGGTGGTCAACAAGATAGGTCAACTTGTGGGAGGCATAACCTCCATATATGAGCTTCAATTGAGGCAATTTTTGGACCGTTGGAAAGGTCTCGATGTGCAGAATAGCATCAATGGGTTGGGAGCTTTGCTCACAAAGTTTTGCCCCCCAAAATGCCATTTGATGCCTCAAATTGGCTCTGGAAGGTTCCACACCCCAAATTTCCAAACTACGACCTGTCGTTAAAATGGGCTCTGCAAGCCAATTCTGCCAATTTTTCCACCCAGAAAGTACTAAGGTAGATGAAAAATTATATGATGATCCATTCTAGATCAAGTCTAGTGGACCAAAACAGATAGAGCAACAATAATCCAAGAAAATTCGCAAGGAAAAGGTAAGTAGACAAACACCATTGCAGATGAATTCAAGGACCCAAGCAACCACTACAAAAACTACAATGTTAATGTTCACACCTAGGAGAATTGTTGGAACTTACACCCCAAATTGCACCTCAAGCACTCCAACAATACCAAAATAAGAATAATTTTCTTGTTGTTGATGCAAAGAAGAAGATGCACAACAATTCTGGCATTGAAGGTAAGGTTACTTGCACTTGCTTTGATAAAAGAGAAATGACTTTGAGTAGTATTAGTGAAAAAGAAGAAAGAGAGATGAGTAAATTCTTTCACATCAACATCCAATTGGTATGGAGGTGGACTATGTTTTTGACCTAGGATCTCGGACAAACATGTTTCATCCCAAATAGTTGAGAAGCTTGGAATAGAATTGCATGACCACCCTCATCCAAAACCATTGAGATAGGTGATCTAAGACAAGGAGTTGTGAGTCTTCACCAAGAAAAGAAAGTTCAAATTTGTAATCGACACAAACTTTGTCGATGAAGTAGTGCCACATGTGATTCCATTATATGTATGTAGAGTCATATCACGAAGTCTATACCTTTATGTAATAGTATTTTGTTATTAATGCACATAAAAGCAAGTCAAAACTCTCATCGATAAGTCCACATCAAGCAAGGGAGTTGGATTAGTGAAAATAAAAAATTGCACCACCGTTATTGAGAGAGAATCATCAAAAATAAGGAAAGATGGAGGTTGAAGCATCTCTGGAGGGTTGCGATAAAAGGTAGAGACAACAATTGAAACAATTGATCAATGCATTCAAATTTGTGCTTCAAGAACCCCGAGGATTGTCACCAAAAAAGGAACTTGAGCACAAGGTTCAATAGTTTTCAAAATCTCCATTTCCTAACATTGGATTGTACTAGTGATCTCTACTGAAAGTAGATGAAATGCAAAAGAAATTGTATCCGCTCTTGGTGTAAGGAGTAATAAATCCTAGTGCTTTAATATGCATGCCACCATTCATCATTATGTGCAATAAGGATGGAAGTTGTAGAATGTGCATTAAATACTAAGCATTGAGCAAGATTACCATAAAGAATTGATATTCGTTGCCACATATTGATGCCTTGTTGGATCATTTGTAGTCGGTAATCTATTTCACGAAGTTGGACCTCAAATTAAGCAACCACCAAGTGCAAGTGAAAGAACAATATTTGAAAGATAACATTTAAAACACGACTTTGTTTGTATGAATAACTAGTTGTCTTTTGGATTATGTAATGCACCTATAACTTTTATGCATTTGATGAATGTGGTATTTTGTTTATTTATTAATTCCTTTGTAGTAATATATTTAGATGACATTTAATGTTAAACTCTACTTGGGAAGAGCATACCTCACATCTAATACAAGTATTGGACACACTAAAGAGATACCATCTATTGGTAATCTTAAGAAGTATCAATTTGGTACAAACAATCCTTGATTACCTCATACATGTGATTGGCAAAGGAAAATTGAATATAATGTTGATATTATGGTAGTTGCGGGAGGTATTTACCTCCACGTGTAACCCTGATGAGAATAGAATATTCTAGGAAGCAAGAAGAAACCCTAAAGCATTGGACATAACCCTAGAAGACAAGCCGTCTAAAGGAATATTTAATATTAAGTGTTTAGCCTCTAGAATGAGAAGTTGGCCCAGACAACTCAGGAAAAACAATATAAATATAGGAAACCATATCTCATTTGCTACACACAGCTCGCAACTGCAGAAGTGAAGAAGTGCGCACTGCAGAAACTAGGTAAGTGCACAAGTCTGAGGAGTAGCTGCAGCTACATCTACTGCAGCCTGTATTCTCGGTTTAGGCTTGGACTTTTTATTGGTTATGGTTTGGACTTTCTGCATTGTATGCTAGCTTTGGAGAGAGAGGTATGCTACATTGATTGGATATTAGGCCTAGGGTTTGCTTCCAGAATCATTCTTTGTCAAGGTTAAGGTGCTCGGGGGTGGCTTCGACCTATGGTTGGGTGAGAATATTGCTATATTGTCTATGGTTAAACGAACACATCTATTACTTTCTAACAGGTTATGGTCCCACACTATCTTTGGACAATCTAACCACTGGAAGATATATTGGGAGGATTTGCTTAGTTGCAGTTGCAGTTGCAACCAAAGTTTTGTTGCAACAACGAAACCCTAACCCTCTTGTTGAGGCACCTTAAGTGAAGAGCTTGACCTAATTTCTGGATAGCCTAGTGCACCCTAACCTAGCGCAACTCCTGGTACTCTTAGCAAGCTAAGACATCAAGTTTGAGTTTTTGGTCAAAGTCAAAGGTTGACCAAGTCAAAAGCAGTCATGACTTACTCTATGAAGTTAGAAAACAAGTTAGAAGGGGCTTCTAACCTCAGAGCATGGAAGACAAGGATTGATCTCATCCTTGCCAAGAATACAGTGTTGGATATCATGAAAAGAAAGATCGTGGAACCAGAGTTTGAAGAAGGAAAAGAGAAGGAACCTCAGAACGTTGCAGTTATGGAGAAGTTCAAAGACAATGACATCAATGCCATGAGTATCATAGTGGACTTTGTAAAATACCACTTGATACCCTACATCTCTCATCTTGACTCATCTAAGAAGATGTACGATGCCCTAACGAACCACTTCTCAGTCAGAAACATTGGACAAGTAATGAGTCTGAAGAATGACCTCTGTGACATGAAAATGAATGATGATGACATCATAACATCATACTTTGTGAGAATCTCTTAGTTAAAAGATCAACTACAAGCTATTGAAGAAATCATTTCAGAGAAGGAACTAGTAAATATAGTACTCAATGGACTTCCCAAGACATGGGATGCATTTTCCGCAAGCATGAACACAAGGAAGGAGTATCCCACATTTGAAGAACTTTGGACTTGTTGTGCACAAGAAGAATCAAGGATTAGTGCAAAAGGTAAATTCCAAAGGAAAGATGATGATCAAGCCTACATCAAGAGAAAGATATGTCAAAAATACAATGCTTCAACTATTGAAAATATGGTCACTACAAGAATCATTGTCCTGAGTTAAAGAAAAGGAAGGAAACACATGAAGCATTAGTCGCCGAAGAAAGGGAACCCTCAAAGAAGGCCAAGCAGGATAACACAAACTTCTTCTTCTAAGACAAGGTAACAATATTCTTCATAGTTCTTGTACATACCATGTTTACATAGTTTCTGTACATATCTTGCATATCTATTTCGTAGAAGATAATATGTTCAAAGAGAAACAATACCTATGGAAGAATAACAAGACAAGGATTACTATCATGATAACTACAAGTCAAGCAATACACATGAAAAGATGAAGTACATTGACAATCCTTGGTAACAATTCCTGTGGAAGCTATTACATAAGTAACAGCTGCAAGATTAGCCGAAATCAGAATCAAACTTGAAGAAGCCTGGAAGAAGTAAAAACAGAAAGAAGTCAACAATCAAAAGGAAATTAGAAGACTTGTGACACTTTGCAGAAGGCAATAAGGATGCAGACGAAAGTGTGGACTCTCTTAGATGGAGGGAGACGATTATATAATTCCAAAAGAAGAGCATGCATTCATACATGAAGCAAGGATTAGAAGGGAGCTAATCCTAAATAATATGATCCATTGAGGATTATGAAATATCTGTCCATGCTCCCATTGATGGTAGCAGCCATGAAAATCAACACATGTTTAGTTTGACTTTAGAAGAAGTATTCTTTGAAAAGAAGCCTTAAAGTATCCCTGGTTGTCTATTCACATCCATGATCCTATGATGAAAGGAAGAAGTTGGAATATTCAGGGCATGGAATCTATAGAAAACTCCATGGACCCAAGAGCTAAAGAGAAGCATGAGGAATAACATGAAGATTTCGAGAGAGAAAGAAAATCTAGAACAACCAATCATTATATCGAGAATCACAAGACTACCAGCTTGGTTTGAACCCACTAGAAGCAATCAAGCAAAAGAAATGGAAGTTGTGATGAAGAACAATGTATAAAAGATTTATGAATAAAAGCATTGTGAGATTCAAAACTAGAGGTTCTCCCAGATGGAGGGAGAAGACTATGATGATAGCTTGTTCCAGTAACCAGACATACCTCTACTTGAGCCATTATATCTTCTGCAATATCCATGGCTTGGATTTTACATCAGATGAATGTAAGGATTGTTCTCCTCAACATAGTAATTGAACAAGAAGCGTATGTAGAGCAACCTCAAGGTTTTGAGGTATAACAAAAAGATACCCTTGTATGCAGATGGAAGAAGATCTTGTATGGATTCAAACAACTTGGTGTAGAGCCTCTCATGCACAACAAAAGTGTGATGAAAAATTTCTATAACATAGATAATGTATCATAATGGTTACTCAAAAGTTCAGAATGATGGATTGCTAATCCACGACAAACTCTCATGATGTCAGAAGAAGTGCTACTTGGATACGTTTCAGTTTGAGCCTTTCCATGATGTCATGAGCTAGCAAGAAACAAAAGTGTTGAATTCAACCATGATATATTGTAATGAATAAAAGCTATATGAATCCTTCAGATAAAAACCAGTGTTCTAGACACACCGAAGTACATTGAGATCAAGTATTACATTCTTCGTGATGAAGTCTAGAAAAGAGAAGTGATTCTCGAATATATCTTCACATATGAGCAGATAGCAAATATTTTGGTAAAGCCTCTGTCCAAGATGAAAAAGTTTGCATACTCAAGAAAAAAGTTGGAGCTCATGGAGATGAATTCCTTATTGAAAAAGAAAGAGATTACTCCCAGATTGGGAGGGAGCACTGATGTGTTATTGATTTATGGACAGTCATTTTTCAGTTAGAAAAATGGTCCAGGATGAGCAGTTCCTTTCCAGTTCGGAAACTAGTTTGAGATTTCTGACGGACAAGCATTTTCCAGTTCAAAAAATGGTCCAGATCCGACAGTCATTTTTGTAATGAAAATGGTTTGATAGATTGCTAATGTACCATAGACAGTGATTCCCCTTGTGTCCAGTGTGGGGGAATGGTCTAGGACAATCATTCTTCTTGGCAGTCACTCTTAGTAGTGGTCAAGTAGAACGGTCCGCCTCGCCGGGTAGTCATTCTTTCGAAGTTCATAGTTGTGAGTAGTTTCGAAGAATGGTCCGTTTTGGAGGTTGGTGCAGGGCAGTCATTTCCATTAGGAAATGGTCCGGAAAATCATTCCCTAGGGCAGGTTCATTTTCTCCAAGTTGCACTATGTTTAGTGCCAGAGGAATGGACCAGTTAGGTGAATGGTCCAGGTTCAACAATTAGGGACATGCATTCCCTAGGGTAGACTCATTCTATCTAGGTTGCACTATGTTTAGTGCCGGAGGAATGCCCCGGTTAGGTGAATGGTCCAGGATCATAAATCAGGGACATTTATTCTTCTATGCTTGAGAAGAATAATCCAGATAGCCCATGGTTGATGTTTTACTTTCCGAGGGAAAATGCTCTTCCAGATCTCATAGATGTCAGTGGAAGAATGGACTAGATAACTCAGTTTATATCATTGTTTTATGTGTAGGTTGATATTAGATGATATGATTGTTATGGAGACTGTATGTCTCTGGAAAATAGATGTATGCTACTATGGTGGATGTGTTCCACTGGTTGGTTCCAATGAATGTATATATATATATATATATGCACATGCATGACCCTCCCCTTAGGTTAATAGGCATATAAATTTTCTTTAATACGGCCCTGGGCTCATAAACTTCCTCATATTTTCTATATATATATATATATATATATATATATATATATATATATATATATATATATATATATATATATATATATATATATACATTCACATGCACATGCATGCCCCTCCCCTTAGGTTAATAGGCATATACATTTTCTTTAATACGGCCCTGAGCTCATAAACTTCCTCATATTTTCATGTCGTCTCACCTCTTTTATGAGGACTATCAATAGTCTCAAGGACTCATTTTTCCTTTTCCTAAACAGATTATCCCTGCAACAGGTTTCACTCACTATAGGTTAAGTAACTAACCTTACAATTTTCCATCAGTCCTATGTTCATGAAGAATTTATACATATGGGGTTGAGTCTCTTTATTTAAACAACAATTATAATTTACAAGGTTCCAACAACCCATATGAAATTCATTTAACCACAATGAACTTTCCATAAGGGTCTTCGTTACACATTATTTTTGTCATCCCTATGACTGTTAATGATGTAAACCTATCTGTTGCCTTCAGAGGGGTCAGTGGCCTGAGTTCCTGAAGAAAGAAGAGAGAAGAACTTTTCCTGAGAAAAGAAGTTGCATTCTCCTTTATAAAAACTCTATTAAAGAGGATGTTCGCAGGTTGCTATATAGGCAGGGTTCGAGAATGCTTGATTCTCGCACGCTGCACCATAGCTGGGTTGCGAGAGGTTCGCAGGTTGCTCTATAAGCAGGGTGCAAGAATGCTTACACATGGGAAAAACGAGCGTATTCTCGAATCTTCTAGAAGGAGAAACTTCCATGGTGAGGTGGCATCCGAATGGTTTGGAATTTATATATATATACATTTCATTGTTGATAGCGGGAGCCAAAAGAATTTGATATTAGCCGAGGTCATCAAGAGATTGAAGCCGTTGCCGATGCCACACTACCAACTATAAACCATCGAGGTGCATGAACATTGTAGATGAACATGGGGTGCATGTGTACCCGACAAAGATCTAAGTCATTTGTGATTATCCAACCTTAACGACTTTGACATAGCTCTATAGCTTCTTAGGCCTCTCCAACTTCTACCACAATTCGTGTTGGGATTCTCTCATATCACTCGACCCTTAAGTCAAGTGACCAATGAGGGGAGATAAAGCCAAGTTTTCTTGGTTTGAATCACAACAAAAATTATTCCAGGATCTAAAACATCGCCTCTATTTCACACCAGTCTTCACATTGCAAGACCTGGAACAACCATTTTGAGATTGAGACAGATGCCTTTGACTATGTTATCAATGTCATCCTCACTCAACAGGGACATCCAGTAGCCTATCATAATGAAACATTATTTGATGTTATTCATATATATCCCACTTATGACAAGTTGATGTACTCCATTGTGAAAGCATGCTGACAGTGGAAGAATTATATTACGGGCAAGGGAATAATTATCCACACTGATCAAAAGCCTCTGCAATTCATGTAGACACAATGAAAGATACAAAATGATTGCCATAAGAAATGGTCAACATACCTACAACAATTCCACTTGAACATTAAGTACAAGAAGGGAAGTGCCAATTATGTTGCAGACTACCTCAATTGGCTCGCGATTGTGACACTCACCACAATTCTTAACTACTATGGGCACGAGATCTCTAGGTGGCCATAATTATAGAACATTGACTTTGACATTGTTGCTAGTTATTAGACACTGAGTGTTGGAAAACAAGTTTTGAATTTCCACCTCCAAGATGCACTCTTGTTCTATCTAGGCCATATTTTGTTCCTTCAGGAAGGTGTGCAAAGATAATTTGGGAGGCACATTACAATGGAGTTGTAGGGCACTTCGATGTGAAGAAGACAATAACAATACTTCAAAAGCATTTCTACTGGCCAAATATTTGACAAGATGTCAACCAATATATCAGGTTGTGTACTACCTGTGCCATCACTAAGCCATCCATGAAGAAGCAGGGTTTGTACACTCCTATGCCTGCCCCAGACAAGCCTTGGGAGTTTGTCTCCATGGATTACATGTCAATCTTTCCCTCCACCAACATGGTCACGATTGTGTTTTTGTGGTTTTCGATCAGTTCTCTAAGATGGCCATTTTGACACCATGTAAAAATAGGATCATAACGAAGGCCACTGATAGAATCTTCTTGGAGTAGGTTTGGGTTCATTTCAGGCTACCAAAAGCCATTATTTCAGATAGGGAAAACAATTTCCTCAATACTTTATGGTCTAGCCTGTGGTATCTTATGGATACCAAGCTATGTTGGAACATGTAAGTGACATTAGAAGTGAGAAAACAAGATTCCAATAACAATGGTGGTGTCTAAGGACACTATTACAATGAAGCATAATAATCATGCTCCATAAGAGCACAAATGATCTTCATAATCTCTCGCGACGATAGACCCATCTAAAGGACCATCTATAAATAAGTTTGAACATGGGCCAAACTAATAACCATGAGACCACATTAGTTATAACTATCCATGAAAAGTGGATCTAGAATCCAAAGTGGACATGGTTACTTCTAGATTTAGTCAGTCGTCGGCTGCCAAGAATGGTCAACTCCCTTAATCCAACAAGGTGAGGTTTACCAAGGAACTTGAGATTCCAACAACTTGGAGGAAAATACAAGGTGTGGTTTACCAAGGAAATCGAGGTTCCAACACCCCCTTGTAAACTTCATCTTGGAGGAAAATACAAGGTGATGTTTACCAAAGAACTCGAGGTTCCAACACCCCCTCGTAAACTCAGCTTGGAGGAAAATACATAGCACAACTTACCCCCCTTAATTTGTTCTAACTACAAATGATAATCAAACACGGTACAACAACGCTCCTGGAAGAAGTCTGAAACACTGTCACCATCAAACTAATCAAGCTCGGGTACTGAAACAAAATGCAGTCATCCAATCCATCAACCAAGTATCCAAAAATACTTTCCAAAACACAGTTATAGTTGATTAGTTGAATAGACAAGAGGACAACATGGTCTATTTGATCAGTTGACTAGACAAGAAATGTCAATATAATCAGTCTCCGTCAATCCAACAGTCTCCGCATCAGATAGGTGTTATTAACATAAGCACTAGTACTCAACTACATGTCTCAACAACTTAGTCAAACATAGTTCAGTTGGTCTCATCAAGTCCTAGTTGATCCAATAAGAAGAAATCAGTTGGGTTTACATATCAATAACTTCAATTACTCCCTCTCTTAAACACAAATGAGGGATCTATAAGTAGCAACAATAGTTCAATGGAAACATCATTTGATAGACTACCTAGTTGAAACTCCAATCGATGAACATCTAGTCAAAGCTCTAGTCGATGAACATATCACTCAAAAATCCAGTCGACGAACAACCTAGTTGAAACTCCAGTGGATGAACATCTAGCTAAAATTCTAGTCGACAAACATCTAAGTCAAAACTCCAATTGATGAACATTGCAGTTGAAACTCTAGTCGACAAACATTTGGGCGAACCTCAGTCGACCATTCTAAATGAATTAATGGTAAGAAAGAGGAACATTGTACGACCGTACAGTTGATGCTACACATCTATATGAAGTCCTCAAGCATTTGTTCATATTATTCCATGACCATTCATGAATCCAACCATAATCTGTCCTGGTAGGCGACACTGGTTCACTTATGTCTTTCACATATTTTCTACAAAGTTCTAAAAGTGTAATTGCCATTTTCCCAAGAATACCGATTCTTGGGTAAATTTCTCTGATTCTTATGAGGGTGATAATATGGTACATATTTCTGTTCTGGCTTATCATAGGATGCATGATCAGGTTCTAGTTCACTTACATGATTAGAACATCCTTGCATGATTAGAACATCCCTGCATATTAGGAACAATGTCATTTGCAATAACATTTTCAAATTTGGGTACGTTAGGAACAACCAACTCATTAATCTTTTCAACAAAATCAACAATGGGTTTCTCTTCTAGCAACCTAGTTTGAACTACACCAACAACAAACACAACTTTCCTAGTTGCAACAAGACCAGGTGTAGGCAATGAGGAAATTACAACATAATATCCAAGACCCATTCTAGGCGACCTCATCTCAGGGGTAATAAGAACAACAATACCCTATCCATTTTTCCTAAGTCATCCTCTGGTATATTCCATCTTGCTCAATAGTCAGGACCCAATGCCAGTTGCGTGTTTCTAAAAAATAGGAGAAATACCATTGTTAGTATCAACACCATATTTCTTACAAACAAATGGGATACAAGCAAGAGAATCAAGGGTTGGAGAAGTAATAGGTGAGTATGGCAACTCAACAACATCTGTCTTCTTCTCAACATCTTGCAATTGACTGAATTTTAGATCAAGGTTTTGTTTGTAGTACTGCAAGCCCTAAATAGTCTCATCCTTCTTAGTCAGTTGCAACAATAAGGAGTCATACTATTCTTTGAAAGCTTGATATTCATCAAATAATTGATTATTATCTTATTGAACAGGAGAAGCCTCTTCTTGAAGCTCATCTACAGAGGCCTACAAGTGGACAACCTCATCAACTAGTTGGAAATCGGTCTCTTCCAGCTGGAAAATGTTTGTCTTCAAGTCATGATTTTCTATATGATAAAGAGCTTTCACTTCCTCCTCTAGATCATCGAAAATATCTGATTTATCCTCAAATTCTTTTAAAAGGTTTTGGAAAACAACTTCCATTGTGCTCTCTAGGACAATAACCTTCTTGGATTTCTAAGAAATAGTAGTATGGAATAGGGTAACTTCAGTTTTCAACTGATTCTTCAGTCCCTCATTTTCTTTCTGCAACATAGCCATAAAAAAATGCAAGGTAATGACCTCGCTACGAAGTCGATCAACAACCTTCTTCTCATGGAGTTTCTACAATCTTTTACCCATCTTAATAACACAATAAGTCAACAAGAATCAATCCAAACCTAGGCACCAAACTTGCAAATGGTGATTCGAAAAAAAGGAAAATGAGTCGACCACAAAGGGTAATTCGAACACAAACAAAGAGAAATCCAATCTATGCAAACTAGAAATCAAAGACTAACCTAGAATTCACAACCAAAAAATTATAACTGGTGCTAGGGAATCCATTTTCCAAATATGATGTAGCGCACACATCCACCTTCTAGTCGATCATCTACCCGTGGAACCACAAAAAATGGAATTCTAGTTTAGTTGAGCCACCATTTAGGCGGATCCTCCTTTATTTGGTAGGTTGACTACATAACATAGGTGTAGCTCTAGTCAACGTCAAACAACCAAGTGTAGTCGATTCAGGCAAGAGAAATGTTCAATCGAGTCGAGGAAGAGAAGAGAGCTACGATCAAGGCATAAGTCGATTTCAGTCAAGTCGGGGTCTAGTCGAGCCACTAGTCTACCTAGGATTTAATCGACTATCCAATGTGAAAGGGAAACTTAGTCCAAGCTTTACGATTAATCATCCACTACCACAAATTTGATAGATTCTTCAGAAATCGATGTTTCGTTGATACAACACAGGCTGTTTGACATCATGATAACCTGACAATTTATGTTCTATCTTTAGAACAATTGGAAGATCAAGATTCACACAGTCGATGGTCTAGCCATGGAGTTCCACCACAAACTGAATACACTATTTAGTTGATCCAAAATTATATGTGTATTCGACAAGTAAAAAAACCATAAGGGATAGGGAAAAATCCATATAACTAGCTAATACTCCAGATTTGCCTAATAATGCATTGATCCTAGCAAGGAAATGCCCAAAATATTACCAGATCATGCAAAATAGGCTAGGGAATATGATGGTTGAAACTCAACAATCTAGATCACTGCAATTTACCATCCTTCTTAAACCCACAAATGAACTTAGATCATTTAAACCACTAGCGTCTAATGGAACTCAATATCATTATGCAAAACCCTGATCACAAACCCAACAACTCTTATAACATGTTGGAATAGGTAAGTGACAACATAAGTGAGAAAATGATATTTCAATAATAATTGTGTTGTCTAAAGACATTGTTTCATTGAAGCACAACAAGCACGCTCCATAAGAGCACAACTGATCTTCATGATCTCTCTCAACGAGAGACTAATCCAAAGGTCCATTTATAAATAAGTTTGGACATGGGCCAAACTAATAACCATGGGACCACATTGGTTGTAATTGTCTATGAAAAGTGGATCTAGAATCCAAAGTGGACATGGTTAATGTTAGATTTAGTAGGTGGTTGGATCCCAAGAACTATCAAATCAATTAATCCAACAAAGTGAGGTTTACCAAGGAACTCGAGGTTCCAACAAGCTGGCCAAATCGACTTCCTTTCATCCCCAAACAGATGGAAAAATGAAAGTGGTCAACATAATGATTGTGCATATATTGCACATTTACAACTCCAAGAATCTATGTACATGGGATGAGAGCCTTCCATATGTTTGACATAACTACAACATATCCCTCCATAGCTCCATTGGCCACAACCCTTTTCAGGTGTGCTTGGAGTTCCAACCATTGCCCCCCATTGATGTTGCTCTGTCCATTCCATCTTCCTTGATAGAGTCCTCCAATGATCAAACCGAGGCAGACACAGTAGCCAAATTTGTTGAATGGATGCAACACCTTCAACAATTGGAGAAGGTCAATGCTAAGTATAAGCAACAACATGACCTACATTGTGTTTCTCACAAATTTTAGGTTGGTGACAATGTGTGGTTGCATTTTCATAAATAGTGCCTTACATGCCCCCACATGGATCTCATGCCACTCTAATATGGGCCTTACACCATCACAAAGGATGTGGGTGACAATGCTTTCTAATTGAGTATCCTTCCTTTCCTTGGCTTGTACCTAGTATTTAATGTGGAGTTGCTTTGACCATATTTCCCACCTTTGCTATACACCTCATAGGTGGTTGATCAATTGATACCTACAAAACTCAATCCTAATTGCATTACGCAAGATATAATAGATTGGATCATGGACACCAAGATGAAGGGCACCTTCCAACAATACATACAACCCTATCAGGTTATAAATCATGACAACTACTTTAGTAAGGTAAGTGGTTCACCAAAGTTCATATTCAACAAACGTTTTTGCATTCCCTAATGGAACCTGATGTAATGGGGACTATTGCTTCCTAAGGGGAGATGACTAATCCATGTGGATATCGGTGGCCACCCACCTCTTCCACTGACTCATCACGGTTTTCCATCTTGTTCGTTTTTTTATGATTTTCAGGTACTAAACTTTTAGGGTTGTTTTGACGCCCTAAAGGATGTTTTTTTTTTCCATTCGAGGGCCTAGGGATGTGGCCTTGCCAATAATTGTACTTGTTGATTATATATTTCCAACAATATATTAAACACCCCAAACATAGATTCTATGCAAAAGTTTCACCCTTAGGAGGTTGATGAATCAACTAACCACCTCGGGGCCCACAAACCTTTTGGCGCTTCATCTCCTAGGGTTAGGGATTTTATAATACTCCTGTTTCCCCCAGCTTATAATTAATCATGATTGATGATTGCAATGCAATGGAATATAAACATTATAAATATATTATTGGTTGATTAAAAATGCCAACAACTGACTGTGGGGTGAAGCCTTGAAAGTACTAGCCATGATACCACGAGAGGGATTAGTAAGGGGAATAGAAGGGGGAATTCATGTGTAAAAAGAACCCAAATCCACCTGGATGATTGATGAGGAGAAAATAGCTATATTTCCTCTAGCTTGCAGCTGAAGCAAGATAGTTAATAAGAAGGGGTTGGTAGTTGAAAATCCAACCACCTCAATGAATAGATGTATGGAAGATCTAGCTAGGACAACAAAATCTGTCAGCAAAACGGTACCACAGAGTACCATCACCTCGTTTCTTCGTTGACCCGAGTTTGTTATCACGAAAGGCAGAGGGTAGGTCAAGAACCTTCTCGGGGGGTATGGAAAACAGTAGAGAATGCATGAGTGCATGCAAGAGAGGGGGTAGAGATAATTCAAAGGGAGCTCTGGACTTAGAGAGCACACTGAGACAGAGGAATCATGGTGTTCAAACACTAGGACAAAACAGAGAACTCGAGGAGAGTTTAGGTATTAGAAGGATATAGGCATGGAAAGGGTGTTGGCTAGAGAATAACACATAAAGGAAAAGAAGAGAGTGCATAGTTCGATGGATAGAGTTTTGGTTCCAGGAAGGAATGAACTACAGAGAAGAATTGTTATCACGAGAGAAAATTCGTGCAACAGAAGAAAACACCTGTATGGAGTAGAGGAAGCTCCAAAAGTGCAGATCGAAGTACAAGGAAAAGAAATGGGAAGTATGACCAGGAAATGAATGGTCACACTAGATCAAAGACGACCCGAAGTCCCGACTGGAGCAAAAGAGGGTCGCGAGCTTGGTAATTGCTGGAAAAAAAATGACACTGGTAAGGGGAGGACACTGAGGGATACTGTAGTTGTGAAGGGACTCCCTTTTGCAGAGGAAATATATTTGATAAACTACCTGATAAACCCCATGGAGGTCTTGAGCTCAGTGGGAAAGAAATGAAGCTTTTGCTGCTGCTAGTAGAGTGGAGGAGGGTAACCTCCCTGATCCATTTCCTTGACTTGGTAAGTCAATAATGAGAGAACCCCCTGGTGTTTTCATGGCCTGGCATGGGGGTTGACTGCTACTGAATTTACAGAGCACACAATGCCTACGGTTTGGTGGAAATGGATACAACCACAGTCAGTTGAATGGCTACAACTAATGAAATAAATAAGTGTTCTTTTACTCTTATAATTGAATGGAAACAAAGGATTGATTCTTGTAATTGTGTTGTAAATATGTATGCCTAGTTAATGGGTTGATTTTGTTCCATTGGGAAGCCTTAATACTTAAATGAATGAGTAATGGAATGGAATTTATTATGTATTTCACATATGAACAAGAGAACCATGTATTTTATATTGAATGATAAGAACATTTCATAATAACATAATGGAAGTAAATTCATGACTAAAGACATGAACTTGGAAGAAGCTAGATAAGCATGTGTTTGTGCTTCTAGCATGCACAGTAATATAATTATTACAATGGGTTTCCCGCAAGAAGGAAAAAACTCTATAATATAAGAAACAAAGGCTAAATGTCAAGGGAAAGGAAGTATTATAACATTTCTCCTCGAAAGGACGATACCCTAATCCATAATAGTGGATCGAGAGAGGTCTCTATGTATTTCAGAGAGCCTTAATCTCTCATGGTGAAATCCCTTTCCATGGTATGGAGAGATCGCAAAACTCAAATCTCCACCTAAGTGGTGAAGAGAGAATGCCTTAATGGTATCGGAGCAAGGCGAGAGCCCTTAACGGTCTATCAAATCCTTGAGGAAATCCATGAAATCGTTTAAGTCCAAGGTCATACTGTTTTCCTATAGGAAGACTCTATGCTTTAGTCGGAAGGATATACAACTGTTGGATCGACATAATGCGTATATCCTGGCCCTTCGTTAGGAAAGGCATCATTGTTGGGAACGAATAGGTGCTGAGAATCATGTGAAATTTGATGACGATGACGAAGAATACCTTGAGATAAAATGACAACCATAGATCCATCGGGAGTGATCCCGATGAGATATGGACCCTTGATTCCAGTGACATCCTCGTCGGAAGTAGGAGGTAGGTGAGGTCGAGTGTTGGTCCAGAGAGTGCCAAAGACGATAGGGGTTCGAGGGTTAATGAGAACCATTGATCGGTGTTGAGGCAAGACTTAATCTCAGCCATATATTTGTCGTAGGTTTTATTTAAGTGAGGAAAGGGGAAGGTGACATCACATTGACAAGGACTGTCGACGTGGTAGTTAGCGTGTCCCTTATGATGACACGTGTTGATAATTGAATTGGCCAATGGGTCTAGTGTGGGCCCAGTTGAGAAGAATGTTCCTTAGGTCATATAATTTAAACCCTGGTCGTTAGAGCTGTATGCCGAGAGATATCATCCCTTCATTGGGGAAAGCATCGTTGTTGGGAGTAGACTATTGGTAAATTGAGTGATGGTCCATAATGCTGACGACGATAGGGGTTGTGAGAAAGAATGAGCGTCGTCGATTCACTGGAGGTAATGACGATGAGATTCGGACTTTCGAATCCAGATGTGTCATCTTCAGAGCTTGGAAATTTGGTAAGGTTGTGTGTTGGCCAAGAGTGCCAACGAGGACAAAGACTTGCGGAACAACAACTGTAGGATCGACTGGGAGGTTGATTGGAAACTGTCTGATTGTTATTGGATGCATGGAACAATAGATCTATCCCCTTTAGATCCTATCCATTGGATCTATGGGCCAAGATATCTTGGTCGTCGATCCCATGGACCAAGATTAGGAAGGGTTCTCGCACCCGGTGGCTTGGTGTCTTGGTACACCAATGAGTTAAAGTTCCGGGAAGGGTTCTAGCCTTCCCTTGTTAACATATGAGTGGGGGAGGATGAAGTCATATGATGAAATCCAACCAATGTGTTATGGATAGGTGTCAACACCTGAATGGAGGGAACCTATGACTGGTGGTGACATGTCATACCGTAGGTGGCCCATGTGGCAAGTAGTGATTGTTCCACATGTCATGGGGATTTGGCATTTTGAGGAAGCGATTCATGATGCAATAGTAGTGCCACATGCCAATTGATGTGGCATGAGGATGGTGTGTACTACCACAATGGCAGGTACATGGTGGAAACATTAGCAGAGGTGATAGGTGAGTGGACAACGAGAGGTTGTGGGCCTCAGATCTATTAGAGGACTCATCTCCGCCGCTGGATCTGTTAGGATCCTTTTTATGTAGGAAGACCCGAGAACACATGGTCCATTGATTTGACGAAGACTAGAATGGAGGATATGGACCTTTGATCGGTGAGCAAGTGTGGTGTAATGACAACCATCTATCCTGGGCGCATCGTCATTGGGAGTGGGTAGTTAGTGAAGTTGGGGTGTAGACTCCAAAGTGTCGACGACGACAAAGGTTCGAGGATCAATGATAGCTATTGATTGGTGGGAAGATGAGGAAGGAACAAAAACCGTCGATATTTCTTGGATCCCACATAACCATGTAAGAACAGGTTAAGGGACATACATTAATATTTGTGCACGATGGAGGTGCCGACAAGCTCTAAGTCTTTGATTGCTAGATCCTAAGAGATGTCAGATATGGGGGATGAACCCATTAGAGTTCGTCGTCGGAACTTGGAAGTTGGGGTAACTTATACTCTGTAAGAGAAGAACCCCGACGACGATGAAGGATGGCCTAAGTAAACAGGGCCGATGATTGGGAAGGCCCGATGAGCCAGGTGGAAGATGCCATGTTGGTGCCATGACAGTGCCACATTGGATGGCACGAATGATAAGGAGCCTCTTGGAAAGGAGGTGGTTGTTGGTCAATGAAGGTCTATAAACATTGAGAGGATGTAAGTTTTGCTTCCAAGATCAGAATTGGGTATGATTACAGCTGTTGGAAATCTCTCGATAAGCAGAGTCCATCTATGAGGCTTGCTTAGAGAAACAATTTGAGTAGGAAAAGAGGAAATTTTAACACCCCATTAGCCTAATTAAGGTTTAGGGGGTTGTGTGTCTTACAAAGTGGTATCAAAGTAGAGTTCAAATACTAGGCCTGGATGGGACATAAATCAATCATAGGACTGTTGTAACAAGGATAAGACTAGCTTGCTAGAATGAGCTTCTCTGTGTTAAAAAAAATAAAAATTGTTTATTATTTGCACTAACTCCTTGAGAAGAAGGATTGTAGATTGAAACTTTTGTCTCAAAAATTCCTTATAGAAGAAATTTTATCATGTTGATTGCGAAAACAAGATTATATTGTTTCTCTGTTGGATTGAGGGATACTCCTACAAGAGTGAGAATATGATGATAAGCATTAATGGATGAAAATGGATAAATCTTGTTAAGGGATTCTTAAGTTCAAGGAATGAATGAACTCGTGGTTGTGATGGTTGTCTATATAAGGGATAAGACTGTTATTGGATAAATCGGTAGGTGCGGACACTAACTGATCTCCCTAGATCCACCTGGATCTGGAACAAAACACACCAGAACATGACGCTTTCCTTAAGTTTTAAATATTGAATTTACTAACTAAAGAGGGATAGGTGACATATCGTTTAAATGCCGCTTCCTCTCGCTATCGCCATCCTAGCTCCGTTCCAACACTCATACAATGATGATCTTGCAAAAGAATGCAACCAACCAAAGTGATAGTAATAGCATAAACTCAATATAAACCTATGTATGTGATCAAGGAATC
>JZKD02S0056184.1:164310-196776 GCA_000966675.3 Picea glauca | reverse complement strand
AAGTTTGGACATGGGCCAAACTAATAACCATGGGACCACATTGGTTGTAATTGTCTATGAAAAGTGGATCTAGAATCCAAAGTGGACATGGTTAATGTTAGATTTAGTAGGTGGTCGGATCCCAAGAACGATCAAATCAATTAATCCAACAAAGTGAGGTTTACCAAGGAACTCGAGGTTCCAACAAGCTGGCCAAATCGACTTACTTTCATCCCCAAACAGATGGAAAAATGAAAGTGGTCAACATAATGATTGTGCATATCCTGCGCATTTACAACTCCAAGAATCTATGTACATGGGATGAGAACCTTCCATATGTTTGACATAACTATAACATATCCCTCCATAGCTCCATTGGCCACAACCCTTTTCAAGTGTGCTTGGAGTTCCAACAATTGGCCCCCATTGATGTTGCTCTGTCCGTTCCATCTTCCTTGATAGAGTCCTCCAATGATCAAACTGAGGTAGACACAATAGCCAAATTTTTTGAATGGATGCAACACCTTCAACAATTGGAGAAGGCCAATGCCAAGTATAAGAAACAACATGACCTACATTGTGTTTCTCACAAATTTTAGGTTGGTGACAAGGTGTTGTTGCATGTTCATAAATAGTGCCTTACATTCCCCCACATGGATCTCATGCCACTTCGATATGGGCCTTACACCATCACAAAGGATGTGGGTTACAATGCTTTCGAATTGAGTATCCTTCCTTTCCTTGGCTTGTACCTAGTATTTAATGTGGAGTTGCTTTGACCATATTTCCCACTTTTTCTATACACCTCATAGGTGGTTGAGCAATTGATACCTACAAAACTTAATCCTAACTACATTGCACAAGATATAATAGATTGGATCATGGACACCAAGATGAAGGGCACCTTCCAACAATACATACAACCCTATTAGGTTATAAATCATGACAACTACTTTAGTAAGGTAAGTGGCTCACCAAGGTTCATATTCAACAAAAGCTTTTGCATTCCCTATTGGAACCTGATGTAATGGGGACTATTGCTTCCTAAGGGGAGATGACTAATCCATGTGTATATCGATGGCCACCCACCTCTTTCACTAACTCATCATGGTTTTCCATCTTGTTCGTTTTTTTATGATTTTCAGGTACTAAACTTCTAGGGCTGTTTTGACGCCCTAAAGGATGTTTTTTTTTAACATTCGAGGGCCTAGGGATGTGGCCTTGCTAATAATTGTACTTGTCGATTATATATTTCCAACAATATATTAAACACCCCAAACATAGATTCTATGCAAAAGTTTCACCCTTAGGAGGTTGATGAATCAACTAACCACCTCGGGGCCCAGAAACCTTTTGGTGCTTCATCTCCTAGGGTTATGCATTTTCTAATACCCTTATTTCCCCCAGCTTGTAATTAATGATGATTGATGATTGCAATGCAATAGAATATAAACATTATAAATGTATTATTGGTTGATTAAAAATGCCAACAACTGACTATGGGGTGAAGCCTTGAAAGTACTGGCCATGATACCACAAGAGGGATTAGTAAGGGGCATAGAAGGGGGAATTCATGTGTAAAAATAACCCAAAGCTACCTTGATGATTGATGAGGAGAAAATAGCTATATTTCCTCTAGCTTGCAGCTGAAGCAAGATAGTTAATAAGAAGGGGTTGGTAGTTGAAAAACCAACCACCTCAATGAATAGATGTATGGAAGATCTAGCTAGGACAACAAAAGCTATTAGCAAAATGGTACCACATAGTACCATCACCTCGTTTCTTGGTTGACCCGAGTTTCTTATCACGAAAGGCAGAGGGTAGGTCAAGAACCTTCTTGGGGGGTATGGAAAACAATAGAGAATGCACGAGTGCATGCAAGAGAGGGGGTAGAGAGAATTTGAAGGGAGCTCTAGACTTAGAGAGCACACTGAGACAGAGGAATCATGGTGTGCAAACACCAGGACAAAAGAGAGAACTCGAGGAGAGTTCAGGTATTAGAAGGATATAGGCAGGGAAAGGGTGTTGGCTAGAGAATAACACATAAAGGAAAAGAAGAGAGTGCACAGTTCGATGGATAGAGTTCTGGTTCCAGGAAGGAATGAACTACAAAGAAGAATTGTTATCATGAGAGAAAATTTGTGCAACAGAAGAAAACACTTGTATGGAGTAGAGGAAGCTCCAAAAGTGAAGATCGGAGTACAAGGAAAAGAAATGGAAAGTATGACCAGGAAATGAATGGTCACACTAGATCAGAGACAACCCGAAGTCCCGACTGGAGCAAAAGAGGGTCACGAGCTTGGTAATTGATGGAAAAAAAATGACACTGGTAAGGGGAGGACACTGAGGGATACTGTAGTTGTGAAGGGACTCCCTTTTGCAAAGGAAATATAGTTGATAAACTACCTGATAAACCCCATGGAGGTCTTGAGCTCAGTGGGAAAGAAAGGAAACTCATGCTATTTCTAGTAGAGTGGAGGAGGGTAACCTCCCTGGTCCATTTCCTTGACTTGGTAAGTCAACAATGAGAGAAACCCCTGGTGGTATCATGGCCTGGCATGGGGGTGGACTGCTACTGAATTTACAGAGCACACAATGCCTATGGTTGGGTGGAAATGCATACACCCACAGTCAGTTGGATGGCTACAACTAATGAAATAAATAAGTGTTCTTTTACTCTATATAATTGAATGGAAACAAAGGATTGATTCTTGTAATTGTGTTGTAAATGTGTATGCCTAGTTAATGGGTTGATTTTGTTCCATTGGGAAGACTTAATACTTAAATGAATGAGTAATGGAATGAAATTTATTATGTATTACACATATGAACAAGAGAACCCTATATTTTATCTTGAATGATAAGAACATTTCATAATAACATAATGGAAGTAAATTCATGACTAAAGACATGAACTTGGAAGGAGCTAGATAATCATGTGTCTATGTTTCTAGCATGCACAATAATATAATTATTATAATGGGTTTCCCACGAGAAGGAAAAAAATCTATAATATAAGAAACAAAGGCTAAATGTCAAGGGAAAGGAAGTATTATAACATTTCTCCTCGAAAGGACGATACCCTAATCCATAATAGTGGATTGAGAGAGGTCTATATGTATTTCAGAGAGCCTTAATCTCTTGTGGTGAAATCCCTTTCCATGGTATGGAGAGATCGCAGAACTCAAATCTCCACCTAAGTGGTGAAGAGAGAATGCCTTAGTGGTATCGGAGCAAGGCGAGAGCCCTTAAAGGTCTATCAAATCCTTGAGGAAATCCATGAAATCGTTTAATTCCAAGGTCATGCTGTTTTCCTATAGGAAGACTTTGTGCTTTAGTCGGAAGGATATACAACTGTTGGATCGACATAATGAGTATATCCTGGTCCTTCGTTAGGAAAGGCATCATTGTTGGGACCAAACAGGTGCTGAGAATCATGTGAAATTTGATGATGATGACGAAGAAGACCTTGAGATAAAATGACAACCATAGATCCATCGGGAGTGATCCCGATGAGATATGGACCCTTGATGCCAGTGACCTCCTCGTCAGAAGTAGGAAGTAGGTGAGGTTGAGTGTTGGTCCAGAGAGTGCCAAAGATGATAGGGGTTCGAGGGTTAATGAGAACCAACGATTGGTGTTGAGACAAGACTTAATCTCAGCCATATATTTGTTGTAGGTTTTATTTAAGTGAGGAATGGGGAAGGTGACATCACATTGACAAGGACTATCGACGTGGTAGTTAGCGTGTCCCTTATGATGACATGTGTTGAAAATTGAATTGGCCAATGGGTCTAGTGTGGGCCCAGTTGAGCGGAATGTTCCTTAGGTCATATAATTTAAACCCTGGTCGTTAGAGATGTATGCCGATAGATATCATCCCTTCATTGGGGAAAGCATCATTGTTGGGAGTAGACTATTGGTAAATTGAGTGATGGTTCATAATGCTGATGACGATAGGGGTTGTGAGAAAGAATGAGGGTCATCGATTCATTGGAGGTAATGATGATGAGATTTGGAATTTCGAATCCAGATGTGTCGTCTTCGGAGCTTGGAAAGTTGGTAAGGTTATGTGTTGGCCAAGAGTGCCAATGAGGACAAAGACTTGGGGAACAACAACTATAGGATCGATTGGGAGGTTGATTGACAACTGTTTGATTGTTATTGGATGCATGGAACCGTAGATCTATCCCCTTTAGATCCTATCCATTGGATCTATGGGCCAAGATATCTTGGTTTTCGATCCCATGGACCACGCTTAGGAAGGGTTCTCGCACCCGGTGGCTCGGTGTCTCGGTACACCGATGAGTTAAAGTTCCAGGAAGGGTTCTAGCCTTCCCTTGTTAACCTATGAGTGGGGGAGGATGAAGTCATATGATGAAATCCAACCAATGTGTTGTGGACAGGTGTCAACACCTGAATGGAGGGAACCTATGACTGGTGGTGACATGTCATACCGTAGGTGATCCATGTGGCAAGTATTGATTTTTCCACATGTCATGGGGATTTGGAATTTTGAGGTAGCAATTCATGATGCAATAGCAGTGCCACGTGCCAATTGATGTGGCATAAGGATGGTGTGTACTGGCACAATGGAAGGTAAATGGTGGAAACATTGGCAGAGGTGATGGGTGAGTGGACAACGAGAGGTTGTGGGCCTCAGATCTATTAGAGGACTCATCTCCATCGCTGGATCTATTAGGATCATTTTTATGTAGGAAGACTCGAGAACAAAGGGTCCATTGATTTGACAAAGACTAGAATGGAGGATATGGACCTTTGATTGGAGAGCGAGTGTGGTGTAATGACAACCGTCTATCCTGGGCACATTGTCATTGGGAGTGGGTAGTTAGTGAAGTTGGGGTGTAGACTCCAAAGTGTCGATGACAACGAAGGTTCGAGGATCAATGATAGCTATTGATTGGTGGGAAGATGAGGAAGTAACGAAAACCGTCGATATTTCATGGATCTTACATAACCATGTAAGAAGAGGTTAAGGGACATGCATTAATATCTGTGCACGATGGAGGTGCCGACAAGCTCTAAGTCTTTGATTGCTGGATCCTGAGAGATGTCAGATATGGGGAATGAACCCATTAGAGTTCATCGTCGAAACTTGGAAGTTGGGGTAATTTATACTTCATAAGAGAAGAACCCCAACGACGATGAAGGCTGGCCTAAGTAAACAGGGCCAATGATTGGGAAGGTCTGATGAGCCAGGTGGAAGATGCCACATTGGTGCCATGACAGTGCCACATCGGATGGCATGAATGACAAGGAGACTTGTGGAAAGGAGGTGGTTGTTGGTCAATGAAGGTCTATAAACATTGAGAGGATGTAAATTTTGCTTCCGAGATCAGAATTGGGTATGATTACAGCTGTTGGAAAGCTCTCGATAAGCAGAGTCCATCTATGAGGCTTGCTTAGAGAAACAATTTGAGTAGGAAAAGAGGGAATTTTAACACCCCATCAGCCTAAGTAAGGTTTAGGGGGTCGGGTGTCTTACAAATTGGTATCAAAGTAGAGTTCAAACACTAGTCCTGGATGGGACATAAATCAATCATAGGACTGTTGTAACAAGGATAAGACTAGCTTGCTAGAATGAGCTTCTTTGTGTTAATTTTTTTTTTTTTTTTTTTATTATTTGCACTAACTTCTTGAGAAGAAGGATTGTAGATTGAAACTTTTGTCTCAAAAATTCCTTATAGCAGAAATTTTATCACGTTGATTGTGACAACAAGATTATATTGTTTCTCTGTTGGATTGAGGGATACTCCTACAAGAGTGAGAATATGATGATAAGCATTAACAGATGAAAATGGATAAATCTTGTCAAGGGATTCTTAAGTTCAAGGAATGAATGAACTCGTGGTTGTGATGGTTGTCTATATAAGGGAGAAGACCCTTATGGAAAGTTCGTTGTGGTTAAATGAATTTCATATGGGTTGTTGGAACCTTGTAAATTATAATTGTTGTTTAAATAAAGAGACTCAACCCTGTATGTATAAATTCTTCATGAACATAGGACTGATGGAAAATTGTAAGGTCAGTTACTTAACCTATAGTGATTGAAACCGGTTGCAGGAATAATCTATTCAAGAAAAGGAAAATGAGTCCTTGGGACTATTGATAGTCCTCATAAAATAGGTGAGATGACATGAAAATATGAGGAAGTTTATGATCTCAGGGCCGTATTAAAGAAAATGTATATGCCTATTAACCTAAGGGGAGGGGCATGCATGTGCATGTGAATATATATATATGCACTGTAGGCATGGGAACATACTTGGTACACTAGAATATGTTGTAATGCATATGGCAATGAGTGAGCATGTATATAACATGAAAATAGACAAAGTATAACTTGTGGTGGGTTGTAAATTATGGTCTGCTGATGGACCAATTTGGTCAATAATGACCTAATGTCAGCAAGAGAATCAATAACATGAATGAAATGATGATAATGATGTTGCCTATTTCCTTATGAATATATGGATGTAATGCTTAATGAGAGACTGATACAAGGTCTGATAAAGGACGTGCTGGAGCATTTCCATATGACCAATGGGTTAGATTGACATTGAGAGGTGGATGGTATCCATATGGATATGGCTTGGTATGCTCATATAATAGTTAGAGGGAATTAAGAGAAAATTCCCTTGGTAAAGGCATGTTGACCAAGAATGGTTTGAGGCATGAATTGTTATCTTACTATCTTTGGTAATGTTGAAATTACCTAGTTTGTATTTTCTGAATTGTAAATACTTTTGTAGTAGAGGGAAAAATTGCTTAAGAAAAGGAGGAGGAAAGGAGGAAAACTTTCCTCACTCCAAAAACTATGATTTTATTAACAGATTTGTAAACCTTAAAAATAACAACTTTGAAAGAAAAGGAAAATAAACAATTGAATATGTTTAAAAGAATGACCTTGGTTAAAATCTAGGCAATGCAAAGGCACTGAAGCCTCAGAAATAGTTCAGTAGAACTGAAAATTTATAATTGTGTAAAGGAGTTGGAAAAAGGGAAGAATCCCTTAACTCCTTTCTTATTACCTGTTGTATTTCTATGGGAGGAGAAAAATGATATGTGGTTGTGTGTGAATGCTTAAGACATGAGAATGATGATGGTTGTAGGATACTAAAACAACTGAAAATTTGATTGTGATTGCACTAGTAAACACATCGAGGAGTAATGTGAAAGAGTGCATGTAGATATGCTAGGACATATCTAAAAATGTTTTGTTGATTTGAATGTTATGGTACATGCATTTTAATATACCCTGACAACTAATATATTGTGACTATGATGATGCGTGTATATGTAGAAAGAGATTGGGGCTGTTGGGGAAGATTGTTTCCAATGATGGACAACCTCAGGCAGAGGGTAAATACAAGAGGGCTGCTATTGAAAAAATGATAAAGGGAATTTTGGAGTTCCCATGAAGCATCACTAATAAGGTAATATTAGAAAGGTTGTTGGTAGCTAGAACAAGCATAAATATTTCATGCCATGTGACATGAGAATCAAAATGGATTGGGTAAGAATCCCTTATGAAATATTTTATTATCTAAATGATATGTATACAATTTTGAGTGGTTGTCGTATGCCATTGATACCCAAGCAGGGTATGATTCATGAATGAAAGTAGCCTGAATGATGGAGGTATGAACCTATGGAAATCAAGGATGATTGATATCTTTGCAAGAAAGTTTGTGAACAACCATGTCGTGAATACATTGACCAATTGAGAATGATTGGGAATAAGAGTGCTCATCAACAACACATTGATTGAATGCATTGAGAGAGTGCATGTTGACAAGAGAGGGTAGGTAATGGAATTCTCAATATGGAAGGAGAACCTTCCAATATCCTACCATAGTTGTAACAATGATAAATAAAGGAATTGGGTAGCCATGAGTGTTGACACCCTGGTTACTAATGAAGAAAGAATGCTTGAATGCATTCATGTGAAAATTTTAGTTTCATGTGTGCTGATTTGAGGCTATGATTAGCTCAAAGTAGGAAGAACAATCCAGCTACAATAATGAATGTGGATAGGTAATCCATGTGGTGAGAGGTTGGATGAGTCCCAACACACCATCACAAGAGTTCCTAATATGAAAAGTAATAACAGTCTAAAACCAATGCAAAAGTGCATTGTGTGTCAATGTGACCATGGACATTGGCACATTAATTAAACTTCATATAATGATTGATTGCGTTTTGGAAAGATTGGATGATGAAACAATGCATGTGTAAGGAATGATAATTCCCTTATTTTATACCATTGAATAGATGAATGTGATGCAATTGTTAGTATGCACAAATTTTGAAAATTGTTTGGAAGTTACTGCAAGTATGTGATGAAAATGTAATGTACATGAGAACTAACAATTTGTTTGCTAGGTGAAAATGGAAATGTAGGAAGAGGGGTCTTGGGATATGGCAAGTTATCTAAGCCCATAAGGAAAAATCTCATACTTGTTAATCTGGTTCCTGTTGGGAACATATCTGAAAAAAAGAATGTGAAATTTGAAATTCGAGGGTAACATATTTGAAAAAAATCTTGATCAAACTGATGATAACATCTCACAAATTATTGTATGCATGTGATGTAGGTGAGATGAAAGATCTGTGTTGGAGGGACATATGATGGTTTCCAAGCTGGAAATCATGGAAATGGGTATTGTTGTGACATGAGAACCTTGTGAGATTCCATGATCACCATAGAGAATGTCGTGTTGTGGTAACGTGAGCTGGATGAATGCCTTGGAAAAGAAATCCCGAGGGACGCCTCGGCTGTAAGACTTAGTGAAGTCTCTGAAACTCTTCTTGTTTGAGAAAGATTTGGAAGGAAACATGGATTGCCCGAGGGACCATATAGCAGAGAAGGGGATGCCTGAGCCTGAGCCTCGAAGGTGAGTGACCGCAAGGAAGAGGAGACTTCGATAACTCTCATAAATTTTTTATTGAGATCATGAGAATAATGGGTATGTCAAAGAAAACAATGAGACGATTAAATATGACAACCATATGGTCGTAGATCCATGAGATACACATATAAGTATTGTGTTGATACACAAATTTTTCTATTGAATTATGAACACTAATAAAACGTCTTTGCATAAAAATGGGATTAATATGCTTGTTGTTTGAAATTGTTGTAGGCATGTGCTAAATGCCAATAGTTTGGGAAATGACCAGACCTAGGAGAGGAACAACATTGCTAAAGCAGCTAAAAGATGAAGGGCGCATGGAATGTGTTGTTGAGATGCAAAGAATATCGAGGACATTTTTCCTTTAAGGGGGAGGGGATTATAATACCCCTATTTACCCCAGCTTGTAAGTAATCATGATTGATGATTTCCATGCAATGGAATATAAAAATTGTAGATGTATTATTGGTTGATTAAAAATGCCAACAACTGACTGTGGGGTGAAGCCTTGAAAGTAATTTCCATGATACCATGAGAGGGATCAGTAAGGGGCAGAGAAGGGAGAATTCATGTGTAAAAATAACCCAAAGCCACCTTGATGATTGATGAGAAGAAAATAACTATATTTCCTTTAGCTTGCAACTGAAGCAAGATAATTAATAAGAAGGGGTTAGTAGTTGAACAACCAACAACCTCAATGAATACAGGTATGGAAGATCTAGCTAGAACAACAAAATCTTCCAGTAAAAAGGTACCATGAAGTACCATCACCTGGTTTCTTGGTTGACCTGAGTTCATTTTGACGAAAGGCGAAGGATAGGTCGAGAACCTTCCCAAGGGGTATGATGTATAGTAGAGAATGCATGAGTGCATGCAAGAGAGGGGGGAAAGAGAATTCGAAGGGAGCTCTGGTCTCAAAGATCACGCAGAGATGGAGGAATCATGGTCTGTAAACACTGGGATAGAAGAGAGAACTCAAGGAGAGTTCGGTTATTAGAAAGAGATAGGCAGGGAAAGGGTGTTGGCTAGAGAATAACACGTAAAGGAAAATAAGAGTGCAGAGCTCGATGGATAGATTTCTGGTTCTAGGAATAAACAAAATGCAGAGAAGAACTATTGGAATGAGAGAAAATTTGTGCAAAAGAAGAAAATGCTTGTATGGAGTAGAGGAAGCTCCAAAAGTGCATATCGGAGTATAAGGAAAATAACTGTGAAGTATGCCTAGGAAATGAATGGTCACACTGGAGCAGAGAAGACCTGAAATTTTGACTAGAGAAAAAAATGTTTGTGGGATTGGTAATTACTAGACAAAGAGCGACACTGGTAAGGGGAGGGTGCTGAGGGACAATGTAGCTACAAAGGGACTCCCTTGTGGAGAGGAAATCTAGTTGATAAACTACTTGATAAACCCCATGGAGGTCCCAAGATTAGTGGGAAAGAAAGGAAACTTCTACCGCTAGTAGTAGAGTGGAGGATGGTAACCTCCCTGATCCATTTCCTCGACTTGGTAAGTCAACAGTGAGAGAACCTCGTGGTGGTATCATGGCCTGGCATGGGGGTGGTCTGCTGCCGAAGTTACAGAGCATGCAATGCTTATGGTTGGGTGGAAAGGCGTACACCCAAAGTCAATTGGATGGCTACAACTCTTGAAATATATAAGTGTTCTTTTACTCTATGTAATTGAATGGAAACAAAGGATTAATTCTTGTAATTGTGTTGTAAATATGTATGCCTAGTTAATGGGTTGATGTTGTTCCACTAGGAAGCCTTAATACTTAGATGATTGAGTAATGGAATGTATTTTCTTTTGTATTACACATCTGATAAAGAGAACCCTGTATTTGATCTTGAATGACATGGAGATTTCATAATAACATAATGGAAGTAAATTCATGACTAAAGGCATGAACTTGGAAGGAGATAGATAAGCATGTGTCTGTGCTTCTAGCATGCACATTAATATAATTATTTTAATGGGTTTCTTGCGAGAAGGAACAAACTCTATAAGATAAGAAACAAAGGATAAATCACGAGGGAAAGGAAGTGCTATAACCTTTCTCCTCGAAAGGACGATACCCTAATCCATAATAGTCGATCAAGAGAGGTCTCTATGTATTTCAGAGAGCCTTAATCTCTCGTGGATAAATTCCCTACCATTTTATGGAAGGCTCGTGGAATGAAAATCTCCACCTAAGTGGTGAAGAGAGAATGCCTTAGTGGTATCAGAGCAAGGTGAGAGACCTTAATGGTCTAGTAAATCCTTGAGGAAATCCGTGAAATTGGTTAAGTACAAGATCAATTTGTTTTTCTAGAAGAAGACTATGTGCTTGAGTCAGAAGGATTTGAAGCTGTTCGATCAGCATGATGAGTAGATCATGGCCCTTCATTAGGAAAGGAATCATCATCATGAATGAATAGGTGTTGAGATTCATGTGAAGTATGACGACGATGATGAATAAGACCTCGAGATAAAATGATTTTCATCGATCCGTCGACAGTGATCTTGATGAGATCTAGACCCTTGATGCCAGTGTAATCGTCATTAGAATTAGGAGGTTGGTGAGGTTGAGTGTTGGTCCAGAGGGTGCCAACACTGATAAGGGGTTTTAGGGTTAATGAGAAATGTTGATCGATGCTCATGCGAGACATAATCTCAACCATAGATTTGCTATAGGTTTCATTAAAGTGAGGAATGGGGAAGGTGACATCACACTGATGAGGACTGTCCATGTGGTAGTTCGCATGTCCCTTGAGATCACGCATGTTGACAGTTGAATTGGCCAATGGGTCGAGTGTGGTCCCGGTTGAGATGAATGGTCCTTAGGTCATCACCTTTAAACCCTGGCTGTCATATCTGCAGACCGAGAGATCTCAACCCTTCACTGGGGAAACAATCATCATCGGGAGTAGACGATTAGTAAAGTGAGTGATGGTCCATAGTGCCAACGATGATAGGGGTTGCGAGAAAGAACAAGGTCCATCAATTCAGTGGAGGAAATGACGATGAGATCTGGACAATAAGATCAAAATGTGTCATCGTCGAAGCCTGGAAAGTTGGTAACGTCACGTGTTGTCCAAGAGTGCCACTGACGTTGAAGGATTTGGGAACAACAACCATATGATCAGCTGGGAGGTTGATTGAAAACTATCTGATTGTTATTGGATGCATGGAACCTTAGATCTAGCCTCTTTATATCTTATCCATTAGACCTACGGGCCAAGATATCTTGGCTGTTGATCCCATGGACCAGGCTCAGGAGGGGTTCTCGTGCCCTGGTGGGTTGGTGGGTCGGTGTTCCAGTAAACCAATGGGTCAAAGTTACAAGAAGAGTTCCAAACTTCCCTTGTTAAACTGCGAGCGAGGGAGGATGATTCCATACAATGAAATCTAGCCAATGTGCTGTGGATAGGTGTCAACACCTGAGTGGAGGGACCCTATGCCCTGTTGATGGAAAATAATGATTCTATCTTAATACCAACATTTTCAAATTCTTCTTGGCTAGAGCAAAATAATCGAGATTATCACCCTGTGTTTATAGCCTCTTTTAAAAAAAATTTCAATTAATTCTTGAGAAATATGTCCTTGAAATTAATGCTATCTGTTTATAATTTAAGTATGTCAAAACGAAAAGAAAATATTCATAACAATTTTTTTTTTGAATAATTTTTGAATAGCTTTAGAAATAAAAGATGTGATAAAGATGACACATAAAACTGAAATGAGACTTCAAAACTATCCAATTTTTTTATTTATTCAAGTCTTAAATACAACAAATATCATTCTTCATAGTCCAAGAGGTAAGGACCAGAATGAGACTTAACAGTCAAGGATGGTATATTGCATCACACAAAGACCACTAGTATCATTAAGTGAAACCAAGACTAAAACAAAGCTGAAACGTCATGCCACAAATGCCACTACCTTGGCTCTACACAAAACCCTCAATCAATACTGAAAACTAATTTTGGAATCTAACAAGAATCCAAAGACTATTAGGGACATGTGATCAACCCTGTGAAATATATCAACAAATCAATACTTCTTGGCTCTCCTTGTTTCCACCTTCAGTAGGATCGTGCTATCAACAAGAGGTCCTTAGCACTTATGTATTTTAGAGATGAATGAAATAGTAAAGTAATCTCACTTAAGAAGCAAGAGTAGACCTTATCGGAGTTGTTCTCTCTATCACTCTCCCTTTGCTTTTCACTTGGGAAGCGAAGTCTTATGTTTCCCCAAAATTCATTTTTTCTCCTCCCTCTTCGTCCATTTCATCTACCACCACTTCCTCTAATGAAGAAACTCATCTATAAGTGTAAAGAAAATTTAGAGCATGCATACAATAGCTACAAAAAATCAAATACCATTTTTCCTACATAACTTAGAAACAACTCCGTTAAAAACAAACCACATGCAAGTAATCAAGGATATACACAGGGGAGGGATCAATCAAGATATCATCTACGTCCTTCAATTATTCAATCATCACATAAACAATTATCATTTAAGAACATGGGGAGACAATATTTTTGGGAATATTATGGGATTTTAATGTGCGGAAAATGATATAATGGTAGGGAATGAGATGGCACATGTTCAGAAAAATAGTCTATCATAAAGTCAAACAATTTCTTATATCTGCATCTATCAATTTATATTTGCCTCGGTCATTCCTTTATTGTCAAAACTCTATCATGCATCAAGGGGAAAAACTTATGGAATAAAATGAATATTCAATTGGAAGCTTGGAAAAACTCATGGAAAGTGAAAATATGGAGGAGTTGGCCCTGAGCAATATAAATTAAATTAATCAAATATAACCAGTCTACAACATACTTCTTCAAAACTGACCATAACCATATACAATATCCCAATCATAACATGCTCTTATTTCTAGTATTAACATCATTTATTCAAACAAATATTTAATTTCATCACACATGGGAAAAGGTAAATGGAATTTTGAAATGATATATGAATTTGTGAATAAGGAATAACTTATAGAAAGTGAATAGATTAGGGAATAGATCCTGTGTAAAAGAATAAAAAAATTCGAATCTTCAAGACAAATCTCATTCTCATTTAATAATTGAAGCCATGAGCAATGATATGAAAACATAAGCCAATTTTAACTGAACCCTTTCTTCAATAGTATATAACTTATATCGCCATTTCAAAATTTTTTGCAAAATCATTTTTCATTGGTAACATAAGTTCATATCTCTTTCAACTTCAAGAAAACTATGCAACAAATCTCTTCGAAACCAAACTATCATCAGACTGCATGATATTGGAAATTAGAACATTCATTTTTTAAAAAACTGACATTAACCATTTCCAATAACCCTTTTAGTAAATCAAAACTGAACATTGCCGAAGAAGGCATTTGGCATGTTCATTATTTCAAGTTGCTACCATATTACTTTTATGAAAATATCCATCGACACCCATTAAAAATTCAATACATATTAGTCATCCTTAAAAGAGCAAGGATCAAAATTGGATCACACCATTCTTTCATTGCAACAATAGTCGTATCACCGTATTTAAAAGAGAACAGGGTTACCAAGTTCAAGATATAAAAGAAACCTCCTTGCAAGCTTAAATATATGTTCTTTAACATGCAGGAATGCGAAACCCTAAGACTCAAAAACAACATAATTTAACTTCTAACAATGACCAAGAATAACTATAAGATATCCCTTTAAATGCTTGGGTTTGAAACCATACTGCAAATTTCCCCTTTGAATCATGACTTGAGACAATATTTCCTAGGATAAAAATGCAACAATGGAAACCAACAGAGATATGAAAACCTATAACACTGGTCACAAGAGTGGGTACTATGGAAAAAATGACAAAGGCTTCACTTAAGCCGAGCATTATACATGAAATTGGAAGAATGATTCTTACTGGAAACTAATAACAAAGGATCAAAGTCAAAGAAGGCATTCCCATTTCCTTTAAAAAAAGACCAACATTTAGGCTACATTATCCTGAACCTAGTCGAATAACCAATTCCACCATAAAATATGTCAAGGAAGAACAATTCTGAGACAATTTGGTGAAACCCAACAATACTTTATGACATTTTATCGATATGAACCAAATAAATCAATGAGTGAAGTGAAACAAGAATTCCATTCTTGGGAGGGAAGAAAAAATGACAGAACTCACTCACAAGCAAAGCAACACTCACATTCACAGTCAAAAGATCTTTTTTCTAAATTACCTGATCCATGATCTTTTCATCGAAGTGACTTATAAATAATTGTATTAAATGAGCAGAAATTAAAGTGCACCATTAAAGAAGGAACAACTCAATAATGAAGAGACATAAGCATCAAATCTGAACAAAAAAACTTGATAACGGAGTTTGTCCTTGGTGGACTACGACTCCGGGTCCTGCTCTCAAATGGGTAGGCCTTTCTATTAACTCAACAAAAGAATTTGGAAAAATACATAAGTATACCTCATTCTAGAATTAAGCTGTAGAAGCTTTGCTCAGATCAGAAAAAAGAAAACGCCATTGAATTCATGTCGTCGAATTACCCAAAAATGGTTGTCTCCACACCTCAATCCGACTCTGGCACTCCCAAGCCCTTGGGAAATCTCATCTCGGTTTCTGTGCCTTCTCTATGAATTTAATTCTGTGTATTGTGTCTCAATTTCCATGCCCCTCCTCCTTCTCGGTCCGTGGGAAGACTCAAATTATAAGCAAAAAGTGGGGCAGACTACACAATGTAGTCCGTTGGCCCAACGGTGGTAGATTCTATAGTTAAGGCGTTTGTATAGGGGGAGGTCCCGGGGTCAAGCCCGCGTGCCTCCCCTTTTGGGTTGTGGTTATAACAATATACAATATGTGTAATGGAACCTTTACTAGTTTGGAGCGCTTGTTTAGATTTGTCAGAAATTACCGTTTGGCTGCCAGATTTGGCAGGCCCTCATTTTTTATTTTTGAAATTCGGTTTTCGAGCCCTCATTGGGCATTTTACCACTGCCAGGTGGCATCCCATGACTGGCCATGTGGTAGCCAACCATTGGCCATGCTAACCACTTGCATATTCACCTGCCACATCACCTTCCACATCAATCTTCCATGTGAACCTGCCATGTCACCGTACGGTCTTCCATGTGGTGCTTTTTCATTGGTCCATAGATTGACCCGAAAATGCCAAAAATGGGTGACACGTGGAAGCCTCTAGTTCTGCCATGTCACCATGTTGACGTCATCATTACACATGTCTCCTTCTTCTTGTTGCATGTACACTGTACAGATGCTGACGTCAGCAGTACAAATGCTGACTCATCCCTACTCATTGGGCTAGGTTGACCAAAACTTTGACCGTGAATATCTTTCGATCCGTAACCTTGTTTGATGAGCCGTTTACGTTGTTGGAAATATTGTGATGCACTCTTCGTGATGATGCCAATTTCAATGAGTTTTGAGAACTTTGATTTTTTTCCCTTTCTCTATATGTTGAGCCCATTCTGAGCTTCCTAAGTTGCTTCTGCGAATTCTGAGCTGTCCTTAGTCTTCTATGAATACTTTTTGGATCATTCCTTCCCACTGATAGATTTTTGGACCACCAAAATATTTCATCAATCAATAGATAAGTGAGGGAAGAGTTCCCTCACCTTGTTCTTCTCAATCCACTTTGCCTTGATTGGATGTGTTCCCTTTAAGCCTACTCGAAGATAATCAACATCACCCTTGTGTGAAGTCCTTGTCCTTCTGTCCAGGATGATATCTTCCTTTAACTCATCTAAGTACTCAGGAGAAAACTCATCAACTGAAGGTATTGAAACTTCCTCATCCTGATCCATGATCACGGGAGGCTAAAAAAGTTTCAAGTTCTCTACATTTACAACTGAGTAGATCTGCATATATGGTGGAATATCTAGACGAAAATCATTGGTACCACTTTTCTCCAAAATAGTGAAGGGTCCATAACATATGGGTTTGAGTTTCTTTCCTTCACCCTTCAATCTTTCCTTGCTGATGTGAAGCCATACTTGGTCTCTAACCTAGAACTGATGATCAACCCTATGTTTGTTATGCCGAGATTTATATTGTGCTTGAATTTTCTCCAATTGTTCCCTGACTACTTGGTGTACCTGTTGGATCTTCTGGATGAACTTTCTAGATCTATCTTCATTTCTTTCTTCATTTGAATCGACATCTCTCCCATACATCAAGTCCAAAGGAAATTTAGGTAAATACCCAAAACATACCTCAAAAGGTGAACATTGAGTGGAGGAATGTAAGGCTCGGTTGTAAGCATGTTGTACATAGGGTATCTATTCATCCCATAGCTTGGGATGCTTGCTACAGTAGCCTCAAAGCAAAAGTACCATTGTTCAGTTAACAACCTTTGTCTGTCCGTTGGTCTGTGGATGGCAAGCAGTGCTCCTCTTCAAATTGGTGTCCATCATTCTCCACAAGCTTGTCCAAAAATCCCCAAGAAATCGAGTATCTCGATCCAAGATAATGGACATGGGTAACCCAAAGTGAATCCAAACATACTGAAAGAAGAGATTAGCAGTCTGCTCAATAGTGATTTGATTTTTACATGGAATTAAGATACACATCTTGCTGAACCTATCCACTACAACATACAAATAGTCATGACCCCTTTTCGACATTGGTAAACTCCCTACAAAATCCATGGAGATAATCTCCCATGGATGGGATGGATCAGGAGGTGGTGAGTATAGCCCCAATTTTGTATTAGTGGGCTTACAAGTAGAACACATCACACACCCCTTTACATATTTAGTTACAATTTCTTTCATCTGAGGCCATTAACAAACCCTCTGCAAATGAGCCATAGTTTTTCCTACCCAAAATGCCCATACACAAGAGAAGTGTGAGCTTCTCGTATTACATGGACTCGTTCACTTGTAGGAATACATAGCTTTCCAAGATGGTAGAGTAGTTTTACTTGCAGACAATAGTTCTCTACCTGTGCACCATGGGTTAGCTTCTCATATACTTATGTAAAATCTTCATCAATGACATATTGTTCCACATAGCTATCATGAGATAAGGAAGCATTATTCAAAATAATAGAAGCAGTAATAGGTGGTCTAGAAAGCATATCATCTACCTTGTTACTCGTACCCTTTTTGTACTTGATTACCAAATGAAATTGTTGTAGAAAACCCATCCATCTGTAATGTTGAGATTGTTGCAGTTTGGTTTGTGCTTGGAGATACTGTAAGGGTTGATGATCTGTATTAATGATTGTTTCCTTCCCTAACAAGTAGTGCTTCCATTTCTTTATGCTTTGAACTAATGCATACAATTCTTTATCATATGTAGGATAATTAACAACAACTTGGTTAAAAGTTTCAGAGTGGCAACATATAGGATTACGATATTGCATCAATACTGCATCCATGGTTTATCCGTTGGCATCTGTCTCGATCTCGAAGGGATGTTGAAGATTCGATAGTGCTAATACTGGTGCGGTACTGATCTTTTCCTCCAAAGTGTCAAAAGCTTTTTGTTGCTTTCCTCCCCACTGAAAAGCGTTCTTCACATTGGTTAAGGCATGCAAAAGAGATGCTATAAAGGAGAAGTTTGAAATGAATCTCCTTCAATACTGGACTGTACCTACAAAGCTCCGTATCTCGGTTAAATTTTTGGGCTCAGGCCAATTACAATTACATCAATCTTGGAAGGATCAATTTTTAATTGTCCTCCTCCTACAATATGACTTAAACACACAAGTGCAGTCTTACCAAATTCACATTTGGACAATTTTACATACAACTTTTCCCTTTGCAAAGTATCCAATACTTTCTTTACATGCATCACATGTTCATCCCAATTCCCGCTAAATATAAGAATGTCGTCTAAGCATACAATCACAAAATCATCTAGAAAAGGCATGAATACATCATTCATCACATGCATGAAGGTTGCTAGAGCATTACAAAGCCCAAACGACATAACTAACCACTCAAAAAATCCCTGTTTGGTTTTAAAGGCAGTCTTCCATGCATCCTGTTTTGCAAACCTGATCTGATGGTATCCACTGCGCAAATCCAACTTAGTGAAATAAACAACATTCTTTAAATAATCAATTAAATAATCTATATGAGGAAGAGGGTATCTATTTTTCACCGTGATTTTATTTAATGCCCAGTAATCGATACACATTCGCCATGTGCCATCTTTCTTTGGCACCATCACGATCGGAGAATCACAGGGATATGAGTTGGGCTTGATGACCCCTTGATCCAATTAGCCTTATACCTTCTTCTTGATCTCTATCATCTCTACAACTAACATCCGTACATGCCCACATTAGGAAGAGGAGAATCCTACTGAAGATGTATTTCATGTTGGATTTCCCTCTTAGGAGGTAATCCATATGGTTCCTGGAAAATATCATCATACTTAGAAACAATATCAGTTAATTCTTTCTTATGAGAAGGATCACATCCTTGGAAAGCTTCGGATGTTCCGATATCTTTCTCCCTTATGACCATGAATACATATCTCTTATTAGTGTTTATGAGTCTCTTCATTTGTCCTGCACTAACAAGTGTTGTGTTTACCCTCATGCTTTGGGATCTAACAATATATTCCACTCCCCACTTAGTAAGTTTATATTTGTTCCCATGATGAAAGAAGACTGCTTTTCTATCACAAAGATAAGGAATCCCCAACACTATGCCACATATATCAAGTGATACAACATCCAAATCCACTTCATCAATCAAATTTGAAGCAATAGAAAATATGACCCTACATTGCTTGGTGACATTAACTTTTTCTTTATCACATACCCAACCAAGAGGATAAGGCTTTGGATGTGGTTTAGTTTCATGACCCATCTTTTTGACAAGTGCTTCATATATCAAGTTTACTTGGGAACCTGGATCAAATAATGTATCTATATTAATGTGTTTATATACAACTCTTATATGAAATAATTCATTCCTCTTTCATTCATCATCATGAGATTCATTATTGGAATTTGAACTAGCATGAAGGGAATCTTTACCTTGTACTCCAACTGCTGTGATCTTTCCTTCATCTCTTGAATCAAAACCAAGATCTTGTTGCACTGTAGCAACGGTCTTTGTCTTCCCCTTCCCACTTAACTACTTCGGTCTCTTCTCTGGATGTAGTTTCAAACAATGTTCATCATCGTGACCACTTTTCTTGCAATGAGTGCAAGATGGTATTTTTTCTTCTCTCTTTACAACGACGGTCTTCTTGTCCTTCCTTTTAAACTTTTTAAATGGATTATGTGGGAAATTTGAAGGTTTCTTTGTGGGATCTTCTTGAACATGCTTTCCCTTGTTCTCAAGGTGAGTGGCTTGCACACAAACTTCGTCAAGACTGGTGGGGTTAAACAATAGCAAAGTATGACGAATATAACTGTGAACTGCGCCAATATACTTCATTAAAGTTTCATAAGAATCTAAAGGAATGTTTAATGCAAGATATTTTTTCCTGAATTCTTCCATGAAACTTTGTACAATTTGAACTTTACTTTGTCTTAAAGTTTTCCATTCCATCATTGCTTTATGTAAATAACCCAATGGATAAAATTGCTTCCTTATCGTTGATTTAAATTCTGACAATGAGGAAAGAAGATTACCACACTTACTTCTGTCCTGAAGTTTTCTCTCCCACCATACGAGAGCGGTGCCTTCCAATCAAAGAGAAGCCAGTTTCACTTTAACTTCCTCTTCATCAATCTGTTGAACACGACAATATACTTCAACCTGTCAAATTCAATTATCTAGCTTTTCAGGATTAACATCTCCATTAAACTTAGGTAAAGAAAATTTACATCAAGGTTTAATAATGGTTTCTTAAAAGAAGCTTTATGGATAGAATGATGAGAATGATGAGAATGCTCAGAGGAAGAAGAGATAGAACTTGAAGGTGAAGATGGAGGCTCAGGAGGGTCTCCTCCATCCCCTTGATTAACGAAGCATTATCATCATCTTGTGCTTCCTTTTTCTTCCCTTTCTTCTTCATCCTCTTCTCATAGTCTCCATACATTCGCTCGACCATTTCTGACATGCGATAAAAGACCATATGGAAGTTTTTCTCCTGTTCATCACGCTTGTCCTCTTCTGGCATTTTCTTCCTTCAAGATGCACGACCAACTTCAGAATTGAAATTCTTAAGAGTTCCTTCTCCCTGCTTATGCTTGGCCCTAGTAAACATTCACAATCAACAATTCAAGTCAAAGATGACTGCTTTGATACCAACATGATCCGAGATCTTTTCATCGAACTAACTTATAAAGAATTGTATTAAATGAGCATAAATTAAATTGCACCATTAAAGAAGGAAAATCCAATAATTAAGATACATAAGCATGAAATCTGAATACCAAAACTTGATAACGGAGTTCGTTCCTAGTGGACTATGTCTCCGGGTCCTGCTCTCAAATGGGTAGGCCTTTTTTTATTAACTCAACAAAATAATTTGGCAAAATACATAAGTATACCTCATTCTAGAATTAAGCTACAAAAGATTTGCTTAGATCAGAAAATAGACAACACCATTGAATTTGTGGCGTCTAATTACCCAAAAATGACTGTCTACACGCCTCAATCCGACTCTGGCACTCCCAAGCCCTTGGGAAATCTCGTCTTGGTTTTCACCGCTCCCTGCATTTAATTCTTTGTACTACGTCTCGATTTCCATGCCCGACTGTATCGTTGTGCCCCTCCTCCTTTCCGGTCTGTGGGAAGACTTAGCTTGTAAGCAAAAATTGGGGTGGACTACACAATGTAGTCCATTGGCCCAACGATGGAAGATGCTATAGTTAAGGCGTTTGTATAGGGGGAGGTCCCGGGGTCTAGCCCGTGGGCCTCCCCTTTTGGGTTGTGGTTATAACAATATAAAATATGTGGAATGGAACCTTCTCCAGTTTGGAGTGCTTGTTTGGATTTGTCAAAACTTATAGCTTGGCTTCCAGATTTGGCGGGCCCGCCTTTTTTATTTTTGAAATTCGGTTTTTGAGCCCTCACTGGGCATTTTCCTACTGCCATGTGGAAACCCATGACTGGGCCACATGGCACCCAAGCATTAGCGATGCTAACCACTTGCACAGTCACCTGCCACATCAGATTTCCATGCCACCGTACGGTCTGCCACATGGATGTATGGACTGCCACGTGGTGCTTTTTTATTGGTCCATAGATTGACCCAAAAATGACAAAAACGGGTGACACATGGTAGCCTCTAGTGCTTCCACATCACCATGCTGATGTCATGCAGACATCATCATGACATGTGTCTCCTTTTGTGTGTGCCACGTACACTGTATGGATGCTGACGTCAACAATACAGATGCAGACTCATCCCTACTGACCAAAATCAAACTTTTTAGGATTTAAAGACATACCAAATTTTCTACAACTTTAAAAGACTTTCCTAAGATGATCAAAGTGATCTGATCGATTTTTTAAATAAATAGTTAAATCATCGAGATATACTTGAATAATCTTACCAATGAGATCATCAAAATCTATTTGCATATCTCTTTGGAAAGTGGCACCTGCATTAGATAAACCAAAAGGCATACATTCATAAACAAAAGTTCCCTAATGAGTAATGAATGTTTTTTTGTATTTATCAGTCATCTTAACTCTGATTTGAATATAACCTAAAAAACCATTGAGTAAGGACATCATTTGAGATCCAACAACTTGCTATTAGATTAATTCTATATTAGGGAGGGGGAAATTATCTTTAACACTATCTTTGTTTAGTGCATGGAAATCCACGCACAATCTAATTTTCTAGTTTTATTTCTTACAAGAAAAAGATTAGATACCCATTCCGAGTATTTAATTGGGAAAATGATATGAGCATTGAGAAATTTTTCCACTTCCTTTCTAATGGTAGCTTCAAGTGTGGGATTAATAGGACTCCATTTCTGCCTAACCGGTTTTGCTTCTTCCTTAATTGGAATAACATGCTAGATAACACTAGGAACCAAACCATGAATATCCTAATAGGACCAGGAAAAAACATTCTTAAATTCATGGAATAAATCCATGAATTATCTTTTTATTCTTTGGAACATTGTGCTCCAACTTTTAAAACTTTTGGTTGTTCAAGAGTTCCAATGTTCAAGGGAATCAAATCCCCTATTTTTCACTTTGACTCCTCTTCTTTATTATCATGATGGATGCCAACATAACTTGTTAAAAATGAGTTCTCGATAGGAGTCAAGCCTTTGGTTCCTTGGGATTATAGAGCTCATTTTGAAATAAAGCACAAATGCTTTCATCATCGGGAAATACCTGCCAAGATTCCACATTGTTAGGAAGATGAGGTTGGTATAAGGATAAGAATGTGCAATCAGGTCTTTGAGGAAGTAATTGTCTTGTAGGAGAAGTTGCAAAAACAGCTAACCTATAAGCAACATAATTTATTTCCCTTTTAATATGAGTGATGCTAAAAGACAATAGATTTTGGATCAATGCCCAAACAACTTGGGTGTATCTTTTCGGAAAATTGTTAGTAGGAGTATACATTTTCTTGACCATATTGACAACAAGTTTCGATTCTCCAAAAATAATAAGATGGCCACAACCTAAATTATAAGCATTTTCAATGCCTAATAATAGGGCTTTGAATTCAATTACATTATTTGCACAGAAAAATTCAAGTCTATAGGAAAAATTATGAATTTTACCTACAAGTGAATATAAGACAATGCCTTCCCCATTACTTTGATTTGAACATGCACCATCAAAGTGAATATGCCACATACTGTCTTCATAATCATAGGGATATTCAAGAGAAATTCCATCTTCATCATTGAAAATTGAATAAACACCCATATCTTCTTCAATAAAATTTAAATTCGACTAAGGAACCTTTTCAATGTATGGTGAGATTCATCCTTCCCTTAACACAATTATATTCTTTCCATTTCTGGGAATAGACAAATGAGATCCATCTAAAGATAAGTAACCACCCGTTAGATCCTGCCAGTCTCTACCCAAAATGATTGAATAATTGCTAACGGGCATGTCAATGACTTGTATATTTAAAGTGGTCCTGATTTCTAAATGGGTGCAAAGGACTAAAGTTACATATTTAATCTCACCGATCATAGATTGCTACTGATTATGATAGGACAACATGCTTCTCGCATTTTCATTTGTACAAGAGAGGCCAAGCTTTTCCATAATAATATTGGACATTACACTAGGTCCAAACCCACCATCTATTAAAAAACAATGAGCTATCCTATCAAAAATATTTACTAAATATAAAAAGGTGGATTTTTTTACATAATTTCTAAAATTATTTACACCTAATCTATTTACATGTGAGTCTGCTTCATCAAGGTCTTTGAATAAAATAGCTATTGAGGAAGTTTTACCTTCCATAACATTTTTAATATGTTGCTATTGCTCAGGGACAACGACTATGTACATGAGAGTTGCATCCACTTTTATGTTAGCCAATTGTTTCAATATGCTATACTTTGATGAAGGTAAAGAGGTTGAAATCCCTTGACTTTGTGCTATTTTGTCAACCCGAGGATTTGTACTTGTAGAATAAGAGCTAGGGAAAAGGTAGTTTTAGGATTTCCACCCTTTCCCATGTCAGTATAATATTTATTTCGAGTGTTTACTAACATTACATCTTCTTCAAGAACAAAATATAAGGAAGTGACAATTGCTTCACTTCTTTTGCCAAAGATTCTTTCCTGTGCCTTTTTCTTAACTTCACAAGTTCTCTCCTCATGATTTTCATCGCAAAGTTACACCAAACTTGATGCAGGAGCATTGCCAACATCTCAAGCGAGCCAGCGCGAAAGTAGAAGACAGTTGGACAAGCGCCAGCGTAAATTTTGAAACACCTTGAAATTGATGCGCAATCTTAAATGAAGTCATTAAGAAGGAGCACACTTGTATAATGTAAACGGACCTTGAGCGATTGCTCTCGTCCTTAGTAGGTAGACGACATTTAAAGTAGTTAATGCAGGTAGATAGAATTTAATTTTAGATTAGAGAGTTTTAGAGCGCAAGAGGGAAACAGGATATAGACACCCTCATTGTGTATTGTAACATTATTGAAGCATTAGAGCAAGAGCATGCAGAGAGCTGTGTAAGAACACCCATGTACTGATATTTGGATTAATAGAAGGAGTTGATTCAAATTCATGGTTTGTGTTTGTTCTCTGTGTATTGATGTTGAATGATATGCTCATGAATGTTTTCTTCCTGTTATACATTTGCTTTATATGCTGTGTATATGATTTCATGTTTGAGTTTGAAGTATGAAGGGAAGACATAATGAGTTTCAATTGTTTCTCTATCTGAACAAGAGTTCCTGCAAGGAGTGCAGTTGAAGTGTCCGCAAGGAGTGCGTTGATAGAGGGTCCAGATAGGGTAGCTTTTGTTCTCGTTCATTCAGAACTGCAGACAGACACAGGAGCCGTGCAAGGAGTGTGCAGGCCAAGCTAACCCTCAGAGTTGCGAATCTGAGCAGAGTGTTGAGAGACTGCTGCTACAGGTGTGCGTAGAGTCAAAAGGATTCAAGCACTTGAAGTGTTTGTAAATCTACCGCAAGGAGTGCGTGCAGGGATCTTCTGAAAGGTTCAGAGTTGGAGAACGCTCAGGGAGGATAAGGCCTTCGAAATTGATGAAGGACAACGCAGGGAAGTCACGATTGGAAGAATTTAGAAAGCATCGCAAGTTTGCATGCAGGTGGACGAGTTCCATGGAGGAACACTTGGTCATTCACATGAATCATCAAGGAATAACGGACGGTCGGAATCCTTCGAGGAGAATTCGTGAAATACTGTGAGCCGTTAGATCTCGCGGAGGAGCAGGGGAGATACGACGAGTATTCCCTAAAGGTTCAAAGCTCAGGAGGGGCAGGACCGTATATCCGAGTCATAAAGACCGTAGGATTCACTCGTGAATTTCCATATCGGGGTTTCGTGGGTGGAAGTCCCGTGAACATTTGCAACAGGAATCGCGAAATCACGATACGCGATATCCCAATAGCCAAAGGAACCGTGTGGGGCCACATGAGTCAGTGAGGTGGACAGGTGGCACACCATTTCGGGTTTTCGTGGCGAGAAGTCCCGAAACATATGCATTAGGATTCACAATATTGCGAACTCCGAAATGCCGATGGAGTGAAGGACCGTTGAAAAGTCAGAACTCATGCGTGTGTCGGAGTTTCGACAAATCGGGGTTCGAGAGTCAGTAAGACGAGTTGTTCGACATCGCGAGTGCTGAAATCGCAATAGGGAAAATCCCGATAGGAGCGGGAAAGGTCAGCGTTGACTGCATCGAAATTCCGGGATTCGAGAGTCCAACGCTCGACCACTGACCTCGCGAAGTCACGAAGTCCGATCTCCCGATTGTAAAGAGGGGGGTCCCACGAGGATTGTTGTGGGTGGAGATTTCCCAATAGGGAAATAGAAGAGCATTAGAGTTCTTCGGGCCATTTGAAAGGAAATATCCTATGCTGATGTGGACCTTTCAACCTGCGGGTTGTGAAGGGAGGGCGTCGACATCAGTTCAGTATCAGAGCACAGAAAGGTTCTTTTCTTTCTATAGCAGAGAAAGAGAATTCACCATGCTGCCAAGGAGAAGAGACAGACAAACACCTAATCCAAAGGATAGGGAAATGCCGAGAAGAAGAGGCAGGCAGATGACTGATCCAGTTATGGAGAGAGAGATGCGTGATCTACGAGCTAGACTCGAAGACATGGAGACAACGCAAAGACGCACAATTAGTGTGGGGGATCTCAGTGATTCCGAAAGCGAGATTGAGGCTGAACGTGAAGAAGAAGTTGCATCTTAAGATGCATCAAACAAACGTTTGATTAGAGCTATTGCAAGGATGGGTGCAAGAGAAAATATGGACATTCCAGCTTACGAGGGAAACTTGGATGCAGAGGAGCTATTAGACTGGATTAGATCTCTAGAAATATACTTCAACTATGAAGATGTCGAAGAAGACAAGAAGGTCAAGCACGCTGTCACAAGACTGAAGGGACATGCAACATTGTGGTGGGATGAAATACAAGCTGACATACGCTGCAAAGGCAAACAAAAGATCAAAAGATGGGACAGGATGATCGCAAAGCTGAAGGCGAAATTCATCCCCAGGGAATATCAAATTACTCTGTTTAGGAGGATGCAGAACCTGAGACAGAAGCTGATGATAGTGAAAGAATACACTGAGGAATTCTACAGACTGAACATCAGGGCAGGTCATCGGGAAAGCGATGATGAAAAGGTTGCCAGATACATGAATGGTCTGAGATATGATATCCAGGATGAGATGAGCATGGTAACCATCCGAATGGTGGAAGATGCTTATCAAATGGCTTTGAAAGCGGAAGAGAAGCTGAGCCAAAAGCAGGGTCATAGAGGCCGAGGCAGAAGTCAGCTAAGAGGCAAGTCAGTTGCCCAGGATAAATTCCAGAAGCCCAAGGAAGACTGGAAGAAAACTCAGACTCGAACTGAGAGAGGTGGAACGTCATAGAGAGGAAAACATATTGAGCAGAGAGGATATTATGCGGACAACAACACTTTTCCTCATACTAGAGGCAGAGGAAGAGGAAGAGGTGGAGTAATAACATGCTTTACATGTGGGAAGAATGGGCACAAGTCTTACGAGTGTCCAGACAAAAAGAAAGAAATTGGAGAAGCTCACATCGCCGAAGCACAGAGGTGGGATGTTGAGGCAGAAGACACTGAAGGTGGAATATTGCTGATGATGAGAAAATCTCTGTTGACACCAGAGAAGGAGGTGGAGAGTTCATTCCAAAGGACCAGGCTTTTTAGGACTGCTTGCAAGACCAGGGACAGGGTATGTAAGGTCATTGTAGACAGTGGTAGCATGGATAATATCGTTTCTACAGAGATGGTAGAGAAGCTGGAGTTGGAGACGACTGATCATCCAAGCCCATACAAAATTTCCTGGCTACAAAAAAGACACAAGGTAACTGTCACTAAACAATGTTTAGTTGAATTTAAGATAGGAGGATATAATGATAAAATATTATGTGATGTCATTCCTATGGATGTTTGTCATCTATTGCTGGGTAGACCATGGCAATATGACAGGAATGTGATTCATGATGGGAGAATGAACACATACACCCTAGAGAAGAATGGGAGGACACACATGTTGCTTCCAATTAAGGATAAGGAGGTGAAGCTGGAAGTAAGAAACACAGTACTTCTCATGAGTGGGAAGGAACTTCTTACAGAGGTTAAGAAAAAGGAGGATCCACAGTTCATTGTGGTCAGAAAGCCGAAGATTGTTTTGACCAGCACGAGAGTGGATGATTTACCAAAAGAGATTCAGGAACTGCTGGAAGAGTTCGTTGCCATAGTAGTGGACGAATTACCTCGTTCATTGCCACCGATTAGGAGTGTGAGTTATCACATTGATCTCATACCAGGAGCTAGTTTTCCAAATAAAGACACGAATGGGTTGACGCCGCAAGAGAATGAGGAGGTCAAAAGGCAAGTCCAGGATTTGTTGGACAAAGGTTTGGTCAGAGAAAGCTTGAGTCCATGTGCTGTTCCAACAGTACTCAGTCCGAAGAAAGACGGAGGCTTGAGGATGTGTATTGACTCAAGGGTGATTAACAAGATAACCATCAGGTACAGATTTCCATTGCCGAGGATGGATGATCTGATGGATTGCTTGAGTGGAGCAAAGTATTTTTCAAAGATTGATTTGAAAAGCGGTTATCATCAAATCCGCATGAGGGAAGGTGATGAGTGGAAGACAACATTCAAAAAAAACGAAGGGTTGTATGAATGGCTTGTTATTCCATTTGTCTTAACAAATGCGCCAAGTACCTTCATGAGGTTAATGAACGAAGTCCTGAGGGAGTTCATCGGGAAATTTGTCATTGTATATTTGGATGACATACTGGTTTACAGTAAAACAGTGGCAAAGCACCTGAAGCATTTGGCTACAGTGATGCAGAAAATACAGCAGGAGAAGCTGTTGATAAATATGAAGAAGTCCTCATTTATGAAGACAAAGCTCATTTACTTAGGGTTTGTCATTTCGGCAAATGAGTTGAGGATGGATCCAGATAAAGTGGAGGTAATCAAGAATTGGCCACCACCGAAAAATGTTTTTGAGGTGAGAAGTTTTCACGGATTGGCTAGTTTCTACCGAAAGTTCATCAGGAATTTCAATGGAATTAACGCAGCAATGATGGATACAGTGAAGAAAATACACAAGTCTTTTCACTAGACTGAAGAGGCTAAGAAAAGTTTTAATCTGTTGAAGCGGAAGATTACAGAACAACCGGTTTTGGTGTTGCCGGATTTCCGAAAGACATTTCAAGTGAAATGCGATGCAAGTGGATATGCAATAGGGGAAGTCTTGAGTCAGGAAGACAGGCCAGTCACATACTTCAGCGAGAAGCTAAATGAAGTGAAAGTAAAGTAATCTACTTATGATAAGGAGTTCTATGCTATTATCCAGGCATTGAAGAAATGGAGGCATTACTTGATCCCAAAAGAGTTTGTCTTGTACAGTGACAATCATGCACTGCAGTTTGTGACTCAACAGGAAAAGTTGAATCAGAAACATGTCAAATGGGTTGAGTATATGCAAAATTTCACATTTGTGATTAAACATATTTCTGGTACTGCTAACAAAGTGGATGATGCTTTGAGCAGGAAGTGTTTGCTGTTGCAGGAGTTCAGATTCAAAACATTGGGTTTTGATGATCTCAGGGACATGTACGCAGATGATCAGGATTTTAAGGAGGCGTATGAAGCAGATAAGAATTCAATTCTCAGAGATAGAATCCAATGGATAGAGTACATGATCCAGGAAGGATTACTGTTTAGGGGTAATCAACTGTGTATTCCGAAATTCTCCATGAGGGAGAATCTGCTGAAGGAGAAACACAGTGGAGGATTGACAGGGAACTTTGGTCACGACAAGACGTTCGTAAAGATGAATGAGTCATATTTTTGGCCAGGAATGTGAGTAGACGTCAGGAGATTCGTGGATAGATGAAAAATTTTCCAGCATTCGAAGGGCAGAAGATAGAATGCAGGGTTTTATCAACCATTGCCCATACCAAAAAGGCCATGGGATGAAATTAGCATGGATTTTGTATTGGGGTTGCCTAGAACACAAAGAGGTTGTGATTCAATCTTTGTGGTGGTGGATATATTTTCCAAGATGGCACACTTCATTCCATGTTAGAAAACCAATGACGTAACTCACATTGCGAATATGTTTTTCAAAGAGGTCATTCGACTTCATGGGTTGCCAAGAAGTATAGTTTCGGATCGAGATACTAAATTCATAGGAAATTTTTGGAGGACCTTATGGAAGAAGCTAGGAACTAACTTGTTGTTTAGTTCAGCTTATCATCCTCAGACGGATGGACAGACATAAGTGGTGAATAGAAGTCTGGGAGACTTACTGAGAAGCTTGGTGATAGAGAACCACAACAAGTGGGACCACATATTACCACAGGCAGAGTTCACATATAATGACTCGATTAACAGGAGCACAGGGCAAAGTCCATTTCAGGTTGTCTATGGCATGCAACCGAGAGAAATTTCTGAATTGAGAGATTCAGAACAGACTGCGACTAGGAGTGCTAGTGTAGAAGAATTCGCGGAGGCGATGAAAGAACTTCACAGCAAGGTAAAGGAGCATTTACAGAGTTCAAGCTAGGAGTATAAGCGAAGAGCAGATCAACACAGAAGACAACTTCAATTTGAGGTTGGTGACTTGATTCTTGCACATTTGAGAAAGGAAAGGTTCCCAAGAGGAACATATAATAAACTAAAGATGAAGAAAATCGAGCCATGTAGGGTCTTGAAGAAGTTCGGGACAAATTCTTATGAGATTGAATTACCCGATGGGATCGAAATTTCTCCGATATTCAATATCTCGGATTTGTACCCATACAAAGCTGAAGAAGCAGGGACTGGAGATGAGCAACCAGTGATCCAGTGGACAAAGCAGATGCCAGTTGAAAATAAGCCGCAGATGGAGCGCATACTGGACAAAGAGATTGGTAAGAAGACCAGGAGGAAAGAATATTTTGAATATCTGGTCAAGTGGAAGAACCATCCAGTTGAAGATGCCAGCTGGAAGAGTGAAGCAGAGATACAAAGGCATGGACAAACCGTGCATGAGCTCATGGACAGGAGCCCATGAAAACTTTCAAGCGAGGGAGTATGATGCAGGAGCATCGCCAACATCTCAAGCAAGCCAACGCGGAAGCAGAAGACAACTGGACAAGCGCCAACACAAATTTTGAAACACCTTGAAATTGATGCGCAATCTTAAATGAAGTCATTAAGAAGGAGCACACTTGTATAATGTAAACAGACCTTGATCGATTGCTCTCGTCCTTAGTAGGTAGACGACATTTAAAGTAGTTAATGCAGGTAGATAGAATCTAATTTTAGATTAGACAGTTTTAGAGCGCAAGAGGGAAACAAGATATAGACACCCTCATTGTGTATTGTAACATTATTGAAGCATTAGAGCAAGAGCATGCAGAGAGCTGTGTAAGAACACCCATGTACTGATATTTGGATTAATAGAAGGAGTTGATTCAAATTCATGGTTTGTGTTTGTTCTCTGTGTATTGATGTTGAATGATATGCTCATTATGTTTGCTTCCTGTTATACATTTGCTTTATATGCTGTGTATATGATTTCATGTTTGAGTTTGAAGTATGAAGGGAAGAAGGAATGAGTTTCAATTGTTTCTCTATCTGAACAAGAGTTCCTGCAAGGAGTGCAGTTGAAGTGTCTGCAAGGAGTGTGTTGACAGAGGGTCCAGATAGGGTAGCTTTTGTTCTCATTCATTCAGAAGTGCAGACAGGCACAGGAGCCGTGCAAGGAGTGTGCAGGCCAAGCTAACCCTCGGAGTTGCGAATCTTGGGCTGCCCATATAATCTTTGACACACGCGTGAGTTCTGACTTTTCAACGGTCCTTCACTCCATCGTCATTTCGGAGTTCGCAATATCAAGAATCCTAATGCATATGTTTTAGGACTTCTCGCCATGAAAACCCGAAATGGTGTGCCACCTGTCCACCTCACTGACTCCTGTGGCCCCACACGGTTCCTTTGGCTGTCGGGATATCGCGTATCGTGATTTCGCGATTCCCGTTGCAAATGTTCACGGGACTTCCACCCACGAAACCCCGATATGGAAATTCACGAGTGAATCCTACGGTCCTTGTGACTCGGATCTATGGTCCTGCCCCTCCTGAGCTTTGAACCTTTAGGGAATACTCGTCATTTGTAAAAACAATGTTAATATAATCATTTAAAAAATATGTTTGATTCTTGGGCTGCCCATATGTTGATTTAAAACAGTAAACCAGTTCATCCCAGGTCGAAAAGACTTTAGGAGACAATTCTAAAAAACCAACAACAAATTTCCCTTCTAGATAATTACAGAATAATCACATACATGTATCATTATCATTTGCTCTTATATTGTGGCATGTGTTAGAAAATGCACTAAGATGTTCTTTAGTAGAAATGGTGCCATTTTCTGAAAAT
>JZKD02S0056184.1:88984-134025 GCA_000966675.3 Picea glauca | reverse complement strand
ATGAAAACAATATTTCCAACATGAGTAAGGGATAGTACTAGGACATATGACTCTCATCTCCAACAATTCTTGAATGAACTTTTCAATTTCATTTTTATGTGCAAAATGGTGCCAACAAGGATGCACATTAATTGGTTAACTACCTGGAATGAAGGGAATACCATGTTCATGCTCCCCACATGGAGGTGGAAAACCTTGTGGTGTTTCAAATACCCATTGATTCTTAGAGAGAACATGTTTCAAATCAAGGTGAATCTCTTTTCAGTTGGTGTTGACTATTTGTATGGCACTGAACTATGCAATAATACCTGAGTGACCTTTCTTCAACAAATTCTCCATATAACGAGAGGTAATAATTTTAGGAGAATTAGATGGAAGCCCCTTGAGGGCATGCTTCATCCTTTCCTCGATGAAGCTCATGTATAATTATTTTAAATCCATGGTGACAAGTTCCAAAGTGCGTAACCATTCTACCCTAAGAACTATATCACAACTACCTAGTTCAATAGAAAACATGTGAGTTTTGGGATGATACTCGCTAATTTTTAGTTTCAGATTTTCACATCGGCCCTAAACTTTCATAGTATCTACATTAGCTATAATAATTTTAAAATTAGATATAGGACATATATAACAATGGGTTTCTTGTGCCACTCTCCTATGGATAAAATTGTTGGCATTTCCATTATCAATCAACATAATCACTTTGCAATGCTCGAAGTAGCCAATCAATTTTAAGGTTTGGGGTGTTGAGAAACTTGATACAACATGGAGAGAATTTTGGGTTCCTCACAAGGATATTTCAAAGGGCCTTCATCTTCCATGGGAGGGGTGGTGTCTTCCAAAGTTGGTTTAGGAGTATTTTCAACTGGAATGTCCTCATAGTAGTCATGTGGAGATACATCCATTTGTAATAATTTTTTTCTTTACATTTTTTCCCTTTGAAATATCACTCATCACAATTGTAGAAAATATGGAGGCATTGGTGTTCTTCCATATCTTTGGGAGATAACTTGTGGATGTGGAATCCATATGAGTTGGATGAGTTGTGGGTAGTCACAAGAAGGGGGTGTTGACGGGTCTAAATTTTCTCGACAACAGTAAGGGGTTCTCCCTGGTAAGAAGTTCCAAGTAGACCTCTCACCATTTGGAATAGGAAACCCATCTAGATTCTGTCCCGACAACCATTACTGGTTTGGTTTTACCGTTTGCAGTCCGGTCCACCGATGAAGGTGAGTGATGGATGGTTATGAAAACATAAGATATAGATGAAGCCTATGTAAATGCATGAATCTAATCTAATTCTAACCTACCCTATCCTAGATAGGAGTGAACTATAGTAACATAATGAGTTGTAATGAAACTAAACTATGCATAAACCCCAATCAGATAGCTATCATGAAGGTGCACATTTAGAAACACACACATACAAGTCTATAACCAGAATAGTCTAAGTCACATTTCTGCATACATTCACAACTCATTCGCTTAGGACATGTAATATAAGAAAGAGTAACAAAACTAAAAGAAGACATATATTGCGTTAGAATAGTCCATAAACAAACATGCTCTTATGGCCCATGTGAACAACAAACATTCTGCTTGAAATAGTTCGTATCAAAACAACAACACATGTGACTCCTCTGTATCAAAACTTGGCCCCGAGGGCTTCTCTTTATTAATAGTTTTAGTAATAGAACATGAAAACTCTAAGGAAAACTCACAAATTTCAGTTGACATTGTATTCCCAAAGTAGTTCAAAAGTGTACAATGTTTGAAGAGCCAAAAGCCATTTCTTTGGGTACAATTTTAGTATTTAATGAGGTTCAATGTGACCCTTGGATTTTTTCCTTCCCCCGTGACCTTTCTCCTTCCTAGGTTTTGTATTTATTATCTTTGTAATGATGAGAGGGATAATACAACAATTGCATCTCAAATTGTTCTGATAGTCCCAATGGGCCATCATGGATTTTGGCTATAATGCTTATTATCCACCGTAATGACTAGTTTGGAAATTGGAACATCTTGGTCATACAAGCTTGGAAATTGATCATCATGGGGTTCAAACCTCCTCTTCATCCATTTGAATTAGATTCCTTTTTCTACTTCTCGTTGTGATGATTGATGTTTTCCTTAATTCTCCATTGTCCTTGGATGTGGTTGACACTGTAAGGATGTTGAGTGTGCCCTCCTCTCGACATTAGTACTTAGAACCATTAAACATATTGCAGATTAGTGGCCTCAGAGGGATACTTAAATAAACTATTAAAAAAAGTGTTTGAACCCATAAAACTGAAATATAAGTAATCAAGACTTTGCATAAACTTCCCTGAGTTCGATTCATGGTTTCTCTTCTTGCGGTTGAGTTGTGGTGTCCTTCAGGGTTGTTAACAAGATGTCATATATTAATACAAAAATAAGTATACCATAGGTTATGAATTTATCAAATCATATAAGTAGGAAGTTGTATATCTCAAAAATACCTTTCCAACAGTATAAAGAATGCACAAAATAGACACTCGAGTCAAAATTTATGGGCAATTTATGAAAGGCATCTTTTTAGGTTTCAAAGGAATTAATACCGATTCCTTCGAATTACCATCAGAGAAGTTAACATTAACTCCTATGGATTTCCATCGGAGGAGTTTGAAATAAATCCTCCAATTTTCCATTGGAGGAGTTTTAACTAACTCCTCCAATATCTATCGGAGGATTTTGAACTAACTTCTTTGATATGTATAAGAGGAGTTTGAACTAACTCCTCTGCTTTGTATCAGAGGAATTGATGGGAACTAATTTGAAATTTCGGAGGAGTTGAAGGGAACTCTTCTGAATCGCTTCGGAGGAGTTGAAGGGAACTCTTTTGAATCACTTCGGAGGAGTTGAAGGGAACTTCTCTTTCCTGGGAAAGCAAAGTTGGAAAATTTTCTAAGTGTCATACTAGCAAGAGACAATGAGAGCTGGAGTTTGAAAGCCCATAACTTTCTCATATGACGTCAAATTGTTTTTTTTCAATGCAGAGAGTACAGAGAGATTCTTATGTGAAGATAAATGAACATGTTATTTAAGAATTTGAGTGGATCCATGTTTAATGATGGCCATGGTTAGTGAGGCTTTCTTGGAGGGAAATCCTTGGCAATCATTTTGACACTTCCATACCTTAGATTTTGATTCTGTCAGTTGCGTTGGAATCTTAATTGCATAATCCATAAAACTAGTATGTTTAAGGAGTGAAAAATCCACTTTTCCCAGTACCCAAAAATGTGAGCAAGGAAATTTTTAAATGAAATTTTGGACCCTATCCTTTCTATTTCTTCACCATAATTCAATTCCATAAGTTCCTATGTCATCTATGATATATAGGCTCTTAGTTCATCCATTGCGACTGAGGTTATGCATTAACAACACAAAGTTATAAATCCGCCAAAACAACTGACTGACGTCCATTGTGCTTAGTATTGTCTAGGAGCTAAAAGGACCAAAATTCTCCCAAAGTGCATTTCAGAAATAGCACAAGACCAATAGGTGTTGTGATTAACCCATATGATGATAGGTGAGGCTTCCACATTGAATATTTATTCATAACTTCAAGAAAAAAAATGAAAACAGGCTATTACCATGTGCACGAAGAAATCCACTGGGGAACACTAAAAACTTGATTACGAGTGAGATCTGCAGTGAATAAGGTGAGATAGGAAATTATTGACCAATTTTCTAGATAGGAGTGGAGAGTTTAGTCATTGGAAAGCAAGGAGATTGACTGATAAGCACAACAAGAAAGGTCTGAGATGGAGGAGGATGATATAGGCCTTAGAATGAAGGTGGGCAACATTGACCTAGTCAACATTGGACAGAAGAAGAAGATCATCGTCGATGTGCTTGGCGATGAAAAGGGGGCCAAAATCCTTCTGCTGGAACATCGAGGATGGGACAAGGAAGGATTATCAACAAGTAGTGTATCAACGAGGAAGAGACGAATCTCATTGATATGTAATGGATCGAAGCGAAAGGAGGAGTGATGTTGATATGCAGTGTATCGACGTGAGTGGAATAAATTTATCGAGTGAAATGCATGCACGCGACAGAGATAATCAAGTGAAAAATATCTGTGAGATGATGTTGATTATGATAAATTTTCCGACGATGAAGATGTATGTCAATGAGGTTTGGAGGAAGCGCAACAGTGAATCAACCAAGTTCAAAGGGAGGTGGACGATGTACTGACGAGAAAATCAACGGTGTCTCAATGAAAAGGTGGAAGAAGGATGCATGCATCAGTCTACTATGTATCAACATAGGAAGAGGGGACTCACTTAAGTGTGGATCGTCAGGTAGAAGTGATCTGAAAAGGAACTGGAAATGATAAGGTGGGAAAAGCGGGAGGAAGATCCATGATCAGTTGTTTGATTGATAGAGATATGGTGAGGGTCTTAGTAGGAAGAATTGAAGGGAGGCTCAATTTCTTGTCTTTGAGAGACACTAAGACAAGAAAATTGGGAGGTTGTTGTGTGCGCACAACAAATGGTGATACACTGGGTAAAGCTAGAATCTCTACTAGTCTTTCCTAATTGATAAGCATAAATTATTGAGGGTCGTGAAATTTACTTTTAAGTTCAAAAATTATGGAAATAATGTGTAAGTGTTTCATGAAATATGAGATCATGGTGGGATCATTGTTCATTCTTACATATCGAATTGCAAGGCTCATCTGATGTAGATGGAGGATGAATGATGATGAGGTTTATTTCCTTAAACTACGTCGACGATCAGGGTTGGTATCTTTGTCATGGGGATGATATATATTTGGGATAAATAAATATTTTTTACCAAGTGTATATATATGTATCTCACATGTGTTTCCCCACTTTCTGCGAGCGTCCATAGCCCCGATGGAGTCACCACAACATCACATACCTTGCTCCGTTGCCAACGAGTGTCCATAGCCCCGATGAAGATATCTGCATGTCCCCTAGTTTGGTCAAACTTTCCTCTCCATTCCTTCCCGACTTATTTAGTGCATGTTTAGCATTCAGTGGATGGGAAAGCGATGGCCTCTTTATCTTGATAAGGTATGAATACCATCTAATGAGATTTATTTGTATATTTTCTGCACCTAGCTACATAGAAATATCCCTTTTGGTTTTCAACATTTAGATTTTGACACTTCACCTTTCACGTGAGAAACTACTTAGTGTGTGGATGGTTCCTCCATTACATAGGGTCTACTCGTCAGCCAATATGCAAGGATGACTGTTGATTGACCACTAATTCTCATTCATGGTTTAACTGTTGTTACAACATCCCCATATAGTTATGATTCATGTTTAAACAAAGACCCTTAATTTCTCTCATGAGCTAGGAAAGAGATGCAAGTTGATTCATGTATGCTTCCAGTGCGAAGGTGCTTCAAGTGAAAAGAAAAAAGGAGGTGAGAGGCCTGTGTGTCATTCAAATATAATTAGAGAGCATAAGACAAACATAATTTAAGAGATGAAATACTTTCGAAGGAAAATATGGTAAATAAAGAAAGATAAGAGATGACATATTCAGGGTTAGAGATGAACTTAGTCCATGTCATTGCTACGACTGAAAAATGAAAGTTTGAGGAAATGAATATTAAATGCATGCATTCCATAAATAATGCAAAATGATAAGATATATTGGATGATAATGTTTTCAACATCTTCAAGAATATTCATGCATTCCAATCAACTACAAATTTGTAGCTTCTTGAAACGATTAATCCATGTGAGAGATAATACATGAAATACTTAATTCATATGGGTTTTAGTGCTAGCGTTGACTGAGAATTACGCCTCTTATCATAATGTTTTGAAAATTTTTAGTTCCATTGTACAACCTTGTGCTTCAGTGGGAAAGGGTTGGCTAGGATTCTGCTTTGTTTTCCATCAAATTTCTTTGGTTTGGCATTGTGAGATATTCACTTCTTCTCCACTTCTTCCACCCCCAACAATTATGCTCCAAAGTTTCAATTGTGCATAATAAATCCAAATCCCTTTGAATATATGTGTTTTCTTCAACTCTCATCCTTCCTTTCGAGTGGATATATCTTTAATTCTTCCCTTTGGGAAGTAAATGACTACATCTGTGATGATTACCAGTTCTTCCCTAAAGAGGTGTGCTTGAGAGCCATTTTATTGACCAGTATCCTTGAGATTAGATTTCACTTGAGATGGATCAAAGGGAGACTAAAACTTGATACTTTGTTCCTCGAGGCATATGCTAGATGCACAGTATAGTGTTACTTTCCCCCATGATTTAAAACAAATTTTAAGACCAAGAAAAGGATACGTGCACCATAAATTCTCATGCATACCCTCCATCATAGAGCAATAAACACTTCCGCAAATTCTTCTCAATAGACACCATGCTTGGTAAGGTTATGAACAATCGATGAAATCCCCTTAGCTTGATTTATGTCTTGTTCCATTTGTCAAGTATTCCTTAACAGGTATTCTTTTCAGCATCTTAGGATAACCGACTGTCTAACTCTCAATGTCATAGTAACACTGCTGAAACAAGTGAATTTCGTTATTGAAATTCTTAGAGAATTCTTGCACACAGTTTACTCGCGATGATGGATGAAGACCAAGATTAAGACAAGATTTTAGTCAAGAAAAATAAAAATCCTTAAACAGAAAGGAGAAATTTATGTTGAAATGAAACCTAAACTAAAGAAAACATTCACAAACTGCAACTAAACTAATCGTAGTTGGTGACCTTTATTGAACAATCCAAAACAAATCAAAATCTACACTACACAACTAGAAAAGGAAGAAAACATCTAAATTATGAAAGCATAAAGCAGTAAACAAGAACTATGCTAGTCCTATTCCTAACCTACCCTACATTGGTTGAAAGAAAGCTATGTGTAAGTGTAGTACTAGTGGAGCCAATCAAATAACTCCAAAACTGTGATCGTATGTTCATTAAAGTTCAATTGCATAAAATGAAGCAATGAGGGGTGAAGGATTGGAAGAATTAATTCAATTAAGTCTCCACCCAACATGTTGAATTTAACCATGTTATTGTTCATGGTAAGTGCGGATGTGTAAGATTCCTCCAACCAAGATTCATTTTTTTCATAAATTTATAATGATTATTGTATGACTACCGGAAGGAAAACAACAATGAGAGACATACCTGATGAGGCTCGTGAATGAAATTTGCATGCAATGTAATTTTTCAGGGAGTCTCATAGTGGGTGGTATTTCTCATCCCAGGGGTAGAAGTAAGACAACAAGAACTTGAAATAATGATCAATTGATATTGGAGTGCTTCATTATCAATGAATATTTCCCTGGGTCCAAATTTCACATACTCTGCATGCTGAGGGGAGAAATGATATCTCATTGTTTGAGGGAAACATTGCGTGAAAAATGACTCCAGAGATTCTCCCATGACATCAATGAAATCATGTGAAGAGTTCTAAATCATTAAGAGAACATCCAAGGACAAGTGATGCATCTTCCCCTGAGGAATAGAAATCAATTCTAGAGTAGATTGGGATGATGGCGTTTCTTGGATCAACTCAATGTTTCTCGTACTTTGCGTAGTAATGGGTTGTTCGTTTGTTGTGATTTCTTCATGAGAATCAACAAACTCATCGTGATATGCATATTTTAGATTTTCAGTGACTCACATATGTGCATCCAAGTTAGAAATTTCAGATTGTAAAGGATCAATGAATGATAGGTTAGTGTTCATGTTCAATTCCATAAAAAAAAAGTAGTTGTCAAAAACAATATTATCAAGATTAAATTGTGATTCGGGAGGTTTTGAAAATGAACAATGACTTAGAACTTGGTGCATCCTGGATAAACTATCATAGAGAATGATTTATTGATCGGTCACAACTTGGAAAACTTGTTGTTTTGAATTAGTATTCGGTGTTTTGTTGTAAGAACACCGTACAGGCTGCGACACATGATCAATAGGTGGGTGCTCATGTGGGTTACCAACATCAAACAAATTTGTATCAAGTGCATGAAGATCTTCATATTCTAAATATGACGGGACTTCTTCAATGAGGGATTCGTCACAGATCAAAGTAGATTCATGATTTTATGAAGGAGATATTATACATGTTTCACACTTCGAGGCTGAGGGGTATAATATTTCTAATAAGGATTCTCCTACAACTGTATCAGTGTACCAATCATAGATCATGTACTCCATATATTTCGTGACTAGATTTGATTCTTGTGAATGAGAGATGGTTTGATCATTCAGATCACATTCTTCTTAAATAGATACAAGATATGAAAACCAATCAAATATTTCTTGGCTCGAGGGTTCGTAACTCTCAGGAAATCTATAGTAAATTTGCATGAATCTTCGAAACAAATTATTCTTAGATTCATTCTCGAGCGTACAAATTTATGCCAATTTAATAAAGAGTTCACCATAAACGTAATATTCATGAACAACGATAAATACTTCCATAAGTTGTTTCTAGATATGAATCAATTTTGTTGGTAAGGTCCTAAACCAAGTTTTAATTCACCCTTCAAATGTGAGGATGAATAATCAACATATTTCATTGTCTTGAACAATCTTAAGATTTCATCGAGTCATGTCAAACTGATTAAGATGCGTGAATGCAGAGGCATTCCCTTCACCATCGAATTTGGGGTTTGAAAATAGAGTGATTGTCTTGAGTGAAATGGCCTCAACGAGTCTCGAAATTCTAAAAGGGTCATCCCATACAGAGGTACGGAGAGGAGCCATGGGGTGGTTAAAGTTAAGTGAAATGACTCCACATGAGAGGGATTTTCATCCATCCCTCCTTCTAGCACAAATTCTGTTGACAATTCTAAATTTTCCCGACAACACTAAGGGGATCTCCTCAGTAAGAAGTCCCAATTAGACCTCTCATCATTTGGAATAGGGAACCCATCCAGATTCTGGCCCGACAACTATTGTTGGTTTGGTTTTATCTGTTGCAGCCCAATCCACCGATGAAGGTGAGTGATGGATGGTTATGCAAACATAATACATAGATGAATCCTATGTAAATGAAAGAATATAATCTAATTCTAATCTACCCTATCCTAGCTAGGAGTAAACTATAGTAAAAAAATGAGTTGTAATGAAACTAAACTATGCATAAACCTCAATCAGATAGCTATAATTGAGGCACATAGTTAGAAACACATTCATACAAGTCTATAACCAGAATAGTCTAAGTCACGTTTCTACATACATTCACAACTCATTTTCTTAGGACATGTAATATAAGAAAGAGTAACAAAAATGAAAGAAGACATATATTGTGTTAGAATAGTTCATAAACAAACATGTTCTTATAGTCCATGTGAACGACAAACATTCTTCTTGAAATAGTTTGTCGCAAAAAAACAACACATGCAAGTCCTTCTCTTTATCAAATGTTGGCCCTGGGGGCTTCTCCGTATTAACAATTTCAGTAATAATACATGAAAACTCTAAGGATAAATCTCCAATTTTAGTTGACATTGTATTCCCAAAGTAGTTTATAAGTCTACAATGTTTGAAGAGCCAAAATCCATTTCTTTGGGTACAATTTTAATATTTAATGAGGTTCAATGTGACCCTTGGCTTTCCACCTTCCCCTGTGACTTTTCTCCTTCCCAAATTTTGTCTTTATTCTCTTTGTAATGATGAGAGGGATAAGAGAGCAATTATATCTCAAATTTTTCCTCTAGAACTGGTGTTCCATCATGGATTTTTGCTATAGTGCTTCTTATCCACCATAATGACTAGTTTGAACATCAGAACATATTGGTCATCCAAGCTTGGAAATTGATCATCATGGGGTTCAAAAATCCTCTTCATCCATTTGAATCAGATTCCTTTTGCTATTTATCTCTCCTACAATGATTTATTTTTTCCTTAATGCTCCATTGTCCTTGGATGTGTATCACATTGTAAGGATGTTGAGTGCGTCCTCCTCTCGACATCAATACTTGACACTATTCAACATATTGCAGATGAGTGTCCTCAGAGAGATACTTAAATAAACTATTAAAACAAGTTTTTGAACCCATAAAACTGAAATATAAGTAATCAAGACTTTGTATAAACTTCCCTGAGTTCGATTCATGGTTCCTCTGCTCATTGTTTAGTTGTGGTGTCCTTCGGGGATGTTAACAAGGTGTCATATATTAATCCAAAAATAAGTATACAATAGGTTAGGAATTTCTCAAATGATATAATCAGGACGTTATATATATTGAAAATACCTTTCCAACGGTATAAATAACGTGTAAAACAGACACCCGAGTCAAAATTTATGGCCAATTTACGAAATACAGTTTTTTAGGTTTCAGAGACGTTAATACTAACTCCTCTGATATGCCATTGAAGGAGTTAATACTAACTCCTCTATATTTCCATCGAAGGATTTAATACTAACTCCTCTGACTTTCCATCGGAGGAGTTTGAACTAACTCCTATGATTTTCCATCGGAGGAGTTTGAACTAAGTCCTACGATATCTATCGAAGGAGTTTGAACTAACTTCTTCGATATGTATCAGAGGAGTTTGAACTAACTTCTCCAATATGTATCAGAGGATTTTGAACTAAATCCTTTGCTTTGTATCAAAGGAATTGATGGGAACTCTTCCAAAATTTTAAAGGATTTGAAGGGAACTCTTTCGAATAGTTTTGGAGGAGTTGAAGGGAACTTCTCCTTTCTGGGAAAACAAAGTTGGAAAAATTTCTAAGTGTCATACAAGCAAGAGACAATGAGAGCTTGAGTTCCAAAGCCCATAACTTTCTCATATGACATCCGATTGAGGTGCCTCTTTTTGCAATGTGGAGAGTACAGAGAGATGCTTCTGTCAAGATAACTGAACATGTTATTTAGGCATTTGAGTGGATCCATGTTTAATGATGGCAATGATTAGCGAGGCTTGTTTGGTGGGAAATCCTTGGCGATCATTTTGACACTTCCAGAACTTAAATTTCTATTCCGTCAGTTGAGTTGGAATCTTAATCGCGTAATCCATAAAAATAGCCTATTTAAGGAGTGGCATATCCACGTTGGCCAGTACCCAAAATTGTGAGCAAGGACATTTTATCTATGCTTCGCTAGAATTCAATTCCATAAGTTCATGTGTTATCTATGCTATATAGGATCTTAGTTCATCCATTGAGACTAAGGTTATGTGTTAACAACACAAATTTATAAATATGCCAAAACAACTGACTAACGTCCATTGTGCTTAGTATTTTCCAGGAGCTGAAAAAACCAAACTTCTCTCGAAGTGTGTTTTAGAACCAACACAAGACCAATAGGTGTCATGATTAACCCATTTGATGCTAGGTGGGGCTTCCACAATGAATATTTAGTCATAACTCCAATAAACACACAAAAAAACAAGCTAGTACCATGTGTGTGAAAAAATCCACTGAGGAACACTACAAACTTGATTACGACTGTGATCTAAAGAAAATTAGGGGAGATATGAAATAATTGACCAACTGTCTAGATAGGCGTGGAGATTTTAGTCATTGGAAATAAAGGAGATTGATTGATAAGCACAAAAAGAAAGGTATGAGCTGGAGGAGGATTATATAGGCCTCATAATGAAGGTGGGCCACACTGAACAAGTCAACATTAGAGAGAGGAAGAAGATCATCAATGATGTGCTCGATGATGACAAGGGGGAAAACATCCTTCTGCTAGTGCATCGAGGATGAGAGAGGGAAGTATTATCAACAAGCATTGCATCAACGAGGAAGAGATGAATCTCATTGATATGTAATGGATCAAAGCAAAAGGAGGAGTGATGTTGATATGCAGTGTATCAGCACGAGTGGAAGGAAGTAAATCAGTGAAAGGAGTGCACACGACAAAGATAATCATGTGACCAATATCGGTGAGACGACGTTGATAATGCTAACTTTGTCGACAATGAAGTGTATGTCAGTGAGGTTTGGAGGAAGCAAGATAGTGCATCATCTAATTTCAAATGGATTTGGACGATGCACTGATGAGGAAATAAATGGTGTCTCAATGAAAAGGTGAAATAAGGATGTGCAGGTTAGTATGCTATGTATTAGTGCAGGAAGAGGGGACTCATTGAAGTGATCTGAGAAGGAATTGAAAATGATAAGGTGGGAAGAGCTTGAGGAATATCCAAGATCATTTGTTTTCACGATAGAGAGAGGGTGAGGGTATCAATAGGAAGAATTGAAGGGGTCCCAATTTCTTGTCTTGGAGAGAAGCTAAGACAAGAAAATTGGTAGGTTTTTGTATGCACGCAATAGGGGGTTAGGGTGAGTGGTGAATAAATGTCTCTTGGTTTATGAATTGATCACTATATCAACATATTTTTCTCTATCACAATATTCCAACCATGTTTGTGGGTGTTGCATCATGACGTGTGCTCAAATTTCTTCCTTGAGACCACTGACGAAACATTTTCTTAAAAATGAATTAGTTTGGGCCTCTGTGCGAATTTCTAATTTTTGAAAGGAAGTCAATATAGTCCATAAAAATACTGGTTTGGAATAATTTTGTTAGGCATCCCAAATGACGAGCAACACTTTCAGAAAGAACATAAAGTACTAGCACAAACTGGGTCTAGGAAATGTATTCTTTATAATCCTTCTTATACCATTTCCATCACTGCCAACATTCAATATCCAAATATAAGACCTCAACTTGTAGTTTGTGTAGGTCATTGATCATACCATGGATAGATCAATAGCGTTCCATTTCGGTAACCCACCTTGAGGGATCAAACCCATCAAATTTTTTCATGACTACCTTTGGAAAATGATGGCATGACTTGCGATCTTGAAAGTGTGGGTGGGGATTATCTTGAAACATGTGTGTAGCCTACATTTCATAGGATGGAAATTATTCCTTGGTTGGATCAATGTTTGGATATGGTATATCGAGATTCAAGAGGGAACCTAATGTTTTCAATATTTATCCTTGTTTTTTTGTTGTTTCATTCACAACATGGAGTGTAGCCCCAATGCTAACAACGTTTTCTTGTATAGTTTGGCGTTGATCAAGTTGGGTCTATTTTTGGTTCTGAGAGGGTTGGGATTGTTGTTTCTTCTCTAAGTTGGGCATGTTTCTAGTTTGAACCATTAGACGACCAAATATGTTTGTGGAAGCGTTATTATCCATTTGGTTCACTACTATCAAGGGCTCGAAAGGAGTCTATTTAGATATACCTCAAATTATTATACCATTAGGTCCATTCAAAAAGGGTTACTTAAGAGGTATACCCACACGATCAAAACAACATATTTTTGAGGTAGGTCTCCCACAATGGTGTTGGTGGGACCAAATTTGTTTTTAGTACTAATCCTAGCTAATTATTACTGCGATGACATAATATTCAAATTCCTTATGGATACAAAGATGTAGGAATTTCATTCGCTAATTGTAGAAACTAGGGTTTTACAGGTCCTAGAGACAGAGGAGTGTTATGTTCTATATATATTTGATATACTTCTGAGGTCAGATATTATAAGTATTGTTGTTCCCTCCACAACAACCCATTACAATTATCTATCTTAGAGGATTTTGGTGGAAACCTACCTATTAAAATTTAAGCAAGGAATTTATCACCACTAACTTGACTAGGTATTCATAAATAAAACTATTATTATATATGCAATACCTAAAAATGATCTAAGGAAATTTGATTGGCACAAATCCCTTCAGATTAAATTCTTCATCTGCTCCCTCCCATCTGCTAATGGAACCTTAAGCTCATATCAGAAAATTCCTATGCGATTGGGTGTGTTGACGATTAAAATTGTAACGATGAATTCCACCCCCAAAGTATTTCTAAAAGCGCTATTATTTAATTATGATAATAATATAATACTAGTAGTTGGGACCCCCTTGTAAACTAGAGGCACGAGGATAGACAAATAACACATATTTTGTTGTTGTTATGATGTTGCCTAAACAGTCCTACATTTTTTATGATGCAGTCTTGGTTTCATTTGGTATGATAATGAGTGGTTAATGCATTATTGTTGAATGTTGTTGGTAATCACTTGCGACACGGAACAATTTCCATGGTTATGAAGATCAGGTTGTTCACAGGTGCTATGTTATAAACTTGTTACTAATTCATATGTTGATTACTTAGCCACATATATGCAAGGGATATTTAATGGTAGCATGATCAAAACAAAGAATAAAACTATGAAGAGGTTCTAAAGTTATAGAAAAAGGAAAGGAACTATGTAAAAAGACTACATGCAAATTTGAAATGAAAGAGTTAATGGGTACTAGTGTTAGTCCTAATTATTATGCTATTTGTTTGGTTAATGGACTATGAAAATTTCATTAAAATCGAATGGAGGCACATATAACAATGTTGATATGAATTATTGTGTGGAATTATGGAAAGGGTTAGTGTATGGAATAGCTCGGGTGGCGCACTATGCAATAGATATGGTCTCAGATCTTACGATGGATTGGCATTGATTATGCATTGGTTATATGGTTTGATTTATTGGTGGATGTTATGCTTATGGGGTTGTCTCATACTTGAAATTGAATGGGGCCAGGTGATGGAAGTGGCGTTCATTTGTTGCACGTCACTCCAAACCTTCCCTACCGCCCATCACCCTAGCATTGTTCCATTGTTGCATTTTCACTCTGTTGGTTGTGAATCTCCACGTTTTTAGTTTTTGGAAGGGAAATCTCGAGCAAATCGTCATTTAAGCATTTTTTCCACAGGTATGGTTCTTTTCTCTCCATCCATGATGGATTATCTGTTGTATGAACCAAATGGTGGCTCAGTGATGCTTGGATTTTGTGTGTTGTTGAGATTTTCGACTGTGTGTAAATATGGTGTATGGCTCTCTGTGATGATTGTAAAATGTTGTCAATTATAAGCAGATAAATGGGTATTATTAAGTTTTGCGTTCATTGTTTTCTCGGTCAATGTAGTTTTATGATGGGTCTCTGTGGAATAATAAGTGACAATGGTGCAATAAGTATCTGGGTTTGATGATTGAGGGTTTTTTTTCTGTGTATCACTGTTTGTTAACTCATTTCCCTCTCGGTTGTTGTGGTAATCCTTACCCAGTTGCAGAGAAATTGATAACAATGGTGTGTTCTTGTCTTCAAACCTCAAGTTGTGGTTGGTAGCTCATTCCTACTATCTTTTCGTTGAAAGTGTCCCAAGATCCAGTCTTGGTTGGCCCCGAACGTTAATACGGGCATGTGTGGGTATTGGATCGATACATGTTATATATTGGTATTCCTTTAAAAGAATGTGTGTGTCCTCACTGTTGTTGCTATAAAAAGTTATTAACCTACCGGGTGATTCGAAAGAGACATTTTTTCACTGAGTTTGAATGCCCACCACTGTTAAGTTAACCCTCGTCTCTTCTCTGCAAGTGTTAGACGCACTTGTGTGCACTGGGTTATTTTACTCTGACTATCTCTTCTCTCCTCTGGCGTTAACTTATGGTTCCGTCAAGGGCTTGGAATAATAATTAAGGATTGTATGGCTCACTGTTGTGTCGTTTCAAAATTGTAATTTGGCTTGTGGTTGTTAATCGATGGTGAAACAGAGATAAGTATTGGAAGACCATAAGATCTCTATGTTTTTTTTTTAAAGGATAAACAAGCTTGTGTTGAATCCCTGCATTTGATTTTTGACTGAGCCCGATTTGGAGTCTGACTTGTCTCTTCTCTCCTCAGGCATATTTTGGGGTTTGTCAAGTATTGGGTGATCAGTTTGATGAATGTGGATTTCTAAAGACATGTTCTCTCTCATTATAAATACATCCTCTTGGTCAAGTCTATGTCTGGTCTTTCTGTGATGAATTTGTTCAAACAAATAAGAAAGAAAACGAACGATTTCTTACAGCCGAGGGATGGCTTTCTATTCATTATGGTTTCGATCACTGTGTTTTATCCAACATGGTCTTGATTACATAAGAAGACACTTGTGTGAATTTTACTAAGCTCGATCAGGGTTCTGGCAAGTTAAAAAGGGTGTGTGTGTGTCAGTTTAGTTCTGTTCACTTCATATATGATATTGGAATCATCGTGTAAACTATCAATTGTTTAAGAAAAGAAGTTATACACACAGAGATCAAGCTCAGGGTTTATGTTTGGGTTGACTATTATTATCAATTCAATATTATGTTGATTAATATGATTGAAGTCCTGTGTATGATCGGACATGCTTTAATTCTATCCACATTTTGAAAAGACACCTGTGTACATTTAAATTGGGACCGATTGTTGATTGGAAAACAATGAATGTTGATTGTTTATTGTGGTGCATTATTGATTATCACGGGTAGATGTTGAGCATATTGTCGTGCATGTTTTGATTATTTTTAAAAATAAGAAGGGATCAATGTTTTAATAAACAATATTGTTGAATGGAAAAAAAATTTATAAGTTATAATTGCACTGTCTGTTATAAATTAAGGAATTCTGGGAAATTTAATTATTGAAACAACAAGCAATTTTGTATACAATTGAGGAACAATGAATGTTGGTATTGGAAGTGGATTCTTTTTGGATTAATTTTGAATAGAGCTATGATTGTTGATTTATTTAATTTTTTTTATGAGTAGTATCCATCAAATTCCATGTCATTTTCTCACTTTTTCGCTCAATACAAATCCTCTCACAATCCTAGATTCATTTTGCACGCCCTATGCTTAATATTAAATTAAAACTATGTATTATAGTGATTAAGAAATAACACAGAGATTGATCACAACTAATATGATTTGGTTATTGTTGCACAATCGATTTTTTAATAAATTGTTGAGCAGTAATCGGATTCTTATTCCCTTTCATTTTCTCACTTTTCGCTCAATACAATCTCCTGAGATATCCTTGGACCGTAATTCACCCCCTGCTCATTGAAAATGATTAAATGAATTTTATGGATTGGATTGCATGGGTCTGATGTGATTGCTGAGCCAAACTTTGTTTCATAATAAGATATTGTCATGTATGGTTTGTTTAAGAAGCTAGTTGCTAATAATCGTTGCATACAGGATGAGATTCTTTAGCAGAGTAAGTCATGTCTGAAATAACAGGGGTAGAGGAAACTGGAACAGAGGGCCTAGAAGGCCAAGATTCTCAATAAATTTCGATGCAGATCCTCAAGAGTTAAAACAACTCTTCCAAGCTGGATTTTTCAATTGGATTGGACAAGGGGTAGTCCAACCTAGACCAGAGAGGCCTCCTTTCTAGCCCAGCATGTTCCTAGTATCCCTGTACCCCCTTATGTTTCATTGCAACATGAAGTTCTCGAGAATGACAGATGGCAGGAGATTGCCCACCCAACAGTCTCCCAACATCCTGGCCGACCAAATTTGTCTCTACCTACTCCTCCTCCACCTGTTAACCCAAATGTCCATATTTCCCTTGTACACTCACCTGTACAATCCTCCCATGCAAGAAAAAGACTCAAAACCGAAGCCCACCACATGCATGACAAAGGAAAAGTTGTTGTTGGCCCCTCCTCTCCCTCAAGTGATTCAACCAAATCTGTTTCATCCCGCATACACTTGAGAGATGACTGTTCTCATGTCATCAGTGAGATCAAGCCTCAAGGCTCTACAAAGCCTAAGGCTAATTCAGAGAAGTTAAAAGGGGATAGCAACAATAAAGGGAAAATTGCCTCTCAAAGTGGTAAATATGGTTTTTGATTTTACTTTATTATTGTTTTGTTGAGGATAGTGGACTACTGAAGTTTCTGGACAACATTATGTTTTTGGATATGTGGATATTATATGTTTGGATATGATTTGAAATATCATTGATATTTAATTTTCAAATTATGGAAATGATTATGGGAGCCACAAGGAGGGATGTGTCTGATTTATTGTCTAGTTATGTTTATTTTTGTTAAAGAAATTAAAGGGAGTCACAAGGGGTCCCACCTACTAGTTATTATTTATTAAAAGACCCTTATTATTATTATTATATTAATTTTTCCCCTAAACTAAAATTTAGTTGAGTTTTAGTTAACTTAACGAAAAGAGGTAGTTGAACTAATTCAACTAATTTTTAATGCATAAAAGCAAAATGAGAAGGAAGAACAAGGGGAGAATAGAAGGATAAAGCATACTAAGGTTTTCTCTTGAGTTTTATTGAGATAGTTCAGTTTTCATTCATTCTTCAATTCATTAAAAGCCTAATTCTCTTTTATGAAAGAAGGGTCTTATTGTAGACAACAAGATTCAAGGTTGGATTACATCATTCAAACACTTGTTTTTAGAGGTGTTGATCTATCTTTGATAGTCTGTGTAGACTTGTCTGTTTATGAATTAAATTTCATGGCTGATAAAGGATATTGTGTAGAGTCAAGTGGGCAACAATCTATGGCAAGCTGATCCAGATTTTAAAGTTCAATTTTTACTTCATGTGAGAGTCCTTTTGTATGGTTTTCATTGGGGATATCTAAGTTTGACTTTGGTCCAAACTCCCTGGGGGATTTTTGTAAAGATAACGATTCTTTTGATTTCTTGGAATGAAATAAGCGATTTCTATTTTGTCTCATATGTGTTGATATGTGACTTGGTATTTTTGCTTTTGTCTCCACATTTACTTTTTGCATCTGTATTATTCATAAAAATGTATAAAAATGTTATATTTTTGCAACAAACATTTATTCAAAAAATCAGCCTAACCCCTTGTAATCAATACTTGTGGATTGGGAAACACTTTTTTGAGGCTATAAACATAGGGTAACATTCCCGAGTATCTTGCATTAGACAAGCAAGATCCGAAAATGATTGAGTAAGATAATTTCATATCTTTTCCTCAACATTTATTTTGGCGACCATACTGGGGAGATCTTCAATATCTCTCTGGTGGATTATATGCTTGAATTTAATTGAATATATTTATATTTATGATATCTTTTCTTTGACTATTTCATTTCTTCATGACTGTACATGTTGCAAGGAAGCCCACTATTGAGCCTGGTCTTAAAGATCAGACCAACATTGCTTTAAATTTGTTTAATACCATCTTAGAGACCACTAATACTTGGGTTGATATTGAACACTCATGGGCAACAATTGAACAAGACATAAGTGTCCAAGAATGTTGGGAAGCAAGGAAAAGACAACCTAGGAATCAACTTTAGCTTTCTTTTTCCTACAGTTTGGTTCTTCTTTTCATGTCCTTAAACCCTCGTATATCTAAAAGAAGAAGAGGTTTGTCACTTGATACTAATCCTATTGCTGAAATAGGAAGAAGAAACATTGTTTTATCATCCCAACAAAGTACTCTAAGGAGAAATTTGTCTGATTCATTCAGTTCGTCTTTCTCTCCCTTACCTATCATTCACAAAATGGCGTTTAGTGGTGGTTCCAGTGGTTCTGGTGGCACTTGAGGTGCTTCTTCATCTCAGTCTTCAGCCTCTTCAGTAATTGGTAGATTATATAGCCATCAAATTCTGGTCCAGTCAACTACAAATCCCGCCAAGGTCATTAAAAAGTATGGTCTCTTCCAATTTTAGGAAGACGCTATTAATACTCCGTGGAATGTTTCCTCTTTGCTAAATTTAGCACCTGCCACTTATCCTCTTCCCAAATTCAAAGAGAATTTCCCCAATTTTTCTGGAAATAACATAGTCACTACTAATGAACACTTGGTGACATTTTCGAATTCTTGTCATAACATAGGAGCCAATGATAACGACACTTGTATGCACTTATTTGTTAATTCCCTTAAAGGGAAGGCAGTGGCCGATTTCTTTGACCTTCCTCCTAAGATTATTTATACTTAGGAGGAGTTAGTCTATTTGTTCAACTCTACCTATGGACAGTCTAAGAGCCCATCTGAGCAATTATAGGAATATAATAACATTTCTTATAAAGATAGTGAAACTATCAAGTCTTTCAACTTACGTTTCACTAAATTATGTAACCAAATTCCTAAACTCATTCGCCCTCAGAACCAAGCTGCCTTTATGCATTATTATAATGCTTTACCTTCCACTTACTATCATAGGCTTGAAGAAAAGGCCATTGATAACCTTGGTTCCACTCTACATACTTGTTTAGAGTATGAAGAACAACTTGAATGAACAAGTCTTCCTAAAGGAGACTCAGTTAAACAGATGGATATGTCTGCCCTCTTACAAATTCTACAAGACATGAATAATCGAATGATAGCATATGAGCAGAAAGGAAATTTCCCCTCTCTTACCTTTGGGGCCTCATCTTCTTCTTCACCACTTTTAAATAATCTTAATGAAAATAACTTTCAACCTAAATATATCATGCCTCGTAGTTGGTGTAACTTTTATGAGGAACACCATGAGGAAAGTACATGTGAAGTAAAGAAGAGTGCCAGAGATAAAATCTTTGGTAAGAGACCTGAAACTACCATTATTGTCCTAGACTTTGCAGAGCTAGAGGATGTCATGATCATAAATACTAGGAATAAATCCTATTCTCAAAAAGGCAAATATGATCCTCCTCGCATTTCTCCAAGTCCAAGCTCATCTTCACTAGCTATTGTTGTTTAGGTTTCTAAGGCTCTTGACAGTTAAGGAACTACCTCCCCTCTTCCAAATACAACAGTCTATCTCAGTTGGCCAACATTAAAGAAGATGCTACCCTCCTGGACATGGTTGTCGTCCTTGAGAAACAGAAGCATATGAAAAATTTTATGGAAGGAAAAGCTTCCATTGTAGTCAACCTCTCTGAAGAGGTAGATGAAGACGATTTGTTTGTAAAAAAAGTAGGTGTACATAACTTTAGGCATCCTGTAAAAAAACCCATGTTTTATATTTCTGTAAATATTATGGACAAGATTGCCCATTTTTGTCTCATTAATGGCGGTTCGGGCCCACGTGTAATGTTGAAAATTATCATGGAAGAGCTCAAGGATGATTTTAGGGGCTAAATTTCGCTCATGGGCTAATTTTCCATGGTTTTTCCAAAAACGAGATTCGTTATTTTAAAAATGATTCTCCCAAATTCTATAGGATAAAATGATTTTACCTTAAAAATCACCAAAATTTTATAAAACCTATATAAAATTCTTAGAAATTTGAATATTTTACAAAAATATCACCAAACATTTATAGTTGGCATATGAAGTATTAGTAAGATTCGCCAAGGTTTCTAGATTTTAAGATAAATTTCCATCCTTAAAATCATCCCTGGAAGAGCTAGGCGTGTCTTGTACAAATGAAAATGTCAGAAGCATGCTCTCTTATAATAGTTTACAACAAACGACCATAGGTGAAATCAAGGACATGACCTTGGTTTTGTGCGTGCATCCTAAATTAAGGACAACCCTTAATATTTAGGTAATTGATATGCCAGTAAGTAATTAATCGATCATCTTAGGAAGAGATTGGAAAGCTTTGACGGGTGGATACCTCTCACTCAACGAGACACACTTATTCATTCCTAGGAATGGTAAGAACATCATAGTCCTAAGGGAGGGGAGAATTTCACCTTACATAGAAAACATCCCACAACCTAATGTGAATTATATTGAGGAGGACCTAGGAGTGTATTCCATCTTCAAATATGCGGACAACACTCCCTTGGAACAAATCGACATAGAGGATGGGATGTGGCATATGCACTTTGATGGTTCATGCTCCAATGAAGGAAACAAAGCTGGTATTATCTTGTACTCTCCTGTGGGTAAAATTCATAACTTTTCCTATAGGTTAGAGTTTGTTTGCACAAATAATGTCATAGAATTTGAAGGATTACTGCTAGGCATTGAAAATGCCTATAATTTGGGTTGTGGTCACCTTACAATTTTTGGGGATTCTGAACTTGTTGTAAACCTTGTACGTAAGATCTACTCTCCTAGCAACAAGTTAATGAAATGTTACACCCAAACTGTTTGGGCACTTATCTCTAACTTACTATATTTCAACATCACTAATGTTAAAAGGGAATTGAACTCAATGGCTGACAGGTTAGCTATTTTTGTAGCCTCTCCTACCCCACAACTTCTGCCACAAAGACCTGATTGCACCTTTCAATATTTGTATCGTCTGCATATCTCAAAAAATGTAGATTCATGGCATGTCTTCCCTAGTGATGAGAGCATCTGTGCTTTCATCCAAATGAACCCTATAAGCCTAAGGAAATCATATCAATGGAAGATAAAAAAAATCCTAAAGGTTTGTCTCCTCTAGAAAGTTCATTTTCATCGAGTGATGTAGGCAGCAAAGAAAAACATAAAGAAGAGGAGTCGAAAATGAAAGTGGGTGAAACCATTTCCTTGAACATTGGAACACCCGAGTCTCCAAAGAATGTTAAAATGGGTGCCCTTTGTTCTGAAGAAGAAAAATTGAATCTCACCAAGTTGCTTGGTGAATTTCAAGATTTTCTTGCTTGGTATTATGAGGATCTTCGTGGTTTTGATCCTACTATTATACAACATGCCATCCCTATCAAGGAAGGCATAAAACCAGTTAGGCAAAAACAGAGACCCATTAACCGTGCACTGGAAGAAACTATTCAGAAGGAGTTGGAAAAACTCTTGAACGCTGGGATAATTTTCCCTGTTAAGTATTCTGAGTGGGTTTCTAATTTGGTTCTCGTTCAGAAGTCAATAGGTCAGATCAGATTATGCGTTGATTTTTGCGCATTGAATAGGGATAGCGTTAAAGACCATTTTCCCCTCCCTAATATGGAAATTATTTTGCAACAAGTTGCAGGGTCACAGATGATGTCCTTACTTGATGGTTTTTCTGGTTATAATCAAGTCAAGGTAAAAAGGGAAGATATATTTAAAACCACTTTTATTACTCATTGGGGAAATTTTGATTATGAGTGTATGCCTTTTGGTTTATATAATGCAGGTGCCACCTTTCAAAGATCTATGCAAATATCTTTTGACGATTTAATCAGTAAAATTATTTAGATTTATCTTGATGACTTAACCGTGTATCCTAAAAACCGATCAGATCGTTTCAGTTATCTTAAAAATATTCTCATGCGATGCAGAAAATTTGGAATTTTTTTAAATCCTTCCAAGTCTATTTTTGACGTTACCAAGGGAAAGATCCTTGGACACATTGTCTCAGATTCAGGAATAAGCATGGATCCCGAAAGGATTACTGCTATCCTAAATCTTCCTACTCCTACTTCCAAGAAGGAGGTTCAAGCTTTCATGGGTGTTATTAACTTCATTTGTAGGTTTGTTCCTGATTTTGATGTGATGGCCAAGACAATTCACAATCTCCTTAAGCAAGATCGTTCTTTTTTTTGGACATATGATGTCGAAAATTCTTTCGTAGGGATCAAGAAAGAAATCAGTTTTAGTGAAGCCGGATTTTGAGAAAGAATTTATGATATATACTAATGCCATAGAGGAAGCAATTTCTTCCATCCTCCTTCAATGTGATGACTAAGATAATGAAAAACTAGTGGCTTACATGAGTCAAAGTTTGTTTGATGATGAGTTTAAATATTCTTTTATTGAAAATAATGCTTTCACTCTTGTTAAAGCTGTTGAAAAATTTCGCCACTTTATCTTAGGTAAGCATACGCTGGTAAAAGTCCCTTTACCTGCTACCAAGTTTTTACTCTTACATAATTATCTCTCAGAGAAGATTGCACATTGGATTGCTAAGATTCAGGAGCATGTTATAACTATCATGACTTCTAAAACTATCAAGGGATGTGACTTAGCCCTTCACTTAGCTCAGCATGCTGAAATAAGTGAAGAAATTGATGAACATGATAGCTCTCTATCAACATTTTTCTACATTGACAATCAAATCCTTCCTATGTCTGAACATAATTGGTATAAATATCTGTTTCATTACTTGCACAATCAAAGGTGTCTGGATAACTTAGATACCCATCAAAGAAGAAGGCTCAGTCTCAAATCTGCTAGATACATCATTATAGGAAACTTATTGTTTAGAAGATCTACTGATGGTATGTTTCTTCGTTGTGTGAACAATGAGGAAGCACATAAATTGTTGCAAGAGACTCATGGTTCTTCAAATTCTGTTATCCATGTAGGAGGTCACTTTTCTGCTAAAACAACTGCTTTCAAGATTATCAGGAAAGGGTACTATTGGACTTCAATCTTTCATGATTCTTATAATTTTTCGAGATCTTGTGACAAGTGCCATAAATTTGCTGGGAAATAACGTCTTTCTTCTATTCCTTTAAAACCTGTCCTCCCAGACTTTCCTTTTTCAAAATGGGGTTTGGATTTTATTGGCCCTATTAATCCTCCATCTTCAGCAGGACAAGTCTTTATCTTGACAACCACATACTATTTTACAAAATGGACTTAAGTTGTCCCACTTAAACATTCGCGGGATGAGAAGGTGATTTCTTTTCTCGAAACTAATATTTTTTCCAGATTTGGAATTCCTTTGGAAATCATTACAGATAATGGTCATGCTTTTATTTCTATTACGCTGACCCAATTTTTAGCTAAGTTGGGGGTTAAAATTTTTACCTCATCAACTTAGAGTCCCCAAGGTAATGGGCAGGCTAAGTTTACCAATAAGAATCTGATAAGAATTATCAAGAGGCTCATTGAAGATAAGCCTCGTCGATGGAACACTCTCCTCACTTACGCCCTTTGGAAAGATCACACTACCACCAAGGTGAGCACTGGTTGCACTCCTTTCCATCTTGTTTATGGTCAAGAAGCCATTTTTCCTACTGAGATGGAACTTTCCTCCTTAAGGTTAATGCTACAGGTCGAAGAATTAAATTCTTCTGATGTTTCTCAAATAATGAATGCACTTTTGGATTTAGAGGAGAAAAGGATGTTTGCCTTGGATAATATAAAGAGAAGACAACAAATTGTTAAAAAATATTTCAAAAAAAGTGTCAAGGTTGTCAAATTTAAAGTTAATGAGAAGTTACTGTTGTGGGATTCAACTCATGCTAATAGAGGAAGGCATTCAAAGTTTCACAAATTGTGGCTGGATCCTTTTAAGATCGCTTTTGTCCTAGGTGCAAATTATTACATTCTAAAGGACTTACACGAGCGATTGTTTTCCTACAACACCAACAGTTCCCACTTAAAACATTACGTGGAACCAACTTGAAAATTTTAATGTTGTATGGAATGTTTTTTGTATTATAGTTGTTTTTCATTCTGTTTTTACATTTATGTTTTCACATTTCTGTCATTTCATTACTGCTTATTTCAATTATGTTGTTTCATTTTTGCTAGGACACTTCTTGCTTTTTGTTTTTTTGACTTCTTTTCTTGTCAAAATAAAATGTTGGATCAATTTTTCCATCGCGACGCTTCTGCAAAGTATTGTTAATCAATAACAATCAAGTTACATAGTTTTCATGATGTTCCTCTTGAAAACATCATTGAAATTATTATCTTCTTCAACTGTTGTTTTATAATATAGTTGGTTTTATCCCTCTTCTACTTTCCTTTTCTTTCATCCATTTCAAGATTCAAAAAAGCAAGTTCAGAAAATGTTTCTCCTGGAAGTCAAGAACATTTTTTTAGTTGAATGATTATACTTACAGGGATAAACCCCCTCATACTTAACACTTTCCATGAGTTATTCCCAAATTCCCGTTCATCTTTCCCTTAAATCTGCTCACTTCCCCTTGTTGCATAATCATTCTGATTTATATCTTCTTAATCCGATGTTACTTGGTATGCAAAATTAGACATTCTGAGTTCTTAATCTGTTGGAAACAAATTTCCCTATGGAGTCACCAGTTTGTTGACGATTAAAATCGTAACGATGAATTTCACCCGCAAATTATTGCTAAAAGCGCTATTATTTAATTATGATAATAATATAATACTAGTAGGTGGGAGCCCCTTGTAAACTAGAGGCACGAGGATAGACATATCACACATATTTTGTTGTTGTTATGATGTTGCCTACACAATCCTACATTTTTTATGATACAATATTGGTTTCATTTGGCATGATAATGAGTGCTTAATGCATTATTGTTGAATGTTGTTGGTAATCACTTGCGAAATAGAACAATTTCCATGGTTATGAAGATCAGGTTGTTCATAGGTGCTATATTATAACCTTGTTACTAGTTCATATGTTGATTACTTAGTCACATATATGAAAGGGATACTTAATGGTAGCATGATCAAAACAAAGAAAAAAACTATGAAGAGGTTCTAAAGTTATAGCAAAAGGAAAGGAACTATGTAAAAAGACTACATGCAAATTTCAAATGAAAGAGTTAATGGGTACTAGTATTAGTCCTAGCTATTATGCTATTTGTTTGGTTAATGCACTATGAAAATTTCATTAAAATCGAATGGAGGCACATATAACAATGTTTATATGAATTATTGTGTGGATTTATGGCAAGGGTTAACGTATGGAATAGCCCAGGTGGTGCACTATGCAATAGATATGGTCTCAGATCTTACGAAGGATTTCCATTGATTATGCATTGGTTATATAGTTTGATTTATTGGTGGATGTTATGCTTATGGGGTTGTCTCGTACTTGGAATTGAATGGGGCCAGGTGATGGAAGCGATGTGCATGTACTGCACGTCACTCCAAACCTTCCCTACCACCTGTCACCCTAGCATTATTCCATTGTTGCATTTTCTCTCTGTTGGTTGTGAAGCTCCACGTTTTTCAGGTTTTTGGAAGGGAAAGCTCGACCAACTCGTCATTTAAGCGTTTTTTCCACATGTATGTTTCTTTTCTCTCCATGCATGATGGATTCTCTATTGTATGAACCAAATGGTGGCTCAGTGATGCTTGGATTCTGTGTGTTATTGAGATTTTTGACTGTGTGTAAATATAGTGTATGGCTCTATGTGATGACTGTAAAATGTTGGAAATTATAAGTAGAGAAATGGGTATTATTAAGTTGTCCGTTGGTTGTTTTCTCGGTCAATGTAGTTTTATGATCGGTCTCTATGGAATAATAAGTGACAATGGTGCAATAAGGCTCTAGGTTTGATGATTGAGGGTTTTTGTTATGTGTATCACTATCTGTTAACTCGTTTCCCTCTCATTTGTTGTGGTAATCCTTACCCAGTTGGAGAGCAATTTCTAACAGTGGTGTGTTCTTTTCTTCAAATCCCGAGCTGTGGTTGGTACTGTGTTTTCACTGAAAGTGTCCCAAGATCCAATCTTGGTTGGACCCGAACATTAATACAGGCATGTGTGGTTATTGAATTGATACAGGTTATATCTTGGCATTCTTTCACAAGAAAAATTGTATTTCCTCACTGTTGTTGCTGTAAAAATTTATTAACCTCTCGGGTGATTGGAAAGAGACATTGTCTCGTTGTGTTTGAATACCCAGCACTGTTAAGTTAACCCTCGTCTCTTCTATGCAAGTGTTATATGCACCTGTGTGCACTGGGTTATTTTACTCTAACTATCTCTTCTCTCCTCGGGCGTTAACTTATGGTTTCATCAAGGGCTTGGAATAACAAGTAAGGATTGTATGGCTCACTGTTGTGTCGTTTCAAAAATGTATTTTATCCTGTGGTTGTTAATCGATGGTGAAACAAAGATAAGTATTGGAAGACCGTAAGCTCTCTGTGTTTTTGTTTAAAAATATAAACAAGCTTGTGTTGCCTCCCTGCATTTGATTTTTGACAGAGCCTGATTTGGACTCTGAATTGTCTCTGCTCTCCTCGTGCACATTATGGGGTTTGTCAAGTATTGGGTGATCAGTTTGATGACTGTGGACTTCTAAAGACACATGATCTCTCATTATAAATCCATCCTCTTGGTCAAGTCTCTGTTTGGTATTTATGCGATGAATTTGTTCGAACAAATAAGAAAGAAAATGAGTGATTTCTTACAATCAAGGGATGTCTTTCTATTCTTTATGGTTTCAATCACTGTGTTTTATCCAACGTGGTCTTGATTGCATAAGAAGACACCTGTGTGAATTTTACCACGCTCGATCAGGGTTCTGGAAATTTAAAAAGGGTGCCTGTGTGTCAGTTTAGTTTTGTTCGCTTCATATATGATATTGGAATCATCGTACAGACTATCAATTGTTTAAAAAAAGAATTTATACACACAGAGATCAAGCTTGGGGTTTATGTTTGGGTTGATTGTTATTATCAATTCAAGATTCTATTGATTAATATGATTGAAGTATTGCTTATGATTGGGCATTCTTTTAAGACTGCCCACGTTTTGAAAAGACACATGTGTATATTTAAATTGGGCCCGATTGTTGATTGGAAAACAATGAATGTTGATTGTTTATCGTGGTGCATTATTGATTATCAAGGATAGATGTTGAGCATATTTCCGTGCATGTTTTGATTATTTTTAAAAAGAAGAAGGGAACAACATTTTAATAAACAATACTATTGAATGGAAAAAGTTTTTATAAGTTATAATTGCACAGACTGTTATAAATTAACGAATTATGGGACATTTAATTATTGAAACAACAAGTAGTTTTGTATAAAATTGAGGAACAATGAATATTGGTCTTGGAAGTGGATGCTTTTTGGATTAATTTTGAACAGAGTTATGATTGTTGATTTATTTAATTTATTTTATGAATAGTCTCCATCAAATTCCCTGTCATTTTATCACTTTTTCGCTCAATACAAATCCTCTCACAATCCCAGATTCTTTTTGCACGCCCCGTTCTTAAAATTAAATTAAAACTCTATATTACAATGATTAAGAAATAACATAGAGATGGATCACAACTTATATGATTTGGTTATTGTTGCACAGTTGATTGTTTAATAAATTGTTGAGCAGTAATCATGTTCTTACTCCCTTTCATTTTCTCACTTTTTCACTCAATACAATCCCCTCAGATATCCTTGGACCCTAATTCAGCCCTTGCTCATTGACAATGATTAAATGAATTTTATGGATTGGATTACATGGGTCTGATGTGATTGTTGAGACAAACTTTGTTTCATAGTAAGAGATTGTCATGTATGGTTTGTTTAAGAAGCTAGTTGCTAATAATCATTGCATACATGATGAGATTCTTCAACAAAGGAAGTCATGGCCAAAATAACAAGGGTAGAGGAAATTGGAATAGAGGGCCTAGAAGGCTAAGATTCTCAATAAATTTTGATGAAGATCCTCAAGAGTTAAACCATCTCTTCCAAGCTAGATTTTTCAATTGGATTGGACAAGGGGTAGTCCAACCTAGACTAGAGAGGCCTCCTTTCCATCCCCAACATGTCCTCGGTATGATTGTACCCACTCATGTTTCATTACAACCTGAAGTTCCCGAGAATGACAGATGGCAGGAGATTGTCCACCCAACAGTCTCCCAACATCGTGGCTGGCCAAATTTGTCTCTACCTGCTCCTCCTCCACCTGTTAACCCAAATGTCTAAATTTCCCTTGCACACTCACCTGTATAGTCCTCCCATGCAAGAAAAATACTCAAAACCGAAGCCCACCACATGCATGACAAAGGAAAAGATGGTGTTTCCCCCTCCTCTCCCTCAAGTGATTCAACCAAATCTATTTCATCCCGCATGCACTTGAGAGATGATTGTTTTCATGTCATCAGTGAGATAAAGCCTCAAGGATCTACACATCCTAAGGCTAATTTAGAGAAGTCAAAAGGGGATAGTAGCAACAAAGGGAAAATTGCCCCTCAAAGTGGCAAATACGGTTTTTGATTTTACTTTATTAATGTTTTCTTGAGGACAATGGACTGCTGAAGTTTTTGGACAACATTCTATTTTTGGATATGTGGATAGTATATGTTTGGATATGATTTGAAATATCATTGATATTCAATTTTCAAATTATGGAAATGATTATGGGAGCCACAAGGAGGGATGTGTCTGATTTATTGTCACAAGGGGTCCCACCTACTAGTTATTATTTATTAAAAGACCCTTATTATTTTTATTATATTAATTCTTCCCCTAAACTAAAAGTTAGTTGAGTTTTAGTTAACTTAACTAAAAGAGGTAGTTGAACTACTTCAACTAATTTGGAATGCATAAAAGAAAAATGAGAAGGAAGAACAAGGGGAGAATAGAAGGAGAAAACATAATAAGGTTTTCTCTTGAGTTTTAATGAGATAGTTCAGTTTTCATTCATTGTTCAATTCATTAAAAGCCTAATTCTCTTTTATGACAGAAGGGTCCTATTGTAGACAACAAGATTCAAGGCTGAATTACATCATTCAGACACATGTTTTAAGAGGTGTTGATCTATATTTGATAGTATGTGTAGACTTGTCTGTTTATGAATTAAATTTCATGTCTAATAAAGGATATTGTGCAGAGTCAAGTGGGCAACAATCTATGGCAAGCTAATCCAGATTTTAAAGTTCAGTTTTTACTTACTGTCAGAGTCCTTTTGTATGGTTTTCATAGGGGATATCTAAGTTTGACTTTGGTCCAAAATCCCTCAGGGATTTTTGTAAAGAGAATGATTCTTTTGATTTCTTGGAATGAAATAAGTGATTGCTATTCTGTCTCATCTATGTTGATATGTTACTTGGTATTTTTTATTTTGTCTCCACATTTACTTTTTGCATCTGTATTATTCAGAAAATTGTATAAAAATGTTATATTTTTGCAACAAAATTTTATTTAAAAAATTATCCTAACCCCTTGTAATCAATACTTGTGTATTGGGAAACACTTTTTTGAGACTATAAACATAGGGTAACATTCCTGAATATCTTGAATTAGCCATGCAAGATCCAAAAATTCTTGAGTAAGATAATTTCATATATTTTCCTCAATAGTGTGCATGCTCTCTAACCATATGATCATGCCCAAGGGATGTCGGGTCTCCCTCGCTGGAATTACCCTATTCTATATCTCCCGATGAATTCTTACGACGAGCCTGCCTCAATAGTATCATTGATAAGTTGTATCATAAGGAATTACATCAAGAGAGCATGTTTCCTCCCGACTACATGTTCCAACGATGACGCCTTATTCAATAAATGAGATATCTATATTATCCCAAGACCTCCTATCCTATGATTACGTGTCAAAATAAAATTATCCCAAATGATGCATGTGAAAGGATCACATTAAAACGTGTAAGATGGGGTCCTCACTTAAATATTTATTGTACTCTATTAAACCATAATATTGTTACTATGCATTATACATGTTAGATGGTTGTATTCCATTGATGTGCACTTTTCGAAAAATACCTCCTTATCATCAGAATGTGCAACAATATTTTACACCTACATTCTCTGATTGTTCCTTCCCGATGACCTTATTCCAACCATATGGTCAGGAGGTCACCTCGTAAGAACAAATGTTAAGCATATCTTTTGTATGCTATGACACATCTCTTCTAATAAAACCCTTCCAACGATAATGTTGTTACACCTTTTTGGAGGCTAACTCTCCAATATGGCTCCCCCTTTTACGATGAATTGTTCTGATTGGTAAAGTAAAATTCATAAATAAAACGTTGAATGCTAAAGGGTAGGTATATTAATACATGAGAAAAAATATAATACTTTCTCTCCTTTAGCACATTTCTTGAGGAATAAACAAATATTCTTAAGGAATCGTGGTCGGAGGATCTCAAGACCTTCAAACACTCCAAGAGAAACCTTGTTGAGGAACCCTTCCGACGACTACACTATCAGAAAGGTTATTCACACCATCATTTGATCACATCTCTCCGATGAATTTATTACTATAACAAGAAGAAAATACTCCCAAAATAATTAATGGCGACTGTACAAATCTAACCCGACGAGAGATGTAAAATGCTAAACATTAATTACACAAGGTTTGACGGGAAAAGGTAAATCATAAAGACTCTTTTTTAACCTTAATTGGTGCATTATTTACCTCTGAGAAATCTGTGAAAGTGTAATTAATTATACTGTGACAACAGATTGGCCTCAAATACCTCTGAAATCTTAGAGCACTCAGGTATGTATATTGTATGATCTAAACTAAATGTTATCTATGATTGTTTATATGGCAAACTGATTTTTATTTTTGGTGTAACAATAACTCAAGGTAAATGAAATGTATCACATGCAAAATAGAAAGGCGAAGAATCCAACAACTATTGTGCATACCCCTATTATCAATATAGACTCAATTACGATCACAAACACTAGTTTCTTCAATGGAAGAGAACATTTCCCGAGATATGATGAAATCTATCACATATTCAACATTAAAGACTTCCCATCCAATGACGAAGAAATTGATGCATACCATAATATCAAAAATATAAACATCCACACCATCGCATCTCGCCCTATTCTATTCTCATACAACGACATTGCAGGATGGTGTTTTACACACCTAGAGAAAGGTACGACCACCATATTTAATGAATCTAAAGTCTTGATTTCTTCTCTGAACCCTGAAGACATCAAAACTAGGTATCAAACTCCAATGCCTACAATATCATTGAATGAGTCATTTGTGGGGATGTTCGGGCTATAAAATGATGATTTCAAAGAATTAATGGAATATCGGTATAATGACATGTTGAGGCATGTTAAGAAAGGGGAGAGATATATCCCAACTCAATACCTAAAAGAATCATATAGGTTATTGAACACTGTGATTTGTAGACTGTATAGCAAGGAAACCATAACACATTTCATGATGTAATGGTTTCTGATGGTGTACATCGTGGTGAATATAGGATAAATATTCAATCGAACGATCATCATGGCATTCAACATATTTACTAGAGCTAAGGAAGCACCAGGTATGAAAAATCCTGACTTTTATATGTCGTCCTACCTTATTGATGAAATATGATCTGCCATCCATTTCCACGCCTTTGAATGGAGATGGACTCTAATTTAGCCCCCAATTCATATCTATTTCTCAAAACTATGGGATGTAAACTATAAGGAACACTTTTATAATATATGTGATTGTTTCTTAGCCCATTTGTACAAGGTAATTTTCAGTATTTTCCCACAAAGGATATCACAAGGAGCCACAAAATCCCTAAAAGAAATTGGAGATTGGTATGTGAATAAATAATACACTTATATTATAGTTTATGGAAGTATTGGGCCACCACACCTCTTACCCAAATATGTGCATGATAAATCACTAGCCCGAGAGAAAAAAAAAAAAAAATATTAACCAAATTTTCCACTGTACAAAGGAAGATATACTCTGTCTAAAACATTCCATGCTGAGAAGGAAGTCGAAGCCCTATAGGAGATATTTTTATGCACATGGAACTTAAAAGGGCATGATCCCCAAAATATAGTGTATGAGCATACCAAATCGACCAAGTTGACACACTGAGTCATGATTGAAGTAAAATTTTCAGAGGACCTCTTCAAAGGAGTATCTTTTTTGAATAAGTATTGGAGAGGCTACATGATGAGCCAACTAGATAAAATCTCTAAAAGGAAGAAGATTGAAAAAGGAATACAATGAAGTAATAATTTAAAATGTTATTGGAAAAGGAAAAAGAAAAATTGAAGGACAAGGAAAAAGAAGAAGCACATAAATATTAAGACAAAGCCAATAAAGCTAGGGAAGAAGAAGAGATATTTCAACAAATGAAAAAAGCAAAGCTAGAAAATATGAACACCAAGCAAGATGAAAAGAATAAAAAGGATGAAATCCTTAAGAAAGATGTTGGAGAAAAGAAAAAGGAGCACGGAAAAGGAAGCTGAAGAAAAACAAGATGAAGAGAACCAAAGCTTAGCTGTTGAAGATAAAGAGAAGAGAAAGAAAGAAGAGGAGGAAAAACAAAAGGCAACTAAACTACATGTAATAGAAAAGGAAGAATCATAACAAGAAAATAAAAAACAACAGGATGAGCTAAATAGAATTTTAATGAACCCCAGTGCAAGTATAGTTATTATCCCTGTTGAAGAATGCACTCCTCTAATGGTTGTCCCGTGAAATTTCATGTATACATCTCATGTACTAGAACTAGATGATGTTGTAGTGGTTGTAGGTGAGTATTATTACAAGAATAAGACCATGGTGATAGAGAGGAGAATGAACAAGAAAAAAAGAAGAGAATTTTCCCTCCATAAAGAGTCCTCTGAGAGAAACATCAAATGGAAAGAAGGCTCAAATCACAAGGAAAATGAAATGCAAAATTCTTCAACCCTAAATGTATTTTCAGGTGCAAATGCAATGTTAGTATGTGAATTAGGCGAGGCATTGTGTTATTACCCAAAGGAGGAATATATAGGGTTAAATGTATATGATATGACCCCAAGAGGGGGGAACAGATGAGGCCAAATGTACATGTAATGTATAAATATATATGTAATAAGGTTAGCCTAATAGTAAAGGGGCCTCATCTGCAAGTGTGAATAGATATATATAGAGATCATGTATTCATTATTGGGAGAGGGGAATGGTGATGTATAAATGTATTTAATTATGTGGAGGAGGTTCTCATATGAATTAAGGAGTTATTATGTAACTTATCTATCTTAGATTTGTGATCCACACTCACATTCTGTACATGGTGTGTACTTATGTTCTGTTATAATATTTTTAAGCATTTGGATCATTAAATTTGGTATCATAGCATTAATCCTAGGGTTTTTCTTCCTAAAAAAAGTTATCTTGGAATTTTCACTATAAATGTTTTTTGGGGCCACTTTAGATAACGAAAATAGGAGGATATTTAGAAGACATATTAGGGTATTTGTGGTATGAATTCTAGCTTCTGAGTCTTTATAATTTTTGGAGATACACCCTATGTAATATAGGGTTTTGGAATAGTCCTATAACTAGTCTCAAACATGTGTTCCTAGTAAAACAATAATATCTTCTTCATAGAGGATCCAAATTTTGTCAAACTAGTTGCATTGGAAAGAGGAAAGTGTGTAGTATTTCGGGTGAGAATTTCAGAATCTATTATCCAATATTGGATGCGTGACATTTTATACAAGTTATCTCTCCAGAATAGGCCAAAATTCAGAAAGGTTTGGGAAAGTTACAATAACTTTCATTTGAAACATCCAATTTTGGTCAGACTCGTGGCATTGCAGAGAAGACATTTTAGAGTACTACAAGTCAAAATTTAAAACTCACAGGGGCCATAATTTCATAAATACATCAGAAGGAAGGTTAACCATGAGGATAGACACCAAATTAGGGTTTCAAAGGTATGTTTACTTAAAACTATCATAAATTTTGATTGTGATGTCTAATTGATTTGATTCAAAATCCATTAGACATATAAAACATATAAAATTATATTGGAACAAGGATTATATCTAGTTGAGATAATTATACTTCATATACTAAGGCTGGAAGTTGAGGATTGTGGTTAGAAAACACTTAAGAATCAATGCCATTACCTAAATTTACAAGAGATGAATATGAAGATGAAATCTGATGTAGGAGCATCGTCAGCAAGCACACGTGGAGAGAAAACTCAGTGCCTTAGTGCGCCTTTGAATCATTCAGAATCTTAACCGCTGGCATTTCCTGCAAATATTTTTGAAATGATAAAAAACTAAATAGGATCAAATGCTTGGGAGCTTAATGATCACGTGTGATTTGGGAGTTTCACTCCTAGTATTTAATGTAACGAAACTTAGGTAGCAGTTAGGTTTTTTTTTAGAAGACAAGTATCCAGAGGGAACCCTAAGAACCCTCTGAGATAAATAGAGGTGTTGTATGCCCGAACGAGGTTGTTGCAAGTTAGTAGGAGATTGTTGTGATTTAGTTGTTGCTGAATTTTATTTCTTGTTTATCATAGATGTAGCCATTTTACTTTTGAATGAATATAACCGAGGAAATTTGATCCAATGCATGGTGTTGCTACTATTGATAATTCCCTATTATTCTTGTTTTCATGAATGAATGAGTTATATTGTTGAATACATGAAACTGTGAAGTGTTTAGATAAGTTTCAATTGTTCTCTTCATTGAGTTCATGCAAGGTGTGCATACATTCCACAAGGAGTGCATTGATAGAGTTTGTTTCGAACCAGAAGCTCAGAAGAGATATTGTGAAACTTTCCTTTGCAAGGAGTGCAAAGAGACTGCTGCAAGGTGTGCACAGTGGCTGCAAAAACTTAAGTATTGCGTGAGAATCTACTGCAAGGAGTGACAGAGTCTGTTTCAAGTCATAAGCTCAGAAGAGATAGCGTAAATTTTCCCTTTGCAAGGAGTGCAAAGAGACTGTTGCAAGGCATACATAGTCACTCGCAAGAAGCTAAGTCTTGTGTAAGAATTTGTTGCAAGGAGTGCATAGATATGAAATTCAAATAAGTGTCTAAGTAACCCTATAAGGAGTCAAAGGGTTCGAAGGAGAAATATCATGAGAGATAGCATGATAAATCTTCAAGGGAAACATAGTTTTGAATATTACACGAGTCATCGACTAAGACCCATTCAAGAGGGAGCAAGATCATTCTGGATCGTCAGATCTGAACAAAGTGCACAAGGTTTAGCCTCGATGTACACATAGGAGGAGAAATCATCAAAGATCCGAAATAGATATTGGCCATTGGTCGCCAGGGAGTTACGTGTCAACAGATCTGAGGCTTCAGGAAAAATTACTTCGAAGATTTCAGTTGAGAATTGAAACTCTTGAAACCCAAAATATGAAGTGAATCTGGACCATCAGATCCAGAGTGATGTGTGTCAACCAATTGTGTACTCCAGGTAAAATTCTCTGGGAAAATGCAAGTGTGGATAAGTTGAGAATTGAAATTTCTGAAACATGAAGATACAAAGTGAATCATAGCCGTCCGATTCAAAAGGACATGCGGAAGGAAATTGTGGACTCTGGGTAAAGACCCGAAGTAATTCATAGTCGTTAGATTAAGGAGGACACACGACATAAATCCATGGACTCCAGGTGAATACCCGAAGTGAATCTTAGTCGTCTGATTCAGGAGGACACACAACATAAATCTGCACACTTTGAGGGAAAGTGAGTGGGTAGGAGTTGAGAAAACCGAAGTCCGAAGACCCAAATAAATCTCAGTCTTCGATCTGTAGGAGACATGCATCAATAGATCGTGAGCTCCGGGTGAAATCATTGCAGAGAAAGTAAGGTTTGAGAGTTAAAAACTCTGAAACGTGAATTGGCGAAGCAAATCACGACCATTGATTTGAAAGGGGCACGCATCAACAGATCGCAGAGATCTAGTAGGGCATGATCCAGAGAGAAGGAATGAAAGGAGGAAGATCCAAACCATTGATCGAGAGGCTCCATCTGAGATCCCGAGATCAACGGTCATGGAGGATTGCGGGGACATAAAGTGCTTGGACTTTAAAAATTTGAGAGCGGGTCGCAATCGAAACCATGATATTAAAAAAGGGACGCATGGCGATTGGTAGTGAATTGTGGGGATAAAAGCGGGTTGATCCCAAAACACTCTTGGTTGCACCCATAATCATGTGTGGACATAGCCCGAGGTCACATACGAGAAAAGGTTAACGGAGGAGGAGCTAGCGCCTGAACCCTGATAGTTCAACAATGTGAAGGGAGAGGTTGCGGGTGCCATAGAACCTGCACCAAAAGACTAAATGGTCATGTGTTTAATTACAAGTGAGACCATTAACGTTTTAGAGTCGATTCGACTCTGAGAATTGAAGATCCTTGATTGGGAGGTCAAGTAGCCTAGAGGAGAGAAGGGGGGTCTGCATCAAGTGGTATCCAAGCCTAATTTCTTCTATAGATTTCAGATGAAGGAGACAAAGGAGATAGTCCGATACCATCAAGTGGTATCAGGGCCTGAAATTGTTTTCAAGAAACGAAGAAGAGATCAAAGTTGTACTCTGTGTGTGAGAAACAATCAACACAATGCCATCAAGGAGACGTGTGGAGCTAGCTTTAGCCAATAACGTTGTAGAAAGAGAAATGAGAGATCTTTGTGCAAGATTAGAGGCAATGGAAGCAGCGCAGAGGAGAGAACCTGATGTTGGAGACAACAGTGAGGCAGAAAGTGAAGAAAACAAAGTTGAAGAAGTTGCAGGGGAATTTTTTTTCGAGGAACGCTTGTTGAGAGAATTTTTTAAATTGGGAGCTAGAGCCAAAGTATACATCCCAATGTATGAACTATGAGATTTGGATGTTGAAGAGCTAGTGGATTGGATAAGATCCACGGACAAATATTTTGACTATGAAGATGTCAATGAGGAGAAAAAGGTGAGACATGTTGTCACCAGGCTAAAAATACATGCAACACTATGGTGGGATGAACTGCAAGCTGAGAGGAGAAGCAAAGGAAAACAAAAGATAAATAATTGGGACAAAATGGTAGCCAAACTGAAGGCTAAATTCATGCCCAAAGATTATCATATAAATTTGTTCAGGAAGTTGCAGAACCTAAGACATAAGGGTATGATAGTGATAGAGTACACAGAGGAGTTCTACAAGCTAAATATCAGGAATGGACAACGAGAGAAGGATGGGGAAAAAATTTCCAGGTACATAAATGGCTTGAGGTATGAAATCCACGATGATATTAGCATGATGTCAGTGAGGACTGTAGAGGATTCTTATCATATTTCTCTAAAGGCATATGAGAAGTTGGCCAAGAAACAGAGTCAACGAAACAGAGGCAGAAGCCCAAGAAAAGGCAAGGGAGTTTCCAATGATAAGGCACATAAACCCAAATATGGGACTAAGAAACCACACAATCACTTATAAAGACGAGGAAGTTCCCGAGGAAGACAAGGTGGTGGAAGAAGTTCTTCTAGAGGAAGAGGAAGAAGTAGAGGAGGAGAATTAAGGTGTTATGTCTGTGGAAAGACAAGACACATGTCTTGGGAATGTCCTAAGAAAAAGAAAGAAGGAGGAGGTGAAGCTCACATTTATGAAGCACAGAAAATCAATGTTGAAGAAGAATGTGCAGAGGATGGAACATCCCTAATGTTGAGGAAGGTTCTCTTAAAACTAGAGTCGAAAATTGAAAATCCAGTGCATAGGAACAGTTTATTCAGGATAACTTTCAAGACAAAAGACAGAGTATGCAAGGTGATAATTGATAGTGGGAGCACTTGCAACTTAGTATCCATAGAGATGGTGGAGAATTTGGAGTTGGAGACAACTGCACATCCAAATCCATATAAAGTCTCATGGTTGCAAAAAGGACACCAGGTAATGGTCACTAAACAATGCCTCGTTGAATTTAATATAGGAGGATATAGAGATGAAATTCTATGTGGTGTGATTCCCATGGATGTATGCCATGTTTTGTTGGGAATACCATGGAAATTTGATAGAAATATCATTCATGATGGGAGGAAAAACACATACACCTTGGAGAAGAATGGTAGGACAAGTACTTCGATGGATGATTTTCCTGAATAAGTTCAGGAACTATTGGATAATTTTTCTGACATAGTAGTGGATGAGTTGCCTAAATCATTTCCGCCTATCAGAAGTATCAGCCACCACATTGATTTGATACCAGGAGCAAGCTTGTCGAACAAATCAACATACAAATTGACACCTCAAGAGAATGATGAGGTAAGGAACCAAGTCCAGGATTTTTTAGACAAGGGTTTGGTCAGAGAAAGATTGAGTCCATGTGTAGTACCAACTGTGTTAATCCCAAAGAAAGATGGAAGATGGAGAATGTGTATAGACTCGAGAACCATTAACAAGATCACCATCAGGTATAGATTTCCTTTTCCAAGAATGAATGACCTAATGGATTGTTTAAGTGGAGAAAATTTATTTTCTTATATAGATTTTTAAAGTGGATATCACCAGATAAGGATGAGAGAAGGTGATGAGTGGAAAACAACCTTTAAGACAAATGAAGGGTTGTATGAGTGGCTTGTTATGCCATTTGTCTTAACGAATGCCCCAAGTACTTTTATGAGATTGATGAATGAAATACTAAAAGATTTCATTGGAAAGTTTGTGGTTCTATATATGGATGATATATTGGTCTTTAGCAGGACTAAGGAGGAGAATTTGATACATCTAACATTAGTGACGATGAGACTACAACATGAGAAGTTGTTGATAAATCTGAAGAACTCCTCTTTTATGAAGACATAACTCATTTACTTGGGTTTTTGATCTCTTCAAATGAATTGAACATGGATCCAGAGAAGGTGAAAATAATCAAAGAATGGCCATCACCAAGGAGTATGTTTGAAGTGAGGATCTTCCATGGATTAACAATTTTCTATAGGAATTTCATCATAAATTTCAGTGGAATTTGTGCACCAATGATGGATACAGTGAAGAAGAGGCACGCGTATTTTAAATGGACAGAGGAGGCCGAGAGGAGCTTCAATATATTTAAGGAGAAGATAACATAATGACCAGTTCTAGTCTTACCAAATTTTGGAAAGACGTTTTCAAGTGAGATGTGATGCAAGTGGAGTTACAATTGGAGCAGTATTGAGCCAGGATAATAGACTAGTTGCATATTTTAGTGAGAAGATAAATGCGACTAAGAGAAAGTACTCCACATATGATAAATAATTCTATGCCATAATTCAAGCCTTGAATAAATGGAGGCACTACCTTGTTCCAAAGGAATTTGTCTTGTACAACGATAACCAAGCTTTAAAATTCATAACCAGACAGGAGAAGTTAAATCAGAGACATGCAAAGTGGATTGATTTTATGCAGAATTTTACTTTTGTCATAAAACATATTTCTGGAAATGCTAACAAAGTTTCTTTTTTCATTGAGAAGGAGATGTTTGATTCTACAGGAATTTCAGGTCAAGACCTTGTGGTTTGAACACCTTAAGGATATGTATTGTGATGATCCATATTTCAAGGAATCATATGAAACATGTGTGAATCCGGTGTTGAGAGACAAGAGCCAATGGATATAGTATATGATTCAAGAGGGATTGTTGTTCAAGGGAAATCATTTGTGCATACCAAAATGCTCAATGAGAGATAACCTTTTGAAGGAAAAGCATAGTGGACGATTGGCTAGACATTTCAGCCATGATAAAACATTTGCACATTTGAGAAGTTCATACTATTGGCCATGTATGAGGACAAAAGTGATAAAGTTTGTGAACAAATGTAGAATTTGCCAACATGCAAAAGGTAAAAGACAGAACACTGGATTTTACCAACCATTGCCAATACCAGAGAGGCCTTGGGATGCAATAAGCATGGATTTTGTGTTGGGACTGCCAAGGAAACAAAGAGGATGTGATTCCATATTTGTGGTGGTGGATAGATTTTCAAAGATGGCACACTTTATCCCATGCCATAAGACCAATGATGCAATACATGTTGCAAATTTATTTTTCAAGGAAGTTGTTTGCCTTCATGGATTACCCAAAAGTATTGTCTCAGATAGAGATACCAAATTTGTTGGTCATTTCTGGAGAACATTGTGGAAGAATTTGGGGACAGATTTGTCCTTCATCTCATATTATCACCCTCAGATAGATGGATAGAATGAGGTGGTGAATTTTTTTGGGGGGAACTTATTGAGGAGTCTGGTCACCGAGCATCATAATCAGTGGGATCAAATTCTGACACAAGAAGAATTTTCATACAATGACTCACCAAAAAGGAGCACTGGAAGGAGCCCATTCCAAATACTGTATGGAATGAAAATAAGATGAGTAGTTGAGTTGAGAGACTTGGAACAAAGTGAGATCAGAAGCGTTGGAGTAGAATATTTTGTTGTAGAAATGTAGAAGCTCCATAGCCAGATCAGAGAGCAGTTGCAAAACTCTAGCCAAGAGTACAAGCATAGAGTTGATCAACATCGCGGAGAGCTTCAATTTGAAGTAGGAGATCAGGTTCTAGAATATCTCAAGAAAGAAATGTTTCCAAGAGGAAAATATAACAAGTTGAAGATGAAGAAGATAGGGCCATGTAGGATCTTAAGGAAGTTTGATGCAAATGCCTATGAGATTGAGTTTCCATATGATGTGGGCATATCACCCATATTCAACATATCAGACCTGTATCCTTACAGGGAAGATGACATAGACACATCAGAAGATCAAGAGAAGATTCAGTGGGAGAAGCAGATGCCTGTAGCAGAAAAACGACAGATGGAAAAGATCATTGATTAGAGGATTGGCAAGAAGACCAGGAGGAATACCTAATTTGAATATTTGGTCAAGTGGAAGGGACACCCGATAGAAGATTCCAGTTGGGAAAATGAACTTAATATCCAGAAGCATGGAAAGTGAGTGCAAGAGCTCTTGGACAGGATTCCATGAATTTTTTTCCAGGGGAGTATGATGCAGGAGCATCGTCAGCAAGCACACATGGAGAGAAAACTCAGTACCTTAGTGCGCCTTTGAATCATTCAGAATCTAAACCCTTGGCGTTTCCTGCAAATATTTTTGAAATGATAAAAAAATGAAGAAGATCAAACACTTGGGAGCTGAATGATCACGAGTGATCTGGGAGTTTCACTCCTAGTCCTTAATGTAATGGAACTTAGGTAGCAGTCAAGTTTTTTTTCGATAAGACGATTAGTCGAAGGGAACCATAAGAAACCTCTGAGATAAATAGAGGTGTTGTATGCCTGAATGAGGTTGTTGCAAGTTAGTAGGAGATTGTTGTGCTTTAGTTGTTACTGAGTTTTAGTTATTGTTTATCATAGTTGTAGCCATTTTACTTTTGAATGCATATAACAGAGGAAAATTGATCCAATGCATGGTGTTGCTACTGTTTATAATTCCCTGTTATTCTTGTTTTCATGAATGAATGAGTTATATTGTTGAATATATGAAACTGTGAAGTGTTTAGATAAGTTTCAATTTTTCTCTTCATTGAGTTCATGCAAGGTGTGCATACAGTCCGCAAGGAGTGCGTTGACAGAGTCTGTTTCGACTCAGAAGCTCATAAGAGATAGTGTGAAACTTCCCTTTGCAAGGAGTGCAAAGAGATTGCTGCAAGGTGTGCACAGTTGCAGCAAGAATTTAAGTCTTGTGTGAGAATCTACTACAAGGAGTGAAAGAGTTTGTTTCGAATCATAAGCTCAGAAGAGATAGCATAAATTTTCCCTTTGCAAGGAGTGCAAAGAGATTGTTGCAAGGCGTGCACAGTCACTCGCAAAAGGCTAAGTCTTGCGCAAGAATCTGTTTCAAGGAGTGCATAGATCTGAAATTCAACTAAGTGTTGAAGTAACCCTATAAGGAGTCAAAGGGTTTGAAGGAGAAATCTCACGAGAGATAGTGGGATAAATCTTCAAGGGAAACGAAGTTCTAAATATTACACAAGTCATCGACTAAGATTCGTTCAAGAGGGAGTGAGACCATTCCAGATCGTCAGATCTGAACAAAGTGCATGAGATTTAGCCTCTATGTGCACATAAGAGGAGAAATCACCAAAGAGCTGAAATAGATCCTGGTTGTTGGTCGCCAGGGGGTTACGTGTTAACAGATCTGAGGCTTCGGGAAAAATCACTTCGAAGATTTCAGTTGAGAATTGAAACTCCCGAAACCTGAAATCCGAAGTGAATCTGGACCGTCAGATCCATAGGGACGCATGTGAACCGATTGTGTACTCTGGGTAAAATGCGCCAGGAAAAAGCGAGCGTTGAGAAGTTGAGAATTGAAATTTCCAAAACACTAAGATCCGAAGGAAATCATAGGTGGTTGATTCAAAAAAACACGCGGCATGAATCTGTGGACTCTGGGTAAAGGCCTGAAGTAATTCATAGCCATCTGATTAAGGAGGACACGCGGTGTAAATCCGTGGACTCTAGGTGAAGACCCGAAGTGAATATCAGTCATCCAATTCAGGAGGACATGAGGCATAAATCCGCTCACTTCGAGGGAAAGTGAGTGGGTAGGAGTTGAGAAATCTAAAGTCTGAAGACCCAAATAAATTGTAGCCGTCGATCTGCGGGAGACACACGTCAATAGATCGTGAGCTCTGGGTGAAATCATTGTGGAGAAAGTAAGGTTTAAGAGTTGAAAAATCCAAAACCCGAATTGGTGAAGCAAATCACGACCGTTGATTTGAAAGGGGCACATGTCAATAGATCACAGAGATCTAGTAGGGAATGATCCAAAGAGAAGGAAGGAAAGGAGGAAGATCTGAACCGTTGATCGAGAGGCTTTGTCCGAGATTGTGAGATCAACGGTCACACAGGATTTTGGGGACAAAAAGTGCTTAGACTTTAAAAATTTGAGAGCGGGCCGCAATCGAAACCATGGTATTAGAAAAGGGATGCGTGGAGATTGGTATTGAATTATGGGGAGAAAAATGGGTTGATCCCAAACCACTCTTGGTCGTGCCCGCAATCATATGTGGACATATCCCAAGGTCACATACGGGAAAAGGGCTAACGGAGGAGGAGCCAACACCTGAACCCTGATAGTTCAGCAGTGTGAAGGGAGAGGTTGTGGGTGCCATAGAACCTACACCAAAAGACTGAAAGGGCATGTGTTTAATTACAAGCAAGACCATTAAGGTTTTAGAGAGCCGATTTGGCTTTGAGAATTGAAGATCCTTGACCAAGAGGTCGAGCAAACCCGAGGAGAGAAGGGGGGTCTGCATCAAAATAAATCCTATGGAATAGTTGATGTTAGTAAAGGAATATGGTATGGATCCTTCAAAGGAAAAACATTGTTTTTATGGTGAATCTTATAAGTGGTGGATGAGTATTGATCATGATACTAGATGGAACTACAGATGGGAATAATTTGAAAAACTCTTCTCAAATAAATTTCTCATTACACATTGGATATATCTAGGACTAGGGTAGCTGATATTGAAGGAGCTATGAACACCACAAGGGAAAACTTGACTGATGAATTCAAAAAAGAGGATAACATAGCAGAGAAGATGTACAAAGAAGAAATGCAAAAGGAATTATAGCTTCAAAAGGAAACGTTGAATGATGAGTTTGAGAGAAGGGCTAGTAAAAATAAGAAATTACACCAAGAAGAATTGGAATCTATCAACCTCACCCAGTCAGATGAAATGGATTAGCTCAGGATGAAACATGTACAATAAATGGAGAGCTTACAAGAAGAAATCTTGGAAGTAGGTATCTACAATGAAAAGTTGGAAGACAGAGTCTGAAAATTGGAGTAAGATAATAAACTCCTTGAGAAGACCATAGAATAAAACCAACGAGGAGCATGTTAAGCCCTAATATTGGCTCATTACCCCTTAATTGGGGCATATTAGATTAGTAATGCTATTTTATTTATGTCGGATTTAGGCCATTAGTTGCAATTTAGATTAGTAATGTTAT